>LPNX010918298.1:25707-324189 GCA_001517045.1 Pseudotsuga menziesii | reverse complement strand
TGGAGGCCTGAAAGGACTTCTGAACTCTGAATACGAACAAGTATCTTGTTCATCACTGGCGGCTCACTGAAAGTCCAACTAGGTGCAGCCTAGTCGGTAAAAAAGGGAACTATGATTTTAGAACCCAATGTCACCTCGATTCCTAACTCCTCCGTTTAGACCCAACTCCCTAAAGGTCAAGAGGGGTAGTCCCTACTTAGTTTCTTAAAGATTTTAATTGGGAATTAGAATTTATCAAGGTTTAAATTAAGTTTAATGACAAGCAACCATGCAAAGATGCAATAGTTTTCAATGACAGGCACACCTTGCTTTCGAATTAAATCAAATGCAATTACAAGAAAGATAGAAACAATTATTCATGTCAGTGCATATTCTATTGGGCTTTGGAAAATACAATACATAATAATGTAAACATACAAGATAGACAAGAATTTGCAATGAAATGCTTCCCAAATACTTAGATCATTCAATACAATAAATCGCTCATTAACATAACTCAACTTGCCTTAAATAAAATGTAACCATGAAATGTAACTTGATCTGAAAATGTAAATAACTCGAACTAAAAATGCTTTGAAAGCACAATTGAGAATGAAACAAGAGACTGTAGTGTTTTGCAAGTGGTCCTTTAAATTTTAATTCATTTTAGGTCTCACTTGAACTTAGGGGAATTAATGTGTGAAACAATAAAGTACAACCCATCTAATGTGTCTACCCCTAACACTTATCTCTTACGATTTGAGAGAGATTGTTGGGTGCTGAACAAGAGAACACAAGGTTCCCTTCTAGCTCCACAAGTCAATCCCAAAGATTGTTGGGCGCTCAGCAAAAGGACACTAAGTGCCACGAGGCTCCCAACAGCCTCTACCCCTCTAGCTCCACAAGTCAACCTTTCGTTTCTCAAGTTCTTATCAAGATAAGAGTTGGATGCGTATTAATCTAGCCAACTCAAATCTTCTCCCTTTCTTGTCACCCAAGGTCGAACCAACCGACAAGGGAAGTGAATACGGGGCGAAGATTGGGGCAATGTTTATTCACTTCCAAAAAAAAAAGAAAATAAACTTTAAAGAGTTTTAACTACACTAGCCAGCACGATATTGCAAGGATGGCAAAGTCAAATCACTTATAAGGTGTGGGCAAAAATAAAATAAAGTTAAACAACAAACTAATCCTAGCCACTTAGTCCACTTTTCGAATAGAAAGGATGGAGCAAAACATAAACATGCGGATATGAAAACTAATTACTCTAGCCCTTCTTCAATTTCTATGCAAGGGTGGGCAAGCCCAACTTCCTTTGCATGCAATGGATGGCAAATTTCAAAGAATAACAAATGTTAACCTAGCCACACATCTCTTCCTAAAGAAGAGATGGGGAAAGCAATTGAAAGTAAATAATGGAAAATAACAAGCCCTAGCCCGTCTTCACTTTGCAATGCAAGGGTGGGCAAGCCCTACCTCCTTTGCATGCAAGGGATGACCAAAATATATACCCCATATATAACTTTGAAAATCAAACAAAGAATAAAGTCCAAGAGACTCTCTTGGACTTGTTACAATGACAGAAATTTCAACACCTTTAGATAAAGAAAAATGAGAAAGAGAATGAGGATTTGACCACTTTGAGGCAATGGATTTTGAAGTGGTGACCCTTGGGGGTCCCTTGCACTATTTTCTGCCCAAATTTTGACAAAGTTTCCCCTTGTAAAACCCTAAACCTATAAAAAAATAGCAAGCAAAAAGTGGTAAAAGATGCCCAAAATCACTTTGGGACACCTTGCATACAAGTGTAAAAATTTGCTCAAGATATGTAATAAAAAATATAGAATCAATGGCTTCAAATAACTTGTAAAATGAAGATTTAAACTAGACTTGAAGATGCAAATAGAGATAATAACAAAAAATGCAGAATTTTTTTTTTGAAGTAAGGAGTTAATGTGCTCTTTGCTCTTCAGATAGTTGAAAAAGTGGAGCATCTAACCAAAGAATCCCACTATTCAATTCGGATACCCTGCAACTTGAAAGATAAGCTAAACAAACACAAAGAGATGTGAGATTCTCACAATGATTAAAGAAATCAAACTATTCAACCAAGAAATTCTTGAAGTTCTTGAGTGCAGGAGAGAAAAACTCATAAGATCTACACAAACTAAGAAGATCTTACCAAGGAAAAACAGTTTGCCTCTTTGGCCTCACTTGTACTTGAAAAAACTTGAGAAAATGGGAGCAAGTCACCACCAAACAACACAAGATCTTCTCCAAAGATTTTATTAAAAATGCTCAATGGCTAAAAATTACAATAATCTCAAAAAATGAGAGCAAAATGGAAGCAAGAGAGAGAAAGAGAGTGAGAGCATGAGAGATTGTAACCCAAATGAGAAGGGAAAGCCTCCTTAAATAGGAAAAATGAAAGAGAGAGGCTCTTTGCTTGCTAGACAAGTGTCACAAGAGAGAGAGGGGGGCGAATTTGCTCAAGGAGGGCAAACCCATGGTTTGAGATCTCAAATATGGAGAGAGAAGCCCCCCTTTTAATGCTTTTAACCTTATTGTTATGTCAAATGGAGAGGAAATCACCATAGTGGGGCCCTTCCCATTGACTTTAGCTCACCCAACCAATCAAAGAGAGAAGGGGGCACCCCCTAGAGTGGGCAACTCAAAACTTGTTACATGCTTGCTTGGGGGCCCCCTTTGGGTCTTAAATTTACCTTAGGAACCTAATATAAACATTAGAACCTTTATTTGGCCACCCCAAATGACTATAGTCACTTTTCCAAAATTTGGCTCTCTAATTAATTGCCAATTTTCCTGATTTCCTTGACTGACTTTGGAAAATGTGACCAAAACCTTAGCAAGACTTGTCCGAATGACTTCAAACTTTTCCCAAGGGTGTAAGGGGACTCATGTCATTTATCTTGAGCACCCATACCCCTATAAAACATTAAAAAGTACCAAGTAACCGTCTTTTACATTACAACAAATTGTCTTGAATGACAATTTTTAATGACCAAAAATTTAAAAACCCTATGCAAAACTTAATGAAATTCCGCAAGACTCTGGATAATGTCTAGCATGGTAATATAGAACATTCCTAGGCCACAATCACCCCATGGACGCGATCACTAGAACACCTTTCACCACTTTGGAGGTAATTTTGAGTGAAAAACTCAAACAATTAAAATCTCTAAAAAGAAATTTTAATTATCCAAGTTAAAAAACACTCGATGAAAGGACTTCCCTAATGATTAAGTCTTAGGTGATTAAGTTACAAAAAACTAGACCTTCGTGCTGACATATCCTTACAAAATCTCTCGCAGGGGTGCAGAAATTTCATAGAGAGAAGAAGAGAAGAAGAGCTGCCTCGCTTGATATAATCATTAAGTACTTCATTCTTATCTTCAAGACACATCCAACATGTACATGGTACATGGTTGGCCACCTAGTTGGTTAGCTGGTCAACAGTCCTTTAAAGGTTTCCCCATGAAAAACATCTTGTGTTCATGTGTGATGTTTTGATTTATCTACTGCACTTGTCTTATTGTTATCTTACAGCCTGCAAAATTTTAAAGAATAGATGCTAATGCTAAAATTCAACACCTAAATCTCATTTAGTTGGCTTTTAATCTAAGCCATTGATTTGGAGATGGAAGTTACTCAAACAAAAAGGGCTTGGAAAAGGCAAATCTAATTCATTGTTCACTTTCACAAAAGAGATTTTTGGAGAGGAGAGAGCAAGAAGAAGAAGACAAGGGTTTGAAGAGATTTCAAACCAAAGATAGACAAAGAGACCATTAAATTTTTGGCACACTTTCCAAGGAGAGAAAAACAGAGATTGGGCACATTTTCCAAGGAGACCGTACAACATATTTCAAAGCAGCGTTTAGCAAATAAATCGAGGATGGGCATTGAAATCGAGGAAGATTACAGGCAGTCCATACAACACAGTTTTCGAGAAAAAAATTTGATTTTTTTTTTGGAAAAGTACAGATAAACAAAACAAAACAAAAATTGAATTTTTTTTTGAAAAGTACAATCTGTACCGTACGGATCCGTAGTCCTTACAATCTGTACAATATGTTCGTACAGTTCCATACAACACGAATTTCAAGAAGAAGAATTCTGAAAAAAATTCAGCAAGCCATTCAATGATTGTTTGGCACGTTTACCAAGGCGTTTTGGTTGAGATAAGTACTGTTGTAAATTTGTTTAATTTGCCTGAAAAGAATAAAATCTCTTTGAAGAACAGGTTTTCCCTTCAGGGTTTTCCTAGGCCATTTGGTCAAAAATTTTGAGTCTTTAATTTTCATGTATGTGGCTGAAATAATTTTCTGAGCTTGAAAATGTTTGGCTGTCATAAAAATCTATGAGTTTAAAAAGTAGAAAAATATCTCGTGTGTTTCAAGTTTTTCAGTGAAAATTTTAATTTTAAATGTACATGCATGATGGCGTTGAGCATTAAACCATATGCTACACACTGAAACTGAAACCGGGTTGGGGTAAAGAAAATTTGCATGGTATCAGAGCACTGAAGAAGGTTGAAAGTTACACTCATAAATAAATTTCAGACTTGGAGAAATAAGGGAAAATAGGGTTTTGAGAAGAAATAGGTTCTTGGACTTATTTTCAGTGATGGCTACATGTCTTAGACTACAAGATAGATTGGATGGGGCAGTTAATTTTAGCCCTTGGAAGGCTAGAATAGTTTAATTCTGCAAGAGAATGAACTATGGGATATAGTCAACAGTATTGTTGCCAATACGGTCTTTGTTTCTACTGATGCTACACATAAGGCTGCTTTTGACAAGAAAGACAGAAAAGCAAAACGAATCATATTGGATGCCATAAAAGACCATGTGATACCACATATATCTAGGAAAGATTATGCACATTAGATGTGGACTTCTTTGACCAACATATACCAGAGTTCCAATGAGAATAGGAAGATGGTGTTGAGGGAGAAGTTGAAGGGTACACGCATGAACAAGGGGGAGAACATAGTTTCCTATCTCACCAGGATTACACAGGTTCGAGATGAGCTTGGAGCAGTGGGAGAGAGGGTGTTGGATGTAGAGTTGGTTCGAACAGCACTGAATGGCGTGAAAAGACATGGTCAGTTTTTGTTGAGTCCGTTGTTGCTAGTGAGCACATGCCTACATGGGATCATCTTTGGGACGATTTCATACAAGAGGAGACACGTAGAGGATATGTACAGGGGAGTACATCTCACAACAAGGAAAATGAGGAGAATGTGACCTTAGCAGCAAAGGGGAAGAAGAAGAAGTCCAAGAAGGGTCCTAAGGTTGGGGCCAAGCAGCAAACAGGCAAGCAGAAGGATATGAGCAAAGTGAAATGCTTTGCCAGTCAAAATTTTGGGCACTATGATGGGTAGTGTCCAAACAAGAAGAGGAAGAAGAAGCATACAGCAGCAGCGGAGATCGATGAGTATGTTGCGATATTTGAAAGATATTTTTCTCTCTTTGCTGGTGATTGTAGAGAGAGAGCATCATCCATCACCAGTGGTGATTTTGAGAACCATACTAAGCATTTTATGATCGTTGGGCATTCACTGAGTACTTCCACTACTTCCTACACATGGTACATTAATAGTGGAGCTTCGAGTCATATGACAGGTTTTCGTGATGTGTTCACCGAGATGACTAAGACTGGCTTGGATCTCGAGGTTGTGTTGTGAGGTGATAAAGTGGTGAGAGCAGTTGGGTGTGGGACTGTCAGATTTGAGAGGGAGTCCATGGAGCCCATGACACTGAGGGATGTCTTGTACGTCCCTGGGATGAAGAAGAACCTTGTTTCAGTTTCCACTATTGAGGACAAAGGTTTTGGAGTATATGTTCTTGATGGGAAAGTTAATGTCTTTCCCAAGGCAGCAGGACCATCTGCTTCATATGTCATCGGAGTTAGATGTAGAAAACTGTACAAGCTTCTCTTCCAGCCTCACCATGCACTGGCACATACTAGCAGCAGCAGTGAGTTGTGCAAGTTGTGGCACAGGATGGCCCACTTTCATCATTCAGCTTTGAGGATGTTGAGAGACATGACCACAGGTTTGCCAGATTTCAACACAAAGCAGAGTGGGGTGTGTAGGGGGTGTACTTTGGGAAAGTACACCAAGACTGCTTTTCCAAGCAGTGACACCAGATCAGAGGGAGTGCTTGAATTGATTCATTCAGATGTGTGTGGTCCTATGTCATCTGCCTCATTGACAGGTTTTGAGTACTACATTACTTTCATTGATGATTACTCCAGGAAGACCTGGATATATTTCCTTAGAAGCAAGAAATCAAAGGAAGTCTTGCTTCGGTTCCAAAAGTTCAAAGCTCTTGTGGAGAACCAGACAGGAAAGAAGATCAAGGTACTCAAATTGGATAATGGGGGTGGGTATACCTCCAAGGCATTTGATGAGTTTTGTAGACAAGAGGGGATTAGGAAGTAGTTGACTGTTCCTTACACTCCACAACAGAATGGAGTTGCAGAAAGGAAGAACCGTGCGATAATGGGAGCAGCGAGAGCTATGCTGCATGAACAAAGTCTTCATTTCTTTCTATGGATTGAGCCCTGTAGTACTGTTGTTTATGTTCAGAACGAGTCCTCACCGAGCATTGGGAAATAAAACTCATGAGGAGATGTTCACTGGGAAGAAGCCTGAGATAGGCCACTTCTGCATTTTTGGATGCCTTACTACTCACATGTCCCTTCTGAGAAGAGGATAAAGTTGGAGGCTACTGCAGACAAAGGCATCTTTGTTGGTTATGATGTGGTCTCAAAGGCCTTTCGCATATACCTTCCTGCATATAGGAGAGTTGTAGTGAGGAAGGAGGTAAGATTTGAGGAGGAGCGGGCCTTTAGGAGATCTCGAGAGTCTGATATAGAGGAGCAACAGGTTTCTACTCCACAGGTTAGAGCATCTCAGAGTACAAGTTCATAGGTCTCAGGAGTGACTAGGTCACAAGTTACAGGTTCATCAGTTTCAAGGACTCAATCTATAGGGACAGGTTCTCGGATTACTAGTACACAAGGTTCACCTTCACGTGATTCGAGATCACTTGGTTTAGGTTCAGGTTCACCAGGAACAGGATCTTAGACCACAAGTACTTCTTCAGGGAGACAGTCGTCAGATGAGGAGGTTCAAGAGGAGGGTCTGCCACAAGAAGCTATTTCCAAGAAGAGAAAGCCAAGTTAGCTTAAGGAGCTTGTGAAGGAAGCTGAGGAGTCTGTGGGACCACCTAGAGGGAGGTCAGAGAGAGCAGGGCACCAGAGAGGCTTTCCAGCTATATGGCTGTGGTGACCAGTTTGCGTGAGTTCGAGCCTTATAATTTTGAGGAGGACACCACACATCAAGTTTGGAGAGATGCCATGATGGAAGAGTACAATTCCATCATAAAGAATGATGTGTGGGAGATTGTTCCACGACCAGAGGGGAAGTCAATTGTGACTTCGAAGTGGTTGTACAAGATAAAGCATGTTGCAGATGGCAACATTGAGAAGTACAAGGCTAGATTTGTTGCATGGGGATTCTCACGGGTTGAGGGAGTTGACTATGAGGAGACTTTTGCACCGGTTGCTCGTTATTCATCCATCAGATCAGTGATATCTACTATTGTGAAGATGGGATGGAGGATTCACCAGATGGATGTCAAGACCGCTTTTTTGAATGGTCTTCTGCAGGAGGAGGTATATCTGGAGCAGCCACAGGGCTTTGAGGTGCATGAGAGAGATTCACATGTATGCAGGCTGAAAAAGGCCTTGTATGGACTGAAGCAAGCCCCTCGGGCTTGGTACTCGTGGATTGAGTCATATCTGCTTTCGATTGGGTTTCAGAAGAGTGAGGTTGATCCCAACCTGTATTTCGTTGTGGTTGGAGGTGATCCGCTCATTCTTCTACTATATGTTGATGATTTGCTTATCACAGAAGGAGAGCACTTGATTGAATCATGCAAGAAAGATCTTGCTTCAGAGTTCGAGATGACAGACCTGTTAGGTTTTTAATGGTCATACCAGATCTAATAACATTTATCATCATAACAAGATAACCATAAGCAAAAGGATCACTGAAAGATAGACAAGCACAACCACACAAAAGAACACAAAGATTTATCCTGGGAAACCCTCATGAGGAAGAAAACCCAGCAAAACTTCCTCTGTATAAGATGTATCAAAAGTACAAGACTAGTCCCCAGACAGGTGTGCTTTCTCCAGTAGATATATTTCTCTCTCCTATGTGCTATACACAAGTGAGTGTGTTCAAATGAGGAGCACAGCTCCTCTATTTATACTCTTTTTGTCACTTGACTTTTAACCTAACAAGTCGGCCCCACTTAACTGACCAAGACTCAAAACAATATTAAAATTAAAATTCAACTCACCATCGGCACACCGACCACAAACCTAAAAGCCGACCTAGCAACATTCCTCACCTCACAACTATTAATTTATTGAAACCTCAGGTCAAAAAAGGTAAGGCGAACACCTTCATCGTATCTCATGATGATGGGCTGAACTATTCTGCCCGAAACATCGAGAAATTCAAACAACTACCACAGGATTCCACATTTCAAACATGACTATCTGTGAAAGCATTAACAAAAATATTATATTATATTCATTAGGGTACTATTGACCCGACTTACAATGGAGGCTTTTTCTCATGACTCTATGATGACCAAATACAATAATAACATCCCGACAAAGGAATAATACATCTCCCTTGGGGTACATCAGTAAAATACATTTAGAATATCCTTTGAAGTTACAATATTTCAACACTCCCCCTTAACGAGAAGGGTATTCTACTGACATCATCATCATCAACTATAGGAGTAACGAGAGAGAGAGCATCTGCAACATCATCAAGGTGATACATCTATATGTCATAGGAAGTTTTCAACAATCATTAGTAACTGGAACAGTTACTCTTCAATGTCTTCAGTACTGGAACATCATCTTCTACAAGACTGAGTCTTTATCTTCTGCAGCACTCAATTACTTGATCCTTTATAGAAACAATTCGATCTTTCGATCCCTTTGCAGCAGCACTTCAATCTTTGATCCCTTTGCAGCAGCACTTCAATCTTCTCGATCCTTTGCAGCAACACTTCAATCTTCTTGATCCTTAGCAGCAGCACTTCGATCTTCTCGATCCTTTGCACCCACTCTACCTACAGTACACATGATCTCTTTGCGGGATGATCAATCCCTATCACTTTAGGACATAGGTCCAAGGATGATGCAATCCTCATCAGCATGCTCCCCCTTAACGAGGAAAGTCCATAGCATCGACCAGTTGATTCGTCCGCAAATGAATGCAGGACCATATTGTTCGCAAGGACTCATTGAAGAACATCCTCAGCCTGCTAGAGCTAGGACCACTCCAAGCGAGTGTTATACTATGGCATCTACATGTACATGTAGGCATACTCTCCATGCAAGAGTATCGTCTGCAACTGCAAATCTCGACCGCACCTATATGCAGGCCCTGCAATCCGTAAGGACTCATCATAGAGCATCCTCAGCTTCAAAGCGAGGACCACTCCTAAGCAAGTGTTATTCTACGGCATCCACAAATGAATGTGGGTACACTCTCCATGCGAGAGTGACATATGCAACTGCAGATCTCGACCGCACCTAAATGCAAGCCCTATCGTTCGCAAGGACTCATCGTAGAGCATCCTCAGCTTCAAAGCTAGGACCACTCCTAAGCGAGTGTTATTCTACAGCATCCACAAATAAATGTGGGTACACTCCATACGAGAGTAACGTCTGCAGAGCCATCCTCAGCTAGTAAGGACCACTCTCAAGAACAGAGTGTCATTTCCTACAAGACCATCCGCAAGAGAGGATACTATCGTCCACAAGTGAATGTCGGACCTTGTCAGCATCTTCAGGCATACTTTGCCTCTTTCATACTGGAGCTTCACTGTCATCCCATTATCAATGACAATCTTATCATCACTCCCCCTTTTAGGGAGGATCCATATCATCAACCAGCTCCCCCTTTGTCCAAGTAGGGTTCATATCTTCGACCTGTTCTTCCTTTTCGAAGACAGTCCAAATCTTCATCATTCCTTCTTGCAAGGAAAGTCTTTTTTGACTACACCAAGCTTGTCACGAAAATATTCAAACGTTACTCAAGATAGAGCCTTGGTCAACACATCAACAACTTGCTCATCGGTACTCACATACTAGAGCTTTATAGCTCCCTTTTGTACCATATCCCTTATATAAAAGTATCAAATTTCTATGTGCTTTGATTTATCATGGAACACAGGATTCTCTGTCATCTTTATACAACTCTGGTTGTTAAAAAGAATCACTGTGGTATCCAAATCTATGTCAAATAGTCCGGACATCAGTTTCTAAAGCCATAACGCTTCACAACTAGCGGAGCAAGCTGCTATGTACTTTGCTTCAGCCGTGCTGAGAGCAACACTAAACTGTTTCTTACTAAACCATGAGATCATGGTGAATCCCAGACAATAACATCCACCTGAGGTGCTCTTTCCGTTTGCGGTACTTCCTGCCCAATCTGAATCCGTATATCCATACAATCTATAGTCATGATATCTATCATAGTATAGTCCAAAGTATATCATACCCTTTAGGTACCTAATCACATGCTTTGCAGTTATCAAGTGAACCCGTTTAGGTTTAACTAGATACAGACTCAAGGTGTTCACAGCAAAACATATCTCTAACCTTGTATTCGTCAGATACATCAATGACTCAATAATCTGCCCATATCGAGTCACATCCACTAACTCTGATGATTCATCATATCACAGCTTCAGGTTGGTATCCATGGGTGTAGCCATGGCTTTACAATCCAACATATCAAATCTCTTTAAGATTTCCACTGCATACTTTCTTTGGTTCAGAAAGATTCCTTTTGGGCTCTGGCACACTTCCAGCTCGAGAAAATAATGCAACAATCCAAGATTTTTCATCTTGAATTCTTCAGCTAGCTTCTTCTTGCTTTTTGTGATTTGTTTCTCATTTCCAGTCAGAAATAGATCATCCACATACAACAATAGTATGACAGGTTCATTATCCATAACCTTAAGGTAAAGGTTAGGATCAGCGTTCCTTTTGGTATAGCCCATCTATTCTTCCATACCAAGCTCTAAGAGCTTGCTTCAGTCCATACAGAGTCTTACATATATGAGTCACTCTGTCTTCGACTTCAAATCCTTGTAGTTGTTCAATGTATACTTCTTCCTCAATCACACCATTCAGGAAGGATGTCTTTACATCCATCTAGTGTAGATTCCACTTCATCATGGAAGCAAGTGCCATGATGGTTCTGATGGAAGTGTACCTTGCTACTGGAGCAAATGTCTCTTCATAATCAATTCCCTCTCTCTGAGAATCCTCTAGCCACAAATCTTGCCTTGTATTTTTCAATACTTCCATCAGCAGCATGTTTTATCTTGTAGATCTACTTGGAAGATACCACACTCTTGCTTTCTGATTTGGGTACTATATCCCAAACATCATTCTACATTAATGATTGGTATTCTTCCATCATTGCTTCTATCATGAATTCATCCTGTCAGGTCATCGACATATCCCAGTCTTCTGCATTCAACCTTTAAGGTTGGAACCCACTTTACTCTAGGTAAAGCCTTAGTCCATCAGGAAGATGTCCATCCTGTCGTACCATGTCGAACTCGGAGATCTTCAGCAGTCACTCCCCCTGAAGCGGAGCATCATCCTCCCTCTGCATTTTGTACTCTATGTATTGAAACATTCTGTACTAGAGTGACAAGTAGCATCCTCTGCTACTGATCTTGTATGTATCCATCTCAGGTTACTAGATACCAAGATCCTTTATCTTGAACTTTGTCGAAAATTTCATCTTGCACCCATCTGTGAGCTTGTTGTCTTCTAAAGATTTTCATCTTCAACCTTGTAGCAAGGGTTAAGATATTCATCACTCTAGGTGATCTTCAAGCTCCTTATGTAACTGGATGTGCTTATGTATGGGTGCCTTATGAGCTTGTACAAAGCATATTCTGCACAGGTGGTTCTTTGCTTGATATATATTTCTACTTCACTGGAGAGGTGTGTCTGGTCAATAAAGTATGTCATGCCATAGTCTATTCCCTCTTTCTGAGACAACCATGAACCTTGCTTTGTATACTTGTTCTTGTAGATCCACATGGAAGACACTACAGACTTCCCTTCAGGTCTAGAAACCATATCCTAGACATCATTCCCCATGATCAACTGGTACTCTTTGATCATAGCTTCTTCCATAGCTAGAAGGGTTTGAATCAATGATGTCACTCAACTGTGCCACACAACTAGAGCGTATCTGAGGCCTCTTACTTTAGTTTGGAAGTCCCGCCATACTTTTCTTCATCTTGAATTATCTCTCGTGCCCAAGATGGTCTTCATCTCTCGAGGTGGATCTATCGCTCCCTTATATTCTTCTGAAGCTCTTTCTTTCATCATGGTGTCTTTGACCCTGGGAGCTTCATATTCATTTTCATGTATGTTTATTGGAGTGAATCTTGAATTGTCATCACTTATTCTTCGGAACAAGTCTCGTCATTTTCTTGTAGGCGATTGTATGCGATCTTTCCTACAAGTCAAATGCACCAGTTGCATCATTACATAAGACATATTCATAGTGATAGATTCTTTTGTATAAGGATATAATCATGCAACTATTTTAGCCTATACAAAATTCATCCATATCTCGTATACACATGGAAACTTTCCAGATGCCTTCCATCTCTACCATGACATCATTGAGATTGTGCACTAATCCAATATGTCAGCAAAGAGGTTTCATTCTAGATAAGTAGCAATGGAGTGTTGTATAGCACAATGGGCTACTTACCATCACATGCATATTAGTAGTATATTAATGCAAACATTCTATCATGCATAATACACAACATATATAGGAAAGACAATTCAAATACTTATATTTGTTTGTTTGGTAGATTCCTTCTTGTGCTTTCTCTTCATCTCCTTCTGGATCTGCAGCTTTTTCTTTGACCAATGAGATTGCTTCAATCTGATGCTTACTTGAAAGCTTTTCTAGAAGACTACTTTTGGTGAACCTAGGGTATGATAGAGAAACCCTAATTTTTCAACTTAGGTATCTTTCAGATCTGATTGGATAGAAAGATGTGGCTCCTCAATGCGAGCTGAGCAAAATACTCATTTTCCGAAAACAATGATCAAAACCGCAAAATATCTGATGCCCTAGTTATCTTCAATTTCTTCTACATAATTGTTTGATCTTGTTTCTGTTACATCTCCGAAATTCCTACTCCTCTGAGTCTAAAGCTTCGTACTGAGGTAGCCTGGTCTGGCTTCTTTCCAACCCCACAGGTTAGAGCGAAATTGGTTTCACCAATTGGGACTTATTCGAATTTTCCCAAGGTGACTTATTTCAGGACTATTCATCATAGTGAACTTGTACGAACTGCCACGTGTCACTATTTCACCTTCGAGGTCTGAAACTTTTACCACAGAAACTACAGTCTGTGCCCTATCTACAACATCTTATGAAATTTCATTTGGACCTTCCTAGCCCGAGATATAGCAATTCCCCCTAGGTCACCTGTTTAAGGCTGAATTCTGGGAGGGGCTGGAACCCTGAGTTGGAGGAATCATATCTCCTAGATTATAGCGAATCTGAGGATGAAACTTTTACACAGGGTAAATCAAGATTTTATCTTCGGCCTGTAAAAGTTTCGGCTCCTGAGCCTTCTCCAATCTCGAGATATAGAGAAAGTCCCAACATGACTAGTTTTAGTCTTCTAGGGTTTTCAAGCATGAAACCCTAATCTTTAGTAGTTGTAGTTGTAGTAGTGTTTCGACTACACAAAGACTTATTTCAGAGTAGCTCTGATACCATGTTAAGTTTTTAATGGTTGTACGAGATCTAATAACATTTATCATCATAACAACATAACCATAAGCAAAAGAATCACTGAGAGATAGACAAGCACAACCACACAAAAGAACACAAAGATTTATCCTAGGAAACCCTCATGGGGAAGAAAACCCAACAAAACTTCCTCTGTATAAGATGCATCAAAAGTACAAGACTAAACCCCATACAGGTGCGCCTTCTCCAGCAGATATATATCTCTCTCTCCTATGCGTTATACACAAGTGAGTGTGTGTTCAAATAAGGAACACAGCTCCTCTTTTTATACTCTTTTTGTCACTTGACTTTTAACCTAACAAGTCGACCCCACTTAACTGACTGGGCCGACTTCACCTAGGAAGACAAAACAATATTATATTATATTCATTAGGGTACTGTTGACTCGTCTTACAATGGAGGCTTTACCTCATGACTCTATGATGACCAAATACAATAGTAACATCTCGACAGAGGAATAATACATCTCCCTTGGGGTACATCAGTAAAATACATTTAGAATATCCTTTGAAGTTACAATATTTCAACAAGACCTTGGGCTGATGCATTACTATTTGGGTATGGAGGTATGGTAGGAGGATGGACATGTTTTCCTGGGGCAAGGAAAATATGCAGCTGACATTCTGAAGAGATTACAGATGGAGGGTTGCAGACCAATGTCCACACCCATGATCACCAACTGGAAGAAGTTGCATGCTTCTGAGGGAGAGTTGGTTGATCCTACCTTATACAGGCAGCTCATTGGTTCATTGATGTATCTGGTCAACACTAGACCAGATATATGTTTTGCAGTGAACACGCTCAGCCAGTTCATGATGGAGCCCAAGAGAGTGCACTAGGTAGCTGCAAAACATGTTTTGAGGTATCTTGTTGGTACAGTAGATTATGGTCTGGATTATAGGAGATCGGATGGAGTGGGATTGGTTGGTTACACAGATTCAGATTGGGTAGATAGTGCATCAAACCGAAAGAGCACTTCCGGTTGTTGCTTTAGTTTGGGCTCAACAACAATGTCGTGGTTCAGCAGAAAGCAAAAGTCTGTTGCTTTGAGCTCTGCTGAGGCCGAGTATCTGGAAGCCAGTCAGGATAGTTGTGAAGCTTTATGGCTTCGCAAGTTGATGGTAGACCTGTTTGATCATGACTTGAGGCCTACAGTCATTTACTGTGACAATCAAAGTTCCATCAATCTCTCTGAGAATCCAGAGGGGAGTTGTTGAGCTGCAGTACATATCTACTGAGGAGCAAGTAGATGACATTCTCACGAAGTCCTTGGGAAGAGGGAAGCATATTCATTTCAGAGACAAGTTGGGGGTGGTGATGAACAACTTCCTCGGTAAAAGGGAGTGTTCAAAAGTTACCTAGGAAGTGTTTGTTCACTCATTTGTGCCTTGGGGTGGATAAAGACGCTTTAAAAAGTGGTCCCTAGCCTATTTAAAATGTGAATGACTTTTTTAATATAGTGACATTTTAATGAGTGTTTGAGTTATTAATATTATTTAAAAGTGACTTTATGAGATTAAAAGGTGGGTGTGCATTAAATTCTCATTTAATATTTAAAAAGTGTTTTTAATGTAGACACTGAGAGGGGGGGTGAATCAGTGTGCAACCAATTTTACAACTTTCACAGTTTATCAGGGTTAGCTACCAATTCATCAATCCATTACTCTATCATAAACAATTCATAAACATCTTCCAGATCATCATTCATAAATCAAAGGCACTTAGATCATCAGAAACACAACAAACACAACACAATGTAATTTTGTAATCTTTTGTATTATTATGTCCGGCTACAACCGTTAGGCGAAATCAGCACCTACTGATAAATAGAGCACCTGCTCTTAATCCAGGACCCTGCCTGGTTCTCTTAGACCCTGCTAAGAAGTGATTGAGGTATCCTAACCTCAGAAGCAAGACAAGCTTGCTTTTACATTAAGGCTTACTGTCACATCAACTCATCAATCTGCAGTCACATCAACTCTGCTGTAATACTGCTCATCATTCATCTGCTACTCAACACTGCTGTCGAACAAGCACATCATTGCTGCTGGTCATCTGCTCATTAACCATGTCATCTATACTGCTGCAATACTACAAAGTCTGCTCTTCAACATTCTGCCACTAGCATCATTTCTTTATCACAAGGAATTTGGATTAGGACTGAGTTCACTTCTGCACTGCACAGGAATTACTTTACCACTGTCATTGTTTAATTGTTGTTAGAAGAAACATGCCACTGTGGCTGTGCATGTATGAACACATGCCACTTCAATGTGCTGCCCCTCCTTGAAAATCAGAGTGTGCTGCCTCAATAACCAGTCCTTAAGACTGTTCAAAACAGAATTTAACCAACCTCTGACCAGTTCATAAGGTGTATATACAGTCCTCAATTCAGACAAGCTGTTGCCTTCAAATCTGTGCAATACCTAGTTACTAAAACTTGCCATAGACTTGTTATTCAACAAGCATTTAAGTTCTGCTCTTGGTCCTTGCAAAAACAAAGAATCAACCTTGTAGGTGACTCGTAGCCCTCCGTATAGCACTCTACCAATCTTAACATATGCAAATGAAATTCCTCTCTGTTTCGCTGAAACCACAAACTGTTCGGGCCTCTATTCTGCTCTGTCTCAAAGCTGCCCACTGGAAACCTGTTGATGATGAAATATATTCGTGTAGATCATGTTCAATAGACAATTTCTACTTCAATATTGAGTAGCCCTTCTAAATGCATGAACTGGTGTAGATAAGTTTATAGGCAAAAGCCCCAAGCAAGCACGACGCCCAACTCTTGTTTCTCATTCTTTTACAAGTGCAAACAATGTAGCAGCAACAACTAAATGACTGGGTGAACAAGCTCTTCCACAGTGAACATAAACTTCTCCAACAAATCCAAGAAACACGCTGCTTGTATTGATGGATGTTTGCCTTGCCAAGAGTAATCGATCTCCAATCTGGTTGTGTTTCCCTCTAAAATAAGGAATCACTGCTAACCTTAAGAGATCGTTGCCCATACTTGAGACATTGTGGCTAAGGGAGTGGAATGCTGATTGAAGCCATAAATCTCTGTCTTTCTATGAATCTTAACATGGAAATACCTGATTGTTTCCCTCTTCTAATGTGTGTGCCTTCCACAATGATGGATCATTGCTAGAATTGAGAGATAGTGGCGTGAGATGAGGGATCGCTGCTGGTTGGAGGGTATTGCTGCCAGAATGATGAATATCTGACCTCAGCTGCTAGGTGATATGAATCGGGTCTGTGACTTAACTTGCAGCAGCACAAATAATAACCAACAGTAGCAAATATACCAGATTAAATTAATTCAACTACACGCTGCAATTTCACATTGTATTTTGTCCATCACCTCATTCCTTTCGGGGACATGTTCAGCTCCTTCTCAGGCACTGCTCCCTTGGCCATGAGCTCCTTCAATGGTACGTCCTCTTCGATTTCTCTTGGATGCACCTATTTCAGAACACACTCGACTGTAATATTCTCCTTTTGTTTGGACATGAAACAGATAAACGACCCACAGTCTCATTACATTCTAAATCTTCATGAATCCCATTTATTCGAGATACCAAGCGTTGAGTAGCAGATGTAACCGGACTGAAAAGATCAACTTCAACATCATTTTGAACTGCATTCAATCGATCTTCTTAAATCTGCAAAAAACTGGGTCTGCAATATTTCTGTACCAGCGAATAAATCCCATTTCCTTCGGTCCACAGATTAACCAAATTCAGTGACGCGGGCTCAGCTTCAATTTGATGATATCACAGGCAGTCATGAGAAAATTTATCAGTCTGCCTTTTAAACCTCATCGCACCGTGATTGCTGAATGGATGAAGCTTCTCTTCAAACCCAAATTACTGCGATTCGTTAGCACTTGTCATCTACAGCTGAAAAACGCGAAATTGCTGCTGAAGGGTTAGTGGAGTCACAACACCATCAATCACCTGTGATAAAGCGAAGAAAGTATTCTGCTGCAGAGGAAGGATAGCAGATACGCTTCAGAATGCTGAATTGTTTCTACCCTCATTAATAATCATAATACTGCAGACGCCATCATTATGATCACGCTTCCCAGATGCACTCAACTCCATTCAGATGCACTCCATTCCCTTCTGTAATGAATTCGGACCCTCCACGACTGGATTTCGGTACCTACAGATGAAATTCGGTTTCAAATAACGAACTCGGCCCTTTCTCCAACCCTACGGCCTCCCCACAGGCAACTCGGACTCCCTCCACAAGCAATTCGGCCCTTCAAGACACTGATACGACTTCCCTAAGGAAATCGGGCTCCACATGCAGTTCGACCCCTCAAAGGAATACGGCTTTCTTCTAGTAATTCCGCCTCCACAGATTTGCCAAAAAAATTTCCCACCGTACGACTCTTGCAAACATTAGATAAGCTCCTTGCAAATCAAAGAAAAATATAGATGTATTTATATGAAAAGGAAAATGAACATTTCCTTCTTTTAAGGAATATTTTTCATATTTTATTTTTATTTTTGTAAACAATTCCTTGTTTTACTGAAAAAAAACTTTCTATAAAGTCACCCTTTCTAATTCACCTTACCCCAAAATTTTATTTTATTATTTTTTTTATTTCACCCCAAAAAAAACTTTCTTCAGCATTCATTAGGGACACCTGTTGTTATTGATATTATCCTTTTCATTGGGCTGACTATTTTACACTTCAAGATTGCCAAGGCCATCATCCAACTTGCGGGAATAGGTGCAAGTGTCCCACACATATCTTTGTAGCTTCATCTTTAACAAATGACCCCATTTGTGCCTATCAAGGAGACAATCTTCACCATGTCTTCATCATCACAAGAGTAAAGACCTCAGATGTGAATGCCAAGGTCCAACACACCGCCATACTTGTGGGTACCAATACTCAAGTCTCCACATCATCTAGCTTGTCCACTGCAAGGTATTGGTGGTATCAATACCAACTGAAGGGGCCATGCAAGTCACAAGTTGGCATCAATGACAAATCAATCAACATTTAATGAGAAAATGAGATGGGCCTAGATCTCATTTAGTTGGCTTTTAATCTAAGCCATTGATTTGGAGATGGAAGTTACTCAAACAAAAAGGGCTTGGGAAAGGAAAATCTAATTCATTGTTCACTTTCACAAAAGAGATTTTTGTAGATGAGAAAGCAAGAAGAAGAAGACAAGGGTTCAAACTTTGAAGAGATTTCATACCAAAGATAGAGAGAGCATTAAATTTCTAGCACACTTTCCAAGGAGAGAAAAACAGAAATTGGGCACATTTTCCAAGGAGATCATACAACAAATTTCAGGGCAGCGTACAGCCCAGAAATCGAGGCATATTACAGGAAGTTCGTATAGCACGGTTTTCGAGAAAAAAAAATTGAGAAAAAAAATTTGGAAAAGTACAAAAAAATGGGATTTTTTTTTTGAAAAAGTACAATTTGTATCGTACGGATCCATACAATACGTACGGCAATCCGTACAGTTCCATACAGCACGAATTTCGAGAAGAAGAATTCTAAAAAAAAATCAGCAGGCCATTCAATGATTTTTTTTTAAAGTTACTGCATTTGCGAGACCCATTCTCAACGAGGATGGTACCCTAGTCATTTAACTAGGGCAGAGTAAGACCCTAGAAGGTACCCTACGGCCCTTAGTAATCTCCTGTGTTCTTGGTCTGAGACCAAGCAGGTTGGTGCCATGGGAAAGTCCCTAGCATGTGGCTAGGGCCCCTATGTGCCTCTAAGGTATTCTGGTCTGGGACCAGAGACGCGATGTCCAAGTAGATCCTATAGGTAGAGGCAGAGACATATTCTAGTCTGGTGCCAGGGACGCGATGTCCAAGTAAGTCCTGCAAGTAGTTGATCAACTTTCATTCTGGGACTAAAGCTTAGCTTATACTGAGGACCATTCTCCTGAAGAATGGAGGACTCGGTCAAGGTCTAGGGGTTGATCAACATGATTCAGTCTGAAATTGAAACTCAACCTAGGGCTGGAAGCCATTCTTTAAGAATGGAAGATAATGATGTCTCCTCTCCTAATCGGTTATTGCTAGGTTTCTTTTCAAGGGACTGGCCACCCCTTGATGATGTCCCTAGCACCTAATCCTTAGGAGCAGTTTTGAGGACCTAAGGATTGTACCATCCAATTTGGATCTTTCTCTTATATAGTGATGATGAAAAATATATAAAACTATGTACCTTGAGAGAGAGAAGTTTACTGGTCTTATTGGTCCTCTAAAGGAGTCGTTTGTCCACCTTTTATGGTTCACCTTATCCTGTGGATATGTGGGTTGTTTTATTGTGACCCTCTTGGTTGACACTTAGTCCTTTACCTTATTTGGTCTTGGCATTCTTACTTGTGTGTGCCTTTGATTATTATGACTCCTACTTTATGGATTTTATTTGGTACACTATCCTAAGTACATTTACTTTGTGATTTTTATAAAGGACCTTTGACCCACTTATTGTTTATGGTTTTATTATAAAACCCTTACTTTATGGTTTTATTATAAAACCATTGGACCTTTATTATTTTATCTTTTGACTTTTTGATTTTTTGTTATTATTGTTGGACCTTTCATTATTTGGACCTTTGTATTTATTTTAGCCCAAAACCTTATAAAAAGGATTTGGAACTTATCCAAGAATCCATCCGATCCTATTCTCTTTATCTAGCATGACTGGGTTTCTCTCCGCCATGATTGTTCTTCTGCTCCTCCGTGTGTATGATCCTTCAGCACCAACGATCCTCTCTCACGTGTCTTACCTCTTCACGGGACTGGACTTGCGTTTTGTTTTCCTGTGCGTGGATATCTTCCGCATGTCTTTGTTGCACGTGGATACCTTTTGCCATCCACAGTCTGCATTTGCAATCCTCCCCTGCGCGTGAATATCTTTCGTGTGTCTTTGTTGCGCGCCCTCCACCATAACCATCCGTGTGATTTTCTCCCTGAGCATGACTGTTCTACTTGACCCGCATGTGACTAGAATAGCTCCCAGACTGGGCTAGCTCTTCATGTGATCTAATTCCTGCATGACACTTCTGCAACCCTCCACCATAACTGCAGGCTCCTCCAGCATGACTGATCTGTCCACTTCCTCCATCGTGAACACTTCTACAACACTCCACCATTTCTTTGTGACTAAGACCACCTGCGCTACCCTTTGCATGATTGAGATCACCTGCACTGCTCTCTCTCCCACGTGGCTAGGATACCCTGTGCTCACATGTGTGATCCTTCTAGCATTCCTCTCTCTCTGCGTGTTATTTTTAGTATAACTACATCTTGGTCTTCTCTGTTGTTATCCCATGGTTTATCGTTGTTTTTTTCTAGCTTTGTGATTTTCTCTCTTGTTGTAGCAGCGTGTCTGCAGTCCTCTGCAGCATGAATGGTTTGTCCCTACTCAGAATAACTGTGGGTCACTGCCCAGTGTGAAGTCTATCTCTGACTGTGTGTGTCACTGCTTTATATGATTGTGTATCTTTGCTTAGCGTGACTGTATTGAATATGACTGAGCTGCTAATTTGATTAAAGAACTCGAGGTCTATTTACTTCTACTCAAACTCTCTCTCTCAAGGTACGTAACGTGTTTACCCAGATTGACTTGTCCCTTCGGTGACAAGATCAAACTTAAAAGTATTTGAGTCTAAGATTGATTCCAATAATGGTTATGATCCTTTAGTATTGTTATCTTCTGTACGTTATTTATTTCATTACTATCTTGTTACTATACATGGCAATTGGTGAAACATCTCAAAGACCAACTTTAACATAGTGACCAGCAGAGCGTTAAAGTTGAAAGAGATGAAAATTATGTTTAATTTTATTGCAGAACAAATTTATTGAAATAAGTACTATCCTGAATCTAACCTTGTGTTGGTTATGCATTGAAGTATAATTATTCCTGTTGAATCTGAACCTAACCTTAAATATCAACATGTTTGGCACATTTACCATGGCGTTTTGGTTGAGATAAGTACTGCTGTAAATTTGTTTAATTTGCCTTAAAAGACTAAAATCTCTCTCTGAAGAACAGGTTTTCCCTTCGAGGTTTTTCCTGGGCCATTTGGTCAAAAATTCCAAGTCTTTAATTTTCATGTATGTGGCTGAAATAATTTTCTGAATTTGAAAATGTTTGGCTGTCATAAAAATTTCTGAGTTTAAAAAACAGAAAAATATCTCATGTGTTTCAAGTTTTTCAGTGAAAATTTTAATTTTAAATGTACATGCATGATGGGGTTGGACATTAAACCATCTGCTACACACCGAAACCGAAACCGAAACCGGGTTGGCGTAAAGAAAATTTTTAGAGTAAGACCCTAGAGGGTACCCTAGGGCCCCAATAGTGTCCTGGGATTCTTGGTCTGGGACCAAGCAAGTTGGAAAAGTCCCTAACATATGGTTAGGGACCCTATGTGCCTCCAGGGTTCCTGGTCTGGGACCAGGTAGATTCTTGTGGGACAAGGTAGATTCTTGGTCTGTGACCAAGCAAATCCTGCAAGTTGAGGCAAAGACATTCCTGGTCATGGACGAGGCAAATTCTTGGTCTACGACCAAGCAATTCCTGCAGGTACATCCTTGGTTAGTTAACTAGGTGGATCTTGGTCAAGTTGACCAAGATGATGATGTGTGATGTCCTCTCTCCTAAATGGTTATTGCTAGGTTGTTTCTCAAGAGACTGGCCACCCCTTGATGACGTCACCTAGCACCTAACCCTTAGGAGCAGTATTGAGGACCAGAGGATCACATCATCAGTTTGGATCTTCTCCTTATACAGTGATGATAAAAAATATATGTGACAATATACCTTGAGGGAGAGAAAAGATTAGAGTCCTTGGACTTGTTGGTCCTATGGGTAAAAGGGGTTATTTCTCCACCTTTATGGTACACCTTGGTCTTGTGGGTATGGGGGTTGCCTTACCATCTTGTTGTGACCCCTTTATTTGACTTATGGTCCTTTATCTTCCTATTGGTCCTAGCGCCCTTATTATGTGTGGTACCTTGACCACCTTTGCTATGATGACTCGGCCTTATTGTTTTTATTTTGTGTAACCATATGACATTTGGTACCCTAGTCAACTCAACTTTAATTTTTATGTTTTATTTTTATAACTTCCCTAAAAGATAGGGTTAGAAGGAAAGATCTTCTAGAAATTCTCTCAAGCTATAAATACAAGTCTTATCCTTCATTTTGATATCATCCATGAAGACTCTAATTTACCTATAGTTGATGTCTAAGTTTGTTCTATTGTAGCTAGGGTCTCTCTGCTTTATCTTTGGGTTTCTAGATCTGTGATTGGGACTGCTATGTGAAGGAAGCGGTTGCCCAACCTAAAACCATGACTGCTAGCGACCTCTTCTTGCAGAGTCATGAACCTTGTGTTGGCTGCCATACTTGAAACATGACTTTGTTGGGCTATCTGGAATTGAGTTATGACTGGTTTTATACTACAGACCTGAACCGTGACCTGTGTATTCCCTCTAGGGCTAGGTCGTGACCTGTGTATGCCCTCTAGGGCTAGACCGTAACCTGTGTATGCCCTCTAAGGGTTGGGTCGTGACTGTGTAAGCCCTCTAGGGCTGGTCGTGGGCTATGGTAAACCTTCTTGACTATGTCGTGGACTGAAATGGTCATTCTGATCTGAACCGTGACCGTGGTTACCTTCTACCAGTAGACTGTGACTGGTTTTTAGCCCTTTTGGGATGGTCGTTATTGAGGTTTCCTTCTCTCAACAGGTCATGGTTGTTTTGATTACCCTTGGGTTAGCCTATGACTATGTTGTCTCCTTCCTGCTGGGTCGTGGCTTGTTGGAAGCCACTAGGGCTAAACCGTGACTGTGCTTTCCCTCTCTAGCAAGTCGTGACTGTGTAAGCCCTTTAAGGGCTGGGCATTATTTGTCTAATCCCTCCTTGACTGGGCTATGGATTGTCTGACCTTCTCTACTGAGATGTGACCTTGTGTACTGGTGTAACCCTTATGGACTTCCTAGATTTGGAGCTATGATTTATTGTTGTTGTTAGAATGAGGTCATGACTTCTTACTGCTATTAGACTGTACTTGTAACCCTTGTTGTTTTCCCAGATTTGAACCATAATCTGTTTGTATGCCATAGACTTGGGCTGTGACTTGTTGGGTGCTTCAAACTCAGGTTGTGACTCTAGTTTTAAGAGGGACGAGACTTTTGGGATATCTTGTCAGTCTTGTATGTGTCTAACCTAAAGCTATAGCACTTTAACCCTCTCTCTCAAAGTATGTCTTCTTACAGCTTGTCCTTATAGTGACAAGAGCTGACTCAAAATGTTTGAGTATAAGGCAGATCCAAACTAGATATAACTAGCATTACTATCATTCTTTAATTATTGTTTATTAGTTTAACTTCACTATAATTTTGTTACTGTTTATGTTTTGTACATTGGAATTGATAATTCATCTCAAGGACCAACTTTAACGCAGTGACCAGTGGAGTGTTAAAGTTGAAAGAAATGAAAATTATGTTTGAGTTTATTACAGCAATACTTTTATGGATCTAGCTTTGTTTTTTACTTATGTTTATGCACTAAACTTTAAAGTATAAAAATTTTAATTTTTCTTATATCAACCCTAACCTAACTCAAACTTCAACAATGTACAGTTGAGATTAATCTAAATCACTAATGTATAAATACACTTTATTTGACTTAATCAGCTAAATATAAGACTTTCACTTTATTCCTAAAGTAAAATGCAAAATAGAATTAACTTGAACTACTTCCAACATGTTCACGCTAAACTTGTGCAAAAGTTCCTATTTGAGTTACATTCTTCAATAATTCGGGGGTGGAGCCCTTGAAGAAAATTTTGGGTCCATTTTTTGTATGTTTTGTGCTCTTTAGGCCAGTGGTTTTTCGACCAATTGTAAACTAATTCTAGTTAAGGAATTTTGGTTGTAATTTAATCTAGGTTAACAAATTAGGGTTTTGGATGCAATAATATTGTATTGTAAATGGTGAAGATAATACCAATGTTCGCCCAAGTTTTTGAGACGTGGGAGTGCAGGAGTGGGGAAATGCACATTGGGGTTGTGTGGAGACAAACCCCAAATTTTCGAGAAATTCAAACAAATGGGGGAACATCTCTAAAACTATGAAAATTCAAAAAATAACAACTCATCAAGTGTATATTCAACATTGTGCAATGTAAATACTAAATACATTGATTTAGATTCTAAATAGTACCAAGTAGATGATGTAAACATTAAAAATAATGGAGAATAGAAAATTAAAAAAACTCTCAAGGGGAGGGATAGGGGAGCAAAATGTTTCACTAGGAACCCCTCGTCCCAAGTTCATGGGGAACATGGTGGGCATGCTCTCAACCCTGCAAGACACGTCCTCGTGGAACACTGGATAATATAATGAGATAGAGGGAGGAGCAACACTCAGTTACGTTGGTTTTCTTGGTCAAGGGTTTCCAAGGTAAATCTTTATGTACAATGTGTTACCAACTTTTTGTACCATAGTTGGGTTACCTGAGGAGCCGCCAGTTGACAAACATGTCTAATGTTTGATTCCAGTGTATCAGTTGATCCGTCTTTGTGTCTAGCCAATTTTGGCTAGCCAGTTTTTCATTTGAATAATTTTGACCATGGCCCCGTGGGGTTTGTAATAAACTGTGCTAGTAGGGTGTTTTGAGTGGTTCGATCTCCTAAGACGTAGAATCTCAACTAAGGTATTCCAGGGAGTTTTTTGCCCTTGACAATTATGCTTTGCCTATAGCCGAGTATAATTGACGAGGTTTTGTCCCGCTTCCTCCAAAGCTGGAATGCTCGATTTTGAATTCTGGGCCTTTGGGGGTTATTAGAGCCCAACTGAGTATATATAAACCTACTAGACATTGTTAGAATAGAGCATGGTCATGTCCTAAGTCACTAGGACCCTTAAAAAGATTTCAAAAAAAATTTACCGAACGGGCTAAAAAATTATTTTTTAATTTTTTAATTATTTCCCTAAGTTTTTTTATTAATTTTTCCATAAATTAAATAGAAAAACCCCGTTTGTAATAAATTAGTCATCCGGACCCCGAATTCAGTGATTGAAGGCTCTAACCTTAAGCCAAAAATCATTCTTGATCGGCCATCCAGTCAGATCCAACTTTCAGATCATCAATCAGACACTTAATGCACATTTTCTCAAAAAAGTCATTTTTGGGGAAAAAATGGAGTTTTTATTAAAAAATGATTATTTTGGAGAAAATCCAAAACTCTCCAAATTAATCCAAATTCAGTGAAATAAAAAGCTAAATGACATCTCAGTGGGCATTTATGATGATTGGAGTTATCATAACTCAGCTTCAATCAGCATTCAATGAGCAATAAAGTTATATTCAGTTAACGGATTTGTCATCTCCAACTAAACTCCCAAATTGGATGAGATGGAGAGCACTCATTGGTTTGATGATTTGATCGAGGCAGGAACTGGTGATAACATTTTGATCTGACAGCAGTAGGCTCCTCGAGACCTAGCAGTGGCTCCTCCATACCTAAGAGGCACCTTCACCTACCAAGCTCACGCCTCTCTTCATCATTCACGCCCCTCTTCATCATGAGGGCGTCATCCACACGTGTGGGCTCAATAATGGCTTGAACTCAGTGCTTAGGGTTGGAGTGGGGGCACCTTGCCTAGGTGGAGGCCTCCCCTCACTCCCAGCTCACCTTCTTCAGGTCTGGTCTTTCAATGATGTGCCGGTCCGGTTAGGTCTGGTTTTCTGGTTTTAGGGTTTTGGGTTCTTCCTTCATTGTATAAGTAGAGGCTCCTTTAGCTCTATTCTAGTGGATTTTTGTGTAAAGAAACTCTGTCCAAACTCTATAAATGCTTGTTGCTTTATGCAACCGTGGAATAAATTTTAAGGCTTTGGAGGCTCATATGGTTTGTTAAATGTGGATGAATGCTTGGCGAATGAGGTGATAATGTTTCAAATTTCTCCTTTCATGCTTATGTTGGTTAATGATTCATGCTTTAGAAGGATTCTGTAAGCACGTAAGATCAATTATTTGAAGTTTCAATTTAATTGTTTATGGTTTTACTCTTAGGAATTGAAAGTAGCATTGATTATTCAGTTATATGATATGCTCTTTTATATTTCAATTGATAAAACATACATGATCTAACCCATCTTTTGGCAAGTGTTTGAGTTGAATTTGTGCAGATCACTTCATCCAATCAAGTAGGAGTTCGAGCTCAGGTGCATCCTCTCCTCTTGAAGTCAAGACAACTTCCGAAAATTTCAAGCTTCAAGGAATCCAAGCATCATCAAGAAAAACCACAGGTTTGAATGTTTTTTTTCATTTTTATTCATCTTTCAAAGTTTAAGAAATTTTTACATTCTTGGGTTAGGGCAAGGTTTGGGCTAAAGTGAACATTCATTCACCAAACCTTATGCCCCTGTTGGCTGTCCCGTTTGCAATTTGCAGCCATCTTTCTCTTTTATTTGCAGCCCTTTCTTCTCCTCTTTCGCTGCCCACTTTTGCCCTCTTTTTTACCTTTGGGACAGCCCTCGTTTTGCCCTAATTTGCAGCCTCTTTTACCCTTTTTGCATCCACTTTTTGGGCCCTAGTTTCAACCATCTTCATCACTTTTTGCAGCCCTCTTTCGTCAATTTGCAGCCCCTCTCTTGACTTTGTTTTCAGCCTTCTTTGACCTTTTTCTGTCATCTTTTCACCCCTTTTCACTTCTCTTTTCGTAGCCTTTTATTCATCTTTTTCTTCCGGTTTCGATAAGGGTCAGGTGCTTTCTTTTTTACTAAGTTTATAGATCTAGTTTCAATTTGTTTTTGTGAACTAACACCATAACGAGTTAGTGTTCAAAGCTCTTAGTTTCAGGCAGGTGAAGGAAAGCCCAAAGGCTAAAAGCAAGCAAGGAAGCAAACAAGAGCAAAAGACCAAAACATCTCCCTCATCTTTCTTTCCCTTCTCATCATGTGCTCATTCAAGAAGAAGCTGAACACAACAAGCATTGTAAACTATTAATAAAAGGCTAGTGGGAGCAATCCTCCCATCTTTTCTACTTCCCCTATTTGGGGGAAGTGTGTCTTCTGTTCCTTTTCATGTTTTCTTAATGTAGTTTTAACTTATAGCACTTAGCTTAGTTCTCTTGATTAGACTTAGTTTTCATTTCCACTAATTGCTAGTTGTTCATTAAGTATAATTACTAATTGCTAGATTAAATTTTATTACTTGCATTGTGGTGTATCTTTCTCTATAATTAATAATCTTAAAAAAGAACCAAAATCTCTTGAATCTCACCGTAAGGTAGATCAAGAGTGCTCTCTGTCGGACAGTTTGACTGTCTTTCTTTTATTTTCATGCATTCTACTATTTGCTAAGTTTAACTAATTAATTCTTAAGTAAGACTCTTGAACTTGCAGTAACACAAGTCAAGAGCACTCTCTATCGGAGAGCATCGTTAGATTTGCACATCCTTGCATTAGGCATTTAGATTAGCTAAGTCTCTTGAACCTTTGTCATAAGACAAGGCCAAGAGGGCTCTCTGTCGGAGAGTTTTAATTAACTAATTTAATAAAACTTGCAACACACACCCCTTTAATTAATTAACTTCCCCCCCCCTCCTCGTCGGAGTATGCTTTGACCAATCTCAGATCCGAATACCCAGAAAGGGCACTGGATCTTTAACCCTACAAGAGTAACTTAATAAAACTTAACACCTCGTAACCAACGCACCGGCATTATAGGGAATCTTCCAAAGTACTTTCTAGGAATCCTGTTGTCTAAGCTTCTCAGCTAGCTGGTCAATCATCGCAATACTAGCCTGGGATACTGGGTGGGCCCGACATGTCTTCAACGAAGGGAACTTAGATTATTCTCCCGGCTTTTGACAAACCTTCGTTGACACCTAAATCAAGAGCACATAAAATCCTTAAAACCTACCAAGAGCATTCGCACAATCTAATACTCACTAGTTGGATTCCTGGACTTATTGTTTTATTTGCGCATTTCAGTATCATTGACTCCATAAGGCACTGGTCCTTGATTAAATTGGCATAATTATCTTATATTGATCAATTGTCTGTGGTTCATTATAATTTCTATATCTAAATACTTAATTAAAAGTCTGGAATTTTTACTTATCTTTAATCTCTTGTTAGCAACGTGGATTGCTTTTGATTCTGTGTCATCTTCATAATAAGTAAACATCTTCAAATCATAATAACTCCTAAACAACACCCATCCGCATCCACAACCTTTAAGAACATTTTAACAACTTAAGAGCCATAGAAACTCTTTTGTAGGGACTACCCCCCTTGGCTTCGTTAGGAGTTAGCCTAAACGGAGGAGCTAGGAGTAGGTGACAGTACCTAGCTCTGTGCTTGCCCCCAAGGTCACACCTCTCCCACTTTCCTAAGTGAAGAGACAACTTTCATTAGATTTCTGTTGCTAGTGTGCAATCGACGGACAACACAATGTGTGCACCACTATTATTTCTTATGTTTTAGATTCTATTAGTATTGCATTTCTTGCACAAGTTTATCAAACTCTTCAATCATCTTACATATAAAGAAAATCATCCATCCCCATCAAGTGTACATCACCCATTAAATCTATTAGAATTTTCCCTAGTTGCTCTAAAGTTGTTCTTCCTTCAGCCTAGGCAAGCAACAACAAAGATGGAAGAGTTGGAGAGAGAGGGCACACTTGTGAGGGTGATCCTCATGACGGTAGCTTGTTTATGAACCCTCTTTATAATCTCTATTATTTGGAGTTATTCTCTTCCATGATGGGCATGCTTGCCTAGGTGGGCGTTGTAATGTTGAAGTGGTGAAGTCCTTTAAAGCTAGTGGTTACACTTGAAGTTGGGCACATTGCTTATTCGTTATGGCACATTTACAATGTATGTCATATCCTAGTGGTTAGGCAGATTGGTGGAGGCTTCCTCTCATTAATGAGCACCAATGAGGCACATTTATGAAGGGAGTTACCTCTCTCATAATGCGGTGCACTTATTGAGGTTGCCATGGTCAAGTTTAACACACCATTTAGGGATTAGTAATTATTGATTGTAACTCCCTTACTCTTCTTAAGTCTCTAAGGAGAGGAGTATGCATTCGCTAAGTAGTCTATGTGAGGTAAAAGTTAGTGTGTTTATCAAGGTGTTGTTGAAAGGGTAAGTATTTGTAGTTGGGTGTGTTACCGATTGTTGTAATTTTGTTTAGTAATAGTGTAATGAGTTATGTTGTTGGAGACTATGCTTGTTGCCTTAAATTTCTAGGCCGTTGATTTATGTGGATGGATAAGATAGACAAGATAAGATCATTTTACTAATGACCACAAAAGTATGTCAATGGGACTACTAAGTACATAGAGTTGATACAATGTGGGAGCACAGACACAGTTCCTATATAAAGCAAGATGTTGAATGTAAAGTATTGATCTAAAATAAAAACTTGAAGTCTGAACTCTAAAAGCAAAGAATGAGGTTGGAAGAAAGATGTACAAGAACAATATATTCAAAATCCTAAGTACAAATAACGTAAGCATATCAGGGTCCACCAAAGCTAGCTCCCCTAACATCTAAGACCAAAGGGAGGAGCTCTATATAGAGGGTTGTTTGGAAGAAAACCTAGAAGAGTATTTGTATTGCATCGAGTATTTTTGCCTGGAAGAGGCATCCCACCAGTAAAGACAAGACGGGTCCATTTTACTACTATTGTGGGATCTAGAACAACATTGTCACCGAGGTCTCTAAGAAGTTGAAATGGACTCCCATTTCCTCACTAATCTAGAAACTATCGCTTGGTCCCTCGTATGGATGGGAGCATCATAAAAAAGAAAGTAATCACCTGGGTGGAGATTGGTCTAGGGGGTGCCTAGAGGATCTATGAATGGAATTCAAGGGGCTCCCTCATGTATAAAGCAACGCAACAATGGTCAAGATAATGGAAGTTAACTAGAATGGTTCCTAGTTATCTATTGTTTTAAATTAACTCATACTTATTTAGTAGTTATCTAGTGTTTTTACTCCAACATTTACTAAACATTTTTTAGTAGAGATGTAGAGCTCAAGTTTTGATAGGTGGCACCTAGACTTTCAGTTTTGTGGTTGTAGGTTGTAATTTTTGAGTGTGGACCTAAACTATAAGTTAAAAATTTAACACAATATGCCCCTATATGGTTCACATGCCAACAAGCTCTAATCATGCACGCAACCATCAAAGTTATAAGTGAGAGAATACATACAATGTGAGGAAAATTGCACACAAAGGGGTCCAAGTGAAAATATGATAGGGAGGGGAGCAAGAGGCAAGTTTCACACTTCATGTCTAATGACCCCCCAGGTGCAAAATGCACACCTTGCACTGTGGGCAATGTTTTAAAAATTGGTGGCTCGAATTCAAAATCGGTCGATTTGACCGAGTTGTTGGGCAAGGGTTTCAATCTGGTCACCAAACTGACTCGACCGACTAGTTTGGTACCGAACAAACCGAGTCATACCTTGACTCGACTGGTTCGGTACCAAACTAGTCGAGTCCATCTTAGCTCGATTGGGTTGACTTGCAAGAGATTGAGGTGGAGGAGAACAACTTTGTATGAACCAAACCGGTTTTGTACAGGTGACATTGAAGTTAGTTTTATTAAATGGTAATTTTAAATTCTTAAAGTAAAAGGATAGAAAATAAAACATCTGTGTCTTTCATTTTCTATCCTTTTACTTAAATTTTTAACATTACCATTAATTGTTTCAGGATGTTTGAAATGGATCCAACCTCATTAGACTTCATATGCAAAAAGTAGAAGTTTAGATCCCATTCAGAATTCAATAGACTCAAGGGTAAGGGAATGGAATTTTCAGGATTTCAAGCACATCAACCTCTCTATGTACCTTGATGTTGGTGATGTGAACGCCTTATTGTTGAAGTTTATTGAACTCCTCTGTCGTGACCTTAATTAAAATATACCCTTCAATCAAGCAAAATCACTTATTAAGCATGGGAAGCTTTTTCTAACTTATTTTAACACCTAGATTAGGAAGTTTCATCAAAATTGTAGGGTGTTGACTAATGTCCTTGGAGGATCAACTTCGAGATTCGAGGTAGAGGCAATGGCTAGAGCCAATAGGAGGGGAGAAGAGGGTGTTATTGATGAATAGGATCGCAATATAGGCAATGATTTTGATGATATGTAGTTATTTATTGTAGCGTGAAGTTTTGTTGACTCTATAGGTCATTTAGAGCCTCTTTGTTTATGTGTTTTGGGTCAAATATTGATTGCACTTGATGTTCTACGAGGAGACCACCCCACCCTCAATTTGCCTCACACCATCTTCATTGAGCATTAGTGAGCATTTGGAGGTTTTGGAGCAAAATGGCAAGCTGAGCAATTAGAGGTTTTGGAGTTTGTTGGACAGTTTTCTTGGATTGTTTGCACTTTGTAGTGGATTTGGCATCTGATTGAGGAGGCTACAACCCAACTTGGAGTTGTTGTCCATCTCATTGTTGCTTGTGGTCAACCAAGTTGTTTAGTTGGTTGTTTCCCCAACTTTCTGTTGATTGTACAGCATCAGGAGTCATTCTCTGGACTTGTGAGTAATATCATGTCGGACTTGTGAGTCATATCAAGTCCTATGTATCCTCATATGATTGAGGTGGTGATGTTATATTGTTAGTCTTGTGAGTAATATCAAGATAATAGACTTGTGAGTAATATCAAGTCTGTGAACTTGTGTGTAATATCAAGTTAGTCTTGTGAGTAATATCAAGACTATAGACTTGTGAGTAATATCAAGTCCTACCAATATCCTCATTTGTTGAGGTGGCATACTTTACTTAGTAAAGTGGTTATACTATGTGATGTATTACTAGTCATAGTCACTAAGTTCTATAAGTTTCCTTTAGGGATTAGCCACCCCTAGAGTGATATACTTTAGCATGTGATTATATGGCCCGGGGTAATATGATATGATCATCAATATGAAATAATGAGTATGATATGATAATATCTATAAATAATTAATACACATATGCACATGCAGTAATTAATTAATGATAATGAGATAAGCATAGAGAAAGAAAAAGGATTCGAATTTCCTATATTTACCTCCAAGTGAACTCGAATTGTAAAGGCTACAGTAAAGCCTCAGTTTTAATAAAGCATGCATCAGTTAACTAAGAAGATCCATGCAAAAGTTAATAATAGAAATTTAGCATGGATAGCACTAATTGTGAAGCACCAAAGACATTCAGTTAGCCTCCTAACTTTATGGTTATACACTCAGTTGAAGATTGAGTTCAATTCAGTCAATTCACACTCAGTTCAATTAGTTCACATTCAGTTCAAGTTGGTGAACATTCACTTCAAGCTAATTATGGAAAGGAGGGCGCATATCTTCTGCATATGAAGAATCCTAAATGTCAGCTTGGCACTCGTGCTAGGGAGGGCGCTAATGTTTGCATGGAGGGAGTTCTAATTATTGCTCCTACTTGTGTATGCGCTAGATGATGCTCCCAAGAGAGTTCTTGGGCCTTCCATTTGCAACCTTTTGCATGCTAGGTGTTTTGACTTGTTATTAAAGTGTTGGGCACTTGGCAAGTTCATAAGAGTGTTGTATTGGATCTCTCTTCTCTACTACTGAAGTGGTATGTCTTATCGAGCAATCTGTTTATGTGTTGTAAACCATTCTCTGCAAATCTATCTATCATACTCAAATAATTGTTGGGTTTTTCATCCTCCGTGTTTGGAGGGTTTCCCCAGGGTATATCTTGTCTCTTATTGTTGAATGATTTATGTGGCTGATTTATTTATGAGATTCATATGTAGCTGATTTATGAGATTCGTCTGTGCTGTAATTTATTGATAAAAATTTTAAAGTTCAAGCATCTCTCATTTTGCTCAAACATTCACACTTTCCACTGTCCTAGTCCAACAATCAACTATCTAGGTATGCTAACAATCTGAAATGGGTCAAATCTGCCCCAATGATGAGTTTGATCTTTGATGATTGATCATGTTGATCTTGTATCCTTGTAGGCATATCATGTTTTTGTTGGACTCTATAGGCCATTTAGAGCCCCGTTGATTATGTATTTTCAATTTTGATTCAAATATGTATTGCACTTGGTGCCATTTTGATATAGTCATCGTTACATGGTATATACATGAGTAGACTTTGTATATTTCATCTCCAATGGTTGGAATCTTTAAAATAAATTATTCCGTTAAAAAATTGAATATTTTATGTATTTTTTTTAAAAACAAATCATTGAAATCAAACCATTTTGAATCATTTCCATGTTTGAGTCCAAGTGGAGTTGACCATCGATCGGTTCCGAGTCCAAGTCCAAGTTTTAAAACATTGACTATGGGAGATGAGTTAGGCGACCAAATTTTGTAGCAATGTTACTTTTGGCCTCATGAGCTAATATGCCATTTTATGTTGTAACAATACCCAACACAAGTACAACCTAAGTGGGCCTAATGGTTAAGAACATGTGTTATCTCCTTGGAGGTCATAGGTTCAATTATGAAGAGTAGGTAGGGTCTGTAAATGTTTAAGCAAGTTGTTTGCAAATATTTGTGTGGGGCAAGCAAGGTACTCGCAACCTCATTCTTATTTACGATCTTTGAAGTGGGGTGATCTATATTTCTAAGGTGGACCTTGATGCAAAAAATATTTAGCCAAGTGGGTTAGCTCGAGTGGTGGAGAGATGAGAATTACAGGCAAAAAGTCATGGGGTCAAGTCCCTAAGCTGGCTACCTTTATGAATATTGTGAGCCTCACTCGATGTCCCCACCAAGTTAGGTTTCCAAAACTACAATCGAGCGATTTACCCTAGGTACCATCCCCAAAATGAGGGGAAGTGCCTAGAAGGTTTCCTATAATGTGCATTTCATCCAAAAAAATCAATACACAACGCAGGGCACATATAGTTCAAAGAGTTTTGTCTATGCAAAGTTATACCCTGATATTAACTAGGTAATAATGTACTAGATAAGATTTGCATACCAATGTTTCTAGCCTAGGTACCATTGCGACCACCTCTTAATTTTAGCTAATTTATAATTATTATAGTTCCTTGTGGAAAATTACAATTTTTCCAAGAAAAAATTGTATCAGTAATTGATGCCCATCGTGTAAATTTAAAAATAAGTGGTCCCATTTAATTTCAAGGTCCCCTGCAGCTATTTAATTATTGATCCAATATATATATTGAGAAAATTAAAACTACTAATTGTTAATGAGGCCATATGGTTCAGTGGCAAAGATAGTGGCATGTAAAGCCACCCAAACTCTTGGAGTTGAGGTTAGGTGCAAGCCCTAGGTGATTTTGATAGAAGAGTACCCTTTATTGTGGCATTATAGTGCAACTAAAATGTGTGCTTATTGGTTTTCCCTTTAAGGGCTAGGCCAGTTGTAATGTCTCTCTTATAGTGCAACTAAAATGTGTGCTTATTGGTTTTCCCTTTAAGGGCTAGGCCAGTTGTAATGTCTCTCTTAGATAGTTAAATTTAAAGGAAGCGCTTTACCCAAAGAAATACACACAAATAAAACATGTATAAATGCACTTAGTATTTGCTAGACTTTTAGCTTTTAGGTGTCCCTGTGCCAGCACATTCTTGACAGGAGGTAAAAGCAGGCCTAAGGCATCTAGCTTCTGCTTAGCAACTACATATAGAAAGTATTAACATAAGAAATTAACAGTGGAGTTTTTATTTTTTTGACAAGATAGTTCTCTTATCACTTCGCCAATCTAAGAATATTACATCTTGACAGGAGGTAAAAGCAGGCCTAAGGTATCTAGCTTCTGCTTAGCAACTACATATAGAAAGTATTAACATAAGAAATTAACAGTGGAGTTTTTATTTTTTTGACAAGATAGTTCCTCTTATCACTTCGCCAATCTAAGAATATTACAATGAAGTGTAATATGCTTACAACACTTGATTTTTCTGATAAGCCATAGATAGGGTGGCTACTCCACCAAAATACTTAGTATATACACTGTAATACCTCAGTTTTGACCCCTTGATTATATTGGACCAGATTATGTATAATTGCATATGAATGATTAAAGATGGGAATCGGGCTATTGAACCGAAATAAAATCCCCATGAATCCCGGAGCCCTTAAGGAAATGAATGAGCATATACATGTGTTAAATAAGCTTGGAAGGACCATGTGATGGAATTACCACGGTGTTAGTAAGCTAGATAAATGTTACTGATAAATATAATATATAATGCTCCAAAATGGCTGGGACCAGCACGAGGCTACTTCACCAAAATCCTTAGTATATTCACTGTAGTTTTGACCCCTTGAATATATTGAACCAGATTGGACCAGATTATGTATAATTGCATATGCATGATTAGAGATGGGAATCGGGCTATTGAACGGAAATAATGACCCAATTCTGGAGCCCTTAAGGAAATGCATAAGCATTTACATGTGTTAAATAAGCTTGGAAGGACATTGTGATGGAATTACCACGGTGTTGGTAAGCTAGGTAAATGTTACTGATAAATATAATATATAATGCTCCACAATGGCTGGAACGAGCACGAGAGGGGCTATGAATACAAATGAATGGTATGTATGAATCGTGCCCGTGCATAAACCATGTGGTTAAGAATGATAGATAATCTCATTTGAGCCATCCATGTGGGTGAATCCCGGATGAGCAATCACTAAGGATTACTGTACATGCATGTTTATTTCTGCTACATTTCTTGATACCGTAAATACTACAACTGTTATTGCAGGCTATTTCTGTCATGAAGCTGTTGATAGTCTCATTGGATTCACGACTGGTAAAAGAAGCAACAAAAAAAAAAAAGTATGCTGGTACTGTACAGCCAAGGGCGGCATCCGGGTTCGTCACATGCACCTGAAACAGCCAACTTGAGAAGGCGAGACAGCACACTGAATTGGGTATTTTAATAAAACAGAAAAACTTGAGACAAATATAGAAGCACATGAGCCTACCTTGTTAGCCGGATAAACTTTCTCCTTGTACCATGCAGGTCTGTCCTGTAAATCAATCGGAACTATCTGAATCTGACTGAGACTCTGCATTTTATTTTCACAGTTTTATCATTTAATAATCTCAATGGAAAAAAAGACCTGGCAACAAGAAGGGGGAATCGGCAAGATAAAAACCTTGTAGTTCCTAGCAATCCAAACACGCTGGGCATATGGACATGTCAAACTGATATACAGTCTGCAAAACCCAAATCAAATTCAGAATGAACACGTAACCAAACTATCATAAAATATATATTCCACTAGAATATGTTAACTAAGGTAGATTATCACCAATAAATTGCAGTAACAATAGGAATTAAGATACCCACCTCGGAGTTCCATCAAATAATGTCGGAGGCTCTGATTTAGAATTGAGAACGGGAAGAACTGAATGGCTGAAATCAACCAACACGATGTCATGAAATAAATTTTGGTAAAATCCAGCACAAGTTTGGATATAATCAAAAATATTTATAAGATCAATCAGTGATTTATGCTTACAGTGCTGCCATGATAATCTGGGAGAATTGCTGCTAATAAGTATTTCTGCAGAACAAATGGCAAAAGCTTGCTTACTATCAGTTGAACAATACGGGAACCATACAAATTCTCAATAGCCCCACACAAATGGCTGGATGCATAAAGTGCCACCTGACCCGGATATTATTGAACGTGAATAAATAGGTTCTGTCTGAAAAGTACGCTGGGGTTGGATAAGGTAAATTAAGATCTGGTGATGGTGGAGGTGCATGCACCTACAAAAGCCCATATCGAGTAGTTAGTGCAAGTGCACGCGTCATTAATTTAGTAGGATAAACAACACCTAAAACGCTTCATTTTTTCATGGCATTTTTAATAAAAATCGTTCAAAATTGTTTTTGAAAATTGTTATTTCTGCAATTTCAGTAATTGTGATTGTCTTTTATAAAATAAATTTGTGATTTTAAAATAACCCAGATGGTCCAAATTGTCATTTGAGCAGTGGAAATTGGAATTTCAGCAAGATTTGGTTTGTCGGATTCCGACGGGTTGGGGCGTTTTGGTTGGCGCTTATACGGCTCTGTCATTAATCACGTTGTATGTCACATGTTCAATCATTCTCAACTAAAGTTATTCAAGAGCGAGAAGTAGGCATGGAGAATAGTGTTAGGGTTTCGCTCTGTTAAACCTTAGTCGTCTTTTCTTCTACAAATCCCTTCTCTAACAACCCGCATTTTTTGGAATACTGGTACGTGAATACAAATGGTGAGCCCTGGATCCACTGACCTAGTACCAACCAAGTTTATAAAAAAGTGGGAAGTAATCATTCTTTGTATTTCACTATATTTCTTCTGGAATCTAGTTTTGTTTACATGTATAAGCAGAAAGGACAGGAGTTGCTGAGGTCAGTTGATGCCATGGTGTGGGGTGTGTCGTCATCATCACATGGGGTTGTTGTGGACAACAATGTCAATTTATTCTTGGTATCTCCATGAAAGGTTTTCTCGGGAAAAGATGTCAAAACAAACCCTTCTCACAAAGTCATTTTCTCTATAAGGTTGGAGGTCTAGTCAAAGCAACTGTCCAGGGTTTCATCAGACAAGAAGAGGCAGATGTTTTTGGAACTCAGTGACTCGCTTGGTGATGATAGGAAACCTTCTGGAGGTCAGGGGGTGTTTTCTTCTGGTTCTCGGGTGAAGGTGAAGGGTGTTGGTCGTGTGGGGAATGGAGTGGTTTCGACTAGGTCAAGGAGGAAGTTGAAATTTGAAAAGGCTAAAAGGGGGAGGTGCTTGTGCATTCTTGGAAGGGTTGTTACTATGGACTCGGTGGCTACCCTATCTCAGAGAGCATTGATAGGGAAATTTGAATATATTAGGCCCTCGAGGAAAGAGATTTTGGAGTGGATTAAAGCGGTTTGGAAACCTTTATTGTTAACCTTCCCAAGGTTTTAAATTGTGTATGATGGTTGGTTGGTCTTTTAATTCCTTTCGATAGAATATTGTAAGGTGATTGAGGACCAATTTTGGGTTCTAGGTGAGGGCTCTTTGGTATTATCCCGTTGGCATTCAGATTTTGACCCACAAAAAAAGAAGCTGGCGCATAGGCATTTATGGGTCATTCTCCCAGGTTTTCCACTTTACTGTTGGAACTTAAGGGTTTTGCGACAGTTGGAAACTCTATCGAGCATTTCATCCTAATTGAAGAAGATCAACTTTTGAGTGCAGATAGAAGGATGCCTAGATTTTTGGTGGAAATTGACCCAACTAATAGTTTGTCGAAAGAGTTGGAGATCATATGGGAAAGGGGTACTTTCTATCAACAACTTGATTAATAGTGCATACCTTTCCGACGCCATAAGTGCAAAGTGATAGGGCATGAGATGTTGTTGTGCCCTCTTCAAATTTATGGGCATTTGAAGTTTGGTGATGGAGGTGTTGTTCCTGATGAGGGTTTAGACGAGGTGGATACGAGTCTTAAGTTTCCTATTCCGATGGATCAGAGCTCAGCGTCGGCTTTCGTGGGTAAGTTTAAAAAGCATGTCCATGTTCTCTTAAAATTCCTATCTGTTGAAGATCTATTGTCTTCCCTACCAGTGTCGAGTGATTTAGATTTGAATCATTTATTGACTCCTACCATACAAAAGGATTCCTTGGAGATGGTAGAATTGTTCGGGAATCTCGAATTTTGAGTCTACCCTAAAGGAATTACCTTGTCCATAGATTTCCATTTCTAGTCACATTAGTTTATTACCTTTTGAGTTGGCAGATTATTCTTCGGTTGGGGTTCTCGCTTCGGGATCTAACGGGGAGGGTTCTCATCCTTCTCTCCAGTTGTCGAATTTTCCTCCCTTGACATAAACATCTCAGACTCTCCCTGTAGGGATTTGAGTTTTGAATCACTTGACATTGGGAGTCAGTGTCAGCCTTTGGCCACCTATTCTATGACTAATGAGGGTTGCTCGGAGGCCATTCCCATTTCTTTTATTTTAATGGTAATGTGATTATCAAAAAGTACAGAAAGGGAAGAAGGGTTCAGGAGGCCCTTTTTTTAAGCAGAAGTCGGGAAAAGGGGATCCAAATGTTTTGAATCCTACAGTTACTTCTTTATTTAATAAGGTTTTGCCGAAGGCTAATTTTTCCTCTGTTTCTTCTGATTGTCGGGCTATTAGAGTTGAGGCGGCCCTAGATGGGGTTTGTAAATGAATCTTTTGTCCTTTAATGTGAGAGGGATAGCCAGTGGCCCTAAAAGAACTGCCTTGAAAAGAGTTTTGGATGTAACTAAACCTGATATTAATTTTCTTCAAGAGACGATGACTTCCTTGATTAATGCATGTAATTATTTTCTAAAATTGAAACCATGTTGGCGAGTATGTGTTTTGGATTCTTCAGGTCTATTGGGTGGTACGTTAGTGGCTTAGAAACCTCTTGTTATTGATCTTAAGCATTTTCTTACTGCTACAGAGATTATGGTGGAAGGTTTTTTTAGAGGGTTGAAGAACAAGATTAGAATCTTGAATGTGTATGGTCCCTATCAAAATCAAAAATCATTTTGGGATCGTATAGTTAATGAAGGTCTTCTTCATGATTCTTCCCTAAATTTAGTCGGGGATTTAAATTTGAACCTGTCAGCTGAGGAAAGTTGGAGGACTGATAAGGTGATGGATCATTTAGGGGATTATTTTGTCCTATGTTTGAGGAGGTCAGACTTGTGGATGTGATGCTTAATGTCCTTGTTCTAGCCTCCTCTAATGGGAGGTGTGGAAAAGTAGGTATAGCAAAAAGGCTGGATAGGTTCTTTTTGGATGAACATCTTTGTGAAAGTATGGGTCGATATAGATCTTGGGCCCATGCAACGAGTATTTCGTATCACAAGGCTATTATTTTGCAGTTGGACTTTGATAGGAGTTTTACCTATTACCCTTTCAAGTTTAATTCCATTTGGTTAAAGGAGCAGGATTTTTGTTCTTTTGTTCAATGGAAATAGGAACAGATTTCAGTTGCTGAGAATTCTTCCCTCTTTCATAGTTTTAGTAAGAAATTGTAAATGAATCTTTTTTCCCTTTAGATGATGAGTTGGTGGGGCTGGAAGTTGAAATTAATTTTCTCTCACAATTTTTCGATGCTAAATATTTTTCTCAAGAAAGGAAGGATTATATTATGGCTCTTGAATCTAGGAAATTGGAAATTCTTCTTTTGAAAGAAGAGACTTTGAGGGAAAAGAGAAGGGCAATCTAGTTACCGGCAGGTGACAACAATTCAAAAAAATTTCATCGTTATGCTAACTAGAGAAGATTAATAAACTTGATTTGGGAGACTAAAGGGGATCAAGGTGACCTTGTCTATGATTCGAAGGCTATAAAATCTACAACTGTCCATCACTTTAAGGATATGCTTTCAAAGGAGAAAGATGCAAATATGGAAAGTCAATTATCTGTCATTAAAAACTTCTCTTGTTTCTTTTCTGAGGAAGATGGTCAGGCAGTTGGTGCTCCTATCTCTTTGGAGGAGGTAAGAAAGACTCTAGCACAGTTTTCTAAGGATAAGAGTCTTCACCCAAACGCCGTGGAGTTTTACTTGCATTTTTTTTTATCTCTTTGGAAGAGACATGACATAGGCTATCGATGAGTCATGAAGGTATGGAAAAAATCCAGTTTCCGTTAATGAGGCTTATATCACTTTGATCCCTAAGAAAGATAGGCCTATTTCTTTTGATGAATATAGACCCATTTGTTTATGTAACTTATTGTACAAAATTATGACTAAGATAATATTGGACAAAATTAAGTCGGTATTGGGTAAGTTTATTTATGAAGAGCAATTTGGATTTCTTACCAAAAGACAGATCTTGGATGTAGTTGGTATGGCATGAAAGTGTTTGCATTCTATGAAACAAAAGCACCTTAAAGCTTTCATTCTAAAAATGGATCTCATTAAGGCATATAACAAGGTGGAATCAAACTTTTTGAGGTTTATCCTATTACAAATAGGGATTCCTTGAGAGGTTTTGCAATGGATAATGGCTTGTGTTACATCGAATAGTTTTTGTGTGTTGACAAATGGATCTCCTTCTCCTTTGTTTAGGGGGGCCAGAGGACTGAGGCAAGGGTGTCCCCTTTCTCCATATTTGTTTATCCTGGTTATTGAAGGTTTGAGTCTCTTGATTCAGAAGGAAAAGAAACTCAGGTTGATAAAAGGTGTGCAGGTTACGAGGTCTCTTTCTATTACTCATCTTTTATTTGTGGACGACGTTCTCATTTTTGGGGATGGATCTTTATCTAAATGGCATCTTTTATGATCTGTTGTCACTATTATTTGTGATGCATATGGGATGGCGGTTAGTGAGAAAAAATATTATTTTATTGTCTCTGGGTATGTTCAGGCTCTATGTGATCAGGTTGCACAATGTTTTCCTTATCATATGTCTAAGATTGATGAGGGCTTAAAGTATCTCGATTTTATCCTAAAGCCAAGTGACTATAAATATTGCGATTGGAACTGGATTTTAAAGAAAATTCAAAACCGCACCAATTCCTAGTCTTTCATATGTTTATGTGCGGGTGGAAGGTTGGTATTAGTATATGCTATCCTTCATAGCATCCCTACTTTTTGGTTTTCCCTTTTCATAGTGCCAAAGGTGGTCATTCATCAGATCAGAAAGATTGTGATCCATTTTCTTTGGGCTGGAATTTTTTTTTTTTAAGTTTCACTTATCTTCTTGGGAGAGTATCTCCATGCCCAAATTATATGTGGGGGATGAGGGATTAAACTACTGGATTTATTCAATGAGTCCTTATGTGCTAAGACTTTGTGGAGGGCCCTTTTTAATGAGGGCGTGTGGGGGAAGTTGATTAAGCAAAAGTATTTTAAAAGTATACATGTTTCTGTGTGGGTTACAAATCAGGTAAATTTAAAGAGTCGGGTTTCTTTGTTTTTTCCTAGTATGATGAAGGTATATCCCATCATTAATCAATCTATATGTTGGTTGATTGGAAGGGGGATGCAATTCTTTGTGGGCATTGATCCTTTTGTGGGTTTGGGTAAAATTTTCAAGTTGTCACATGATCTTATTGTAGCTTTGCACGAGAAAAAGTGTTATGTTGTAAAGCAGGTTTCTTGTCCTCAAAGTGTGGGGTCTTCGTCCTGACTTTGTTTTGGAGATTTGAAGCTTATCGGTAACATGGAGAAGTAATGGTACAACTATGTGGACTCGTTATGTCGAGCTAGAGTTGTCCTAACTTATTCAAGTGACAAACTGGTTTTGTGTTATAATAAAGCTGGAGGTGAGGTCACAACGAAGATGACTTATCATATTGGGAGGAGGACCAGGATGTAGTTTCTTGTTGGTGGACGTCTCTGTTGTGGGGTATTAACTTACCTCTCAAGATTAAAATAAATAAATATTGGTTGATGATCAACAAAAAAAATCGTATTTAGGATGCTCTTTGTAAAAGAGGTTTCTTTGGATCTGGTTTCTACTTTTTCTATAAAGTTGCTCTGGAAACGGTGGAACGCCTATTTGTTGGATGTTCGTTTTTCAAAGGAGTTTGGTTCGAGCTGTGTACGAGGTTAAATTTGGATTGTGGATGGGACATGGCTTGTCTTAATGATAATTTAAGATGGTGGTATGATAGTTGTTGGGCTTCGTTCCCCCTTTCACTTATTACTTTTTGGGAGGTGTGGAAGACGAGAAATAGGGCTATCTTCCGAGACATGGTGCCTATTTTGTTTCAGGTTTCTATCAGAATCTTGAGCTATTGGAACGAGCTTTATAAAATATCAGATCAAGCTTCTCGACAAAGGATTGCTCAACCTACTTTCCAAGAGAATTTGATTATTGGATTTTTCGATGGGGCTGATCAAGGAGGGTGGTGGTGCAGTGCAGGTATGGTTCTCTTTGGTAGTGACTCGGTAAGGACTTATCTTTGGATGGGGGCATGAAGGGGCACACATACTTGGGTAGAACTCCTTGCTCTGTGAGGGTTATTATGGTTTTAAGGAGATCGTTTTTCCGTCTCATTCAAATTGTTGGTGATTCCAAGATTATCATTAACTGGGTGAATGGATCCTTTTTTATTCATTCTTTAGTTTTGGAACATTGGATGGCTATAGTAAAGGGTTTAATTTCTGAACTCTCTTTCGTTTGATTTAACTATATTTATAGATAATTCAATATGGATGTGGATTGCTTATCAAAGAAGGGCATCTGCGAGTTAGATGGTTTACTCCATTTTGAGGTTTTCAGGGATGGAGTTTGTAATGACCCAAGATCTTTGAAATTTTTTAGAGATTTATAGTTTTATATGTGTGCTTGAAGTTATAACTTTAAAATGACACTTTTTTGAGCAAGACATGTTTTGGGCCTTTCTGTCCTCTTTGGTGGAGATTGTAATTATGAAAAAGAGAGTGGAATATTTTGTAAAAAGACTGTACATCTTCTAAACATGATGTTTTTATCACTAAGAGAAATGCTTTGATGTAATAGTTTCCAACAACTTTGATTTCTATGAAATAACAAGTGTTGTTTTTTCGGTGTGAAAAAATGGAATTATTAAGTAGTACAGTCCTTATTATTGTCCTTTTTAAAGAAGAACTATTGTCCATGTTTATAATTCCTTTCCAAAAGGACTATTGCAAAGGGACTATTATAATGGGGCGATCAATAAGCACTAGACATAGTCCCCCTCAGGGAGTGTGCCAATGAGATTGAAATCGTTGGATCTTTCATCTAATTGCTTCAATCTCACATACACTCTTCTCAAGGGAGAGTGTGTATGGTGCTTAATGTAATGGCATGTAGGGTTGGAATTGGGGATGAAGTTTGAGTAAATTAAAATTTGATGAAGTGTTTTGATTACCCTTCGGTTTAATTTTTATTGCATCAAGAGTAGCAAGGTGCTCTATAGCTCAGTGTGGGGAAGATGTTGTCATGTTCCTAATATTATGGTATCAAACAAAAAAAAATCATGTAGGGACATAAAATAAAAAATTAAAAAACCAAATAAAAATTAGATTCATAAAATAAAAATGTAAAACCAAATAAAAAGTTATTAAAAGAATCCATGGTCTCATAAAAATAAAAATAAAAAACATATATCAATCTTAAAAAGAGATCTATGAGAGAGATCAAATTTTAATTGTGTAAATTTTTTTGGACATGTAAAAAATTTAAGATTAAAAAAAAATTCACATCAAGAAATTGGATCCCTCTCGGTGCTTGATAGATCTGGGTTTAAGTTGGATCTATGATAGTATAGATTTATTGAAGTACATGTTATTTTAAATATAAAATTTGTATAAAAAAAGAATAAATATATTGTATGCTTGGAAAAACCTCATGTAAGTTTTTTAAGCACATGTTTCAGACTTCAAAGTGAGTTCATGTTCAGGGGATCTTGGTGCAAGAGTGAGATGACCCCAATTGAGTCCTAAGAGCTATATATAAATATGGATATTTCTTAGAGAGATGACTGTGTTAGCTCAATCATCCATGTTGGTTTTTTTAATTTTTTAATGATTGGATGCTACCCGTCACTTAATCTCAACCCATCATCTTTGTTTAGAGAACTTTTTTTTTCTATTTCAATTGCTTCTCTTATCCTCCATTTTAAGTATGCTCATTTTTCATAATTAATTTTGAATTCTCGATACATATATGATGGAAAAAAAAATAGCGTGCTCAGCTAGGGCAGACTTGGATGTTCTATTCCTTATTATATCTACGACATATTCTTTAAGACGAATTTAAATGGATCTCCCAGTTTCACCGATGTAAAATTTTCCACACAGACACGTAATTGCGTACACCCATTTTTGGAGGGTCAAATTCACAACATTTTTCATGAGTCTACCATCTTCCTTATGGTGTTGGGGGGCATGAAAGCTACCAAAATATTTCTCTTTTTTAGGACCTTGGCAATCTAATCAATGGTTCCTTTGATGTGTGGCAATGATATCTTAGGGATTTCCACTTGATGTTGAGTTTTTCTTATATTGCTTGCCTGGAGGATAGCCTTGTTGATATGGTACCAATTCATTGTGAATATTATTTATTAATAATAAATATTAATAAATAACTTTTCAAATTCTACATAGTTAAAATGCAAAGAGGTATATATATGAGGCAAATAGAGTATCAAAGAGGTATATATAAGGCAAATACAGTATCAAAGAGGTATCTAATGAGTAATTACATCAATGAGTGTTTTAAAGGTGAAATTATATGAAGATTCATATTGAAAATTAAATTAGCATACCTTGAGCCACGAAAATGAAATGCCAAAGGGAACTTTGATGTATTGCAAAAGAGAGAAAGTTGTATGTATGTAGAAAATATAATTTTATGGGTTGAAAGCAAGTCTAGAGAATTTGTAGTAGGCATACTAGTCAATAAAATTGAAAGGAAAACTATATTGTAAGTACTAATAAGCAATAAATATAAACCTATGTAATTGATGGCAAGTAAAATGAAATGTACATTAATTTTTCATACGAGAAAGTATACATATGTGAGTAAAACAATAAAGGGTTAGGTAGTGATCCAGTTTGACTCTAATTATATTGGAAATCAACATTGATATTTTTATTTGGTAGATGGAATGTAAGGATTAAGGGTTGCAATTGTAAGTGTGAAAGGGACAAAGAATGAAGGCGTGCCTCTTCCTTTTTTCAAAGTGATACATATGAAGTGTATTTCATTTTTGCATAGTGTTCAGAGGAGAACGATGGTGCAATTCACATTCCTTCTATGTTGCAATCTGTGGCATTGTTGTGAAGGTCAAGCCTTGACATTCATTGTTACCATTGTCCATGGTTGACCTTGTCAATGTTAATTATTAGGATCTTCGTAGGCCTGTGATAGATGATTAAACCTCGAAAGGCATTACCCCTTGAAAAACACATTCAATGTAATATATATTATAATTAAGAATTTTAATTTTGTATTATTCCAAAATTATTTTCATACTTTGTGTTCATTAACCAATTATTATAATCAACTTTATAATGAATTTTAAATACCATGAAGTATTTATAAAGCTCACAGATTTTAATTATATATTATGTAGTTGGAAATTTAAATGTTGAAAATGATTTGAAATAAAAGAAAAATAAAGATGGCAAGGTGGAGTTATTAGTCCCTATCAAAGGCCTTTGGTATTAATCTTCATTGACTACGAATTAGTTTGCATTGACTTATATACAGTGTACTAATTTAACCAAAGTTTCACATTAAGTTTCTATTAATTAATATAAAAATTTTATTTGTCTTCAAGTTTATTGGATTATAACTTGAAGCGTTATTACAACGATGGCAGCATGGGTATTGGGAATGGCTTTCACTGCCTCGGTTATTCTATTGGTGTCTGACAATACTTTAAAATGCTTTAACTCCTCTTGTTATGATGATTACAACTGTAACTAGACCTTGCATAATTGGGATAAATAAGCTTATCTTTTCAAACTATTATTATAAACTCATTACATACTTTTGGATAATTTTCGATGTATTATAACTTTATTGATCTTTCATACGTGAATTGATTTTTCTGGGAACGACCGTGATGCATTGATATATCATTGGGGTGGATATATGTATGCAGTGAATTTTGGCAGCATTATACCACCTTTCTCAACCACCATTGTGCTTGTACATACCCTCCCAACAACATCATCTTTTTCGACCTACATCATCTTACATTTGTGAGATTTATAAAGAAATTTCACAGGGATCACTGCTCAATCAGTTTCTTCATCAATTTGGAGAGAAATACAATCTTTCTTGTGCATACAAAGACCGGGGAAATACAGTCTTGCCTTCCTTCCAACTAAGAACAAAGAATCCATCTCGTCCTTTCAGCGATCCCTGCCAAGCATCAATGTTATCCTGCCATCACTCAAGCATGGTAATGTCTTTCTCTCTTAGGCACGACAATGGTTTGCTCTCAACCAAATAATTTACAGTGCAGTTGCTTACCATGAAGCCAAGGTGGTCCAGTAACCTTAAATTGCTAGCTTGAGAGCAAGGCCACTTGTCCATGGGTTCATCCCTATGTTGAAGTTGGGTGCTTATTGTTCTTCAACATATCTAACAATAGTTGTTGTTGTTGATGTTTCTAGCAAAGTTAGTCGTGGTCTTGTTCCTCAAGTCAAGTCCAATCAAATGAGCAAGTAAGAAACATTTTATTGCATAATTTATGGAAAACAAAATTTCAAAAAATTGATTATTTAAAATACAATAACAAAAATGAATACTAAACATTGTAATCAAATTCAGTCTCTACTAAGTATTTTTTTGTGCTTGCATGTACACGAGGACACCAAGACCCATAAACCCTAGCAAAGTGAAAAATTACCTCTGTTGCTACTCTCGATCTTAGAGTGATTTGCCACCTAAATGCACCTTGTGAGTAGGAAAACTTCAACAAGAAGCATAGGTCCTCTTCCTCCCACGTTCTACCGAAACCACAAAAAGACTCGAGGGTAAATCAACCAAGTTCCTTTGCCAAAACACCACATACATTCTTGACCTCACCACTGGCAATCATCTTGGGACTGTCTTCACCATCGTCTTCTGTCATAAATTATTTACGTGCTTTGTTAAATTCAATTGAGCACAACTCCCTAGTCCATAACGACATGTGTATATTACTAGCATACCCCCAAAGCGTGGAAATGAAACACTGAAAAATGGGAAGCAACAAGAGGACTCCCGTTCTTCGACCTATGTGTAGTAACTTGGTAGACAGTAAATTGACACGTTCTCCAACCTATGTGTAGTAACTTGGTAGACAGTAAATTGACACATTCATCGTGACTTCCTTCAAATCTGAAGACTCCTGATTTGCATATTTGCGATTATGCTTTCGATGTCCTGGTATATTTTGGGAATCCTGGACTTTACACCAAGTTTCTTCATCTTTGAAAAATTACATTGAATTCACCGTGAATTGGGTAAACCTTACAATAACTGCAGCATTGGCCAGGTATTCAGGTAACGTGTTTTTTATTATAAAAACAAAATTCTCATGAATCCTGCCTTTAACCTAAAAGAAAAAGGTGGAACCAATGAGAAGAAAAAGGTGGAACCAATGAGTGAAAATAAATAGAGTTTATGTCTTTTCTCTCCCCAACTTTCTAGACTGCCAGCTGCACTGCATTGAAAATCTCATTCCTTGACATGGAAAGTTTCAACCAGGTGGTGGTTAACCAAGGGTGTGTGGAATTCAATGTGTGCATGTTCAGGCTACATGGTGCTTGATGTTCAATAAACACTAGGCAACAACAAATTAATGTTGTTGCGGTGGGATTATGAACAGTTAGATTGTGTGGTGGGATTATGAACCGTTGTTTTACACCCAAGCGCTCATAATCCTCTTGGTGCATATTTAACTCTGATGCTTAGCGTGGCCCAACTACTTAACTGCTCAATTTGCATGCTTAGCTTACCCTACAATTTTTTTAGAACTACTTAGCCGCTTGGTTTGAATGCTCAGCTTACCCTGCAATTTTTTTAGAGCAATAAAGAAAATTCAAACAAGGTTGCTACATTTTGTACAAAACTTCAAACATGGCCTTGATGGCACTAATGAGTTAAGATAGGGATGATCAGAAACAGGATAACCCAGTCCCAGTCACAATCCCACTCCCAATTGTGCTGAGAAGAAGGAGGTTTTACGACAACAATAAGAAGGAGGTTTTACGGCAACAATAACAATTCAGCTGATGCTATGGCCATGGAAATGGTTAATTATCATCAGGCACATTCACACCCTCCAAATGGTAAAATCCTTTCTCTCTTAAACGCATTAGACATGGTTACATATGATTTTCCTTTTGACTTGAGGCTCTGCTCGCCCGCAATTTCCTCAAACAGTTGAATGGATTTTGAAAACCAGTTAAAAAGATGGTTCATGGGGTACTGAATCAGACTTTCTACTGTCCAACATCCTACTTGCCACTCTTTCTTGTGTTCTTGCTCTCCTTAAATGGAAAGTTGGGGATCTGTAAGTACAGCAGGGTAAGATTTCTATGGAATTAATCATTAATACATGCATACGATTTCAGATTCCAATTTATTTATCAACATAATAATGTGGTGTGATCAAATCAGATCCGGGGTAGGGTATAGAAACCAGATCCTGTAAATGCTAGTGCCAACTGCGAATTATCTTGATCTTGATCTACTGGCATGTTTGCAGGCATTGAATTCGTTGTTAAGAGAAGCTCAATGTCTAGACCTTGGACTTCCCTACAACCCGCCTTATGTAAGTCTACTCCACACCAAACGACAGGAGAGAGTAGCAAAGTAAGAGTTCCTTCTCTCAATTCATTTTCAAATTCAAATTCAAAATCATGTTTAGTTATTTTAACAACTGAATTATTCCACATTACTTCTTGTCGAAAATTCTAATAAACGTTAAATATGATTTGCAGTGTGTCAAGGGAGGAGATTCATGGCGTTCCGTCCCATTGTTGTATTCTTTGGAGGACATAGAAGACATGGTCGACTGGGAAAGAATAATGGATGTTCGAAGCCAGGATGGCTCTTTCCTAAGCTCACCTGCTTCTACTGCGTGCGTCTTCATGCACACTGGAGACATCAAATGCCTTCAGTTCTTGAACAACATACTCGCTAACTTCGGCACTTTTCTTATGTATATATGGTAATGGATTGCCTTTACAATCCCTCCTTTTTTATGTTTAGCTTCAATATATGTTTCATAAATTACCTGCATCCTGCAGTTCTCTGCCTGTATCCTGTGGATCTGCTGGAACGCCTCTCGATAGTGGATATTCTTGTTTTTCTTCCAGCTGTTGCTTTTGTTGCTTTGACTTTACGTGTCCTTTTCGACTACCTTTGGGATTTAATGGGATTTAAGCACATTTAAGCGGTGGACAGGGGCGGCTCTCATCGTCTTTCGATAGACGACAAAAGCCAGAGGATAACCGTCCTTTAATAACACTTTCGGTGTAATTAGTTTTGTAGAAAAGGTTTAATCAAAATTCTCAATAATAACACTTTCGGTGTAATTAGTTTTGTAGAAAAGGTTTAATCAAAATTCTCAATGATAAGAAGTAAGTTATAATCAAAATTGCAAATATAATATTTTAATCAAAGTAAGTTATAATCAAAATTGTAAATATTTTTCTATTATTTCAAGACAATGTAATGAAATATTACATTAATTTATAATCAAAATTGCAAATATTTTTCTATCATCAGAGGATAATACAAATGAAATGTTACCGAAACGTGAACCATATCATCGAAATTGCAAATATTTTTCAATCATTTCAAGACAATGCAAATAAAATATTATGGTAATTGTAAAATATTTCAGGACAATGCAAATAAAATATTACGTAATTTATAATCAGAATTACAAATATTTTTCTATCATTTCAGGACAATGGAAATAAAATATTACCTGAACGTGAACCAAAAAGTTTGCGACCAATCAATGCAGATTACTTCATTGTCTTGTATATTGCTGGCTGCTAATAACAATGGCAATCAATGTTGTTTACCACAAATTCAATGATTATCTACAACTATGAGTAACTTGTCTATGCCATGTTGCAACAACCAAGAATCAATTCTTAACCTATGGATTATGATGCCATGCATTAAGATATCAAACTTAGTTATTGTCATTACCATTTTAAATATAAAAGTCATAAAATCCAACAGAATTTTAAAACATCCTCTTAAACTATTAAATCAATGATCAATCTTGCTTCTTGTAAAATAGTTTAAATCACCGATAAATCTAACTTTTGATATTCATTTAGAATTGGAAGTAGTACTGGAACAAATTTTAAATAAAATAAAAATACTTGGTACATTTCTTTAACTATTTTATTATCTAATTTAAAATCTCAATTTTTTTATTATCGGTTATTTAACTATTTCAATTTAAAAATTTGTAACAAGAAGAAATGATCTTTTGGTTGGTGCAATTTTTGCTAACCCACTTGCACTATGCCAGATATATCTATACCGTGTGGTGTGATTTAACTTTACAGAACATCTACTAATAAATAGATGTCAATAATTTTGATGAATTATTTATGTTGGGCCATGAAAAGTGCAGAAGGAAGAAGCGGATGCGCAAGAAAAGAAGGAAAAGTGCGTGCGCAACAGGGGAAAAGCAAGTCAAGAAGGAACTGGCGCAGAAAGATAAAACATGCGCACGACAGAGAAAGAGCAGGAGGGAAACTGCGACATGATAGCTGCGACGAGGAAGGCAGATCCGAGTCGATGGAAGAGGCAGGTAGAAGACTTAATGTTGGATAGGCAGAAGTCAAGGAAGACTGCAGAAGGACGAATCAACAGAAGATGGAAGGACAGTTTTTCGGCTAGTTATGACCAGTACAGACGAGCTGAAAGGCGTTTTCGCGACTAATTAAAGTTGTGGTTAATGCATTGAAGGAATTTCGCGGCTAGGTATGGGTCAACATTTATGTAATAGAAATATTTTGTAAGTTGTTGAGTCTGTAATAATTGAGTTGTACTCAGTTGACCTTGCGTGGTCTTGTAGATGCTATAAATAAGAGGAACCCTCTCTGTATAAGGGTTAGATTCTTTTAAGTCTATTAAGAGGAAGAGTTAGAAGAAGAAGACTCAAAGAGGAGTCTGGTAGAAGTAGAAGGTTGTTGAGCCACGAATCTTGCAGCTGTGTGCCCAGACTGCTAGTACTAGAGTAGTCTGCAACTGAGTGCACAGGCAGTAAAGTAGAAGAGTCGATCCAGGCTGTGTGCGGATCAGTAGGAGTAGATAGAAGAATAAACCATAGAGCATGAGAGCAGGATGATTGAGTCAAATAGACATATCTTAAGAATAGTCTGTATGTTGCAGACTTCAAGGTGCTATAACCATTTCTCATGCCAGATGAAGAGCACCTTGGTGGTTTTTCTCAGATGGGTTCACATTATTTCTTATGTTATATGGATGAATGTTGTTGAATGGTGAATGCTTATGTGAATGTTTGTTTATCTTGCACTGTTAGGGTTACTATTGAATGTATGTCGCAATTTGGGTGATCAATGAATGAATGAATATTTAAACATTGTTGGAATGTTATGTCTGAGTTCATGGTTAAATTATGAAGTAAAGTATAAGTGCGTGATGTCTGTTAAAGTATAAGGACCCAACTGCGTCGCACAATAGCGTCGAGTGTTGTGGGTTAAGGACAATGTCGTGTTGCACGCGTGCACTGACATACAGTTGTACCCCTATCGCACAGTGACAAAATCCACCATCCTGCCTTTGTTGAGCGCCTTGGCAGCGCGCCAAGGGAATATATTCCCTCTCAAACTCTAGAAACATGGTTCTGGCAGTTACCCATTAAGATATCTCAGGTGAGACTGTGCCTGCCTCGTGGGCATTACCGATTGAGCTTGCTCTGTTGGGCTAATGTCTTTTGGTGTCTTGTTGGTATTGTGTTGCTGTTGAACCGCGGGTCGAGACAAGAAGGAGAAAGAGGCCAAAAAATGGTTCCACTGCTGGGACTTGTAATCATTTGAGTCGAGGGAAATGTTGTGGCATCTGACAAAGAACGATATAGAGGATTTGCTGGAGTCTAAAACACTAGCATTCGCGCAGGAGGAGAGCGCAGGATCACGGTTGAACACAGAAAACTAGGTGGACGAGTACATATATTCTAATATTCACGAGATCTTCTTTGTAGAGTTTCCCATTGTGTTGCACAAGTGGTTATCAAGATTGGCAAGAAGATAGACAAATTTCCAGAGAAGAGAAGCAATCGAGTGAAGCTCTCAGTTGGTTCACAAGGTAACCAGTGTAAGTAACACCATATATAGAGCTATTAATTTTTGGGTTGATAGTATTTTGCAAGGATATATTATTGAGTTTACAGTAGAGACCATAACTTCATATACTGAGGCTGAAAGAAATTTTTTCCAAGGACCTAGAAGAATATATTTCTTATCTATCAGTACATGGATCAAGATGCTTGTTTATGAGAAGGGTATCTTGCAGTTGAGTAGTTGAGTCGCATACCCAGGAGGAAGGCTATATCGCAGACGACCTATCAAGAAAATGGGAAATAGTGAGTTGAGATGTTCCCAGGAAGTACAGAACCTGAACTAGAGGCTGGATTCCTAAGGAGTGGAAGGAGATTTGGATCTAAGAAGAGAAGAAAGACAGATGAAGGTCGATGAACCCCTATCTTGTTTGAAGAATGTGAGCATGAACTTCAGTCGCAGGTAGACGAAGGATCTTGCGACGAAGAGGAGGACTATAGCCCAATTTTAGAGGGACCAGAAGACTTTGAAGAGTCTGTCGAGACACCAAGGTCAAGACGTAACTACATCACACCAAGAGTATCGCCAGAGGTAGGGTCTAGAGCCTCATCTCCTGGAAGAATTAACAATACTAATAGTGCTAGTACTATGACTAGCGCACAAGAGGAAACACCTCCATTAAATCCTTCATCAGATAATGCCAACTCCAACTCAATGGATGGGGCAGATATTCGATTACCCACCTTCAATGGGAATGGAGCAGAGGATTCAGAGCAACATTCATTCAATTGTGAAGTTGTTTGGATGGTTCGTTTAGTTCAGAACATGGACTTAAAGAAATCACAGATGATCACGACTCTAAGGGGTTGTGCGCTGGACTGGTTTATGAAGTACTGCATAGTACCATTAGCAGCACCGCAGAAGACCCTTGAAGAAATCCGAGCCACAATGATCTCAGAGTTTAGAAAACCCAAATCTAAGTCACAGTGTATCACTAAGATCAAGGAAATCAAACAAGCATTGGTAGAGTCAGTACGAAACTTCGACCAAAGATTTAAGACTTTGATGGCTAAAGTAAGTTTCCAAATGTCGGATGTACAACATAAATAATGGTTTATTGTTGCGCTCTTACCACACATCCGAGGTCTGTTGATGCAACAGAAGATCGAGTCGCATACAGAAGCGCTAGAATTGGCAATGAAGTTGGAAGCCTCACCAATTGATGGTGGTGTCATAGGAATGGTGTAGATTCAATCACAGTTGGCTAATCTAACAATTGAGCAAAAGGATATTAAGAAGGGTAAGAAAGCTAAAGAAGACTTATGGTGCACAAAATGCAGAACGGATGGACACACCAAGGATATTTTTTCAACCTTCATGAACTATGTCTCGTCATGTGCGCCAAACCCATTAAATGGCCACAAACTACCCTGGTGCTGCATATGCCAGACTAGAGGACATCGCGAAGAGGACTTTCTATACTTACAAAATATTGTAAGTACTCCTGGGAACATGTTCTGTAAATTTTGCAAGTTAGTAGGGCATGAAGAGAAGGACTGCAGATCATATCAACTCTTTAAGGAAAGGACAGTCGACACATACTTGATGAAGAATGATGGGTAGTCCCAGGCTAAACCTGCGCAAGCATCGTATCAGCCTGCACAGTTCCCACCCAATCAGTATCAGCCTTTGTATGTGCCACAACATCCATATGTGCAGCAGAATCACTACCAGTCGCATTACCAGTGCATTACCAGCAGAATCCTTACGCCCCACAACAACCACACCCTCAGGGAAGGGGTGGCGGTAATTTTAGAGACAGAGGAGGTGAAGGAGGATTTGGTAGAGGAAGAGGTTAGCTTACATTCTATAACTGTGGACAACTAGGTCACTATGCCAGAGATTGCCTAGAGCCTGTGAAAACATGTTCATATTGTAAGGGACAGGACGATAATGTGGAGAAATGTCCTCAGTTGATTGCGAAATGGAAAGCAAGGACCATTGCAGGTCCTAACCCTATGGAGAATCCAAATCCAAATCTAAATCCTAACTTAAATGTCCAGACGATTTCCACTGAACAAAGAGAACCGAGGGTTGTTGTCATAACATGAGGAGGTGCTACGACCAGAGCTGATATGAAAACACCTCAAGAACAACTGCAGCCACAGGTACGACCTGTGACACAGAAGAAGGTGTCATTTGACGTCCAAAAATAGAAGAAAGTATTCATGGACGTGCGACCAGAGTTTGTGGATCCAGAAGAACCATCGACATCAGAAGAAGTCAAGGAGATTCCTGAACGATTTCGGCACATCTTCCAGAAGAAGGTCCCACAAAAGGTTAGTAATCTTAAAACCTTTATGTCAAGTTGCTTAGTGCTAATTCAAGATAAATATGCCGTCATAGAACTACAAGCAGTGATAAAAGAAACACCAGTAGACCCACAACTTGAAAAGAGAGTTAACCAGGTCAGAAAGAAATTCAAAACTAGGCGTGAGTTAAGAATGATTGCGTAGATAGGGGATTACGATATGGATTGCATCATAATAGACCTGGGCCCTGATGTCAATATTTTAACGTGAAAAACTTGGGAAAGTATGGGCAAGCCGTGCCTGGACTGGTCTCCTGAGGAGGTGCGCAAGAATTACAAGGTCTGTGCAATGGGTAGAGAATGAGATAAGAGAGTTTCCCACCTATGAGGGTTCACCCAACCTTGCAACCTTCTTAACTGAGTTTGAAAGACTTGTAATAGAGTCACAATGCTTGTATGCATTAGACTATGTACTGAAGGCTACACTCACTAGATGGTGGGGTATGCACAAGTAGTTCATATCAGAATGGCCACAGTGCAGAAGATTGATGGAAGTCAGATTCGATGAAGAAGTCACCACAGTGAGCCATAAGTACACAGGATTGTCAAGCCCTGTTGAGCACATAAATGAATGTCATACCGTATTTGTAGAATACTCGCGATAGGAATGAGTCCATCATTTCATTCACACATTAGAAATGACACCTAGAAGCTGGTACACATCTATGGAGTTGTGACAAGGAACCCAAGATTAGGAAGGGCTCACTAAGCAGTTTAGGCAAACATTTGAATTTATGGATGAGCAACCTACAGTCGATGCTGTGCTTTAGACGATAAAGGAAAATATATTTGTTGAAATCCTGAAGAGGCCAATACTCACCAATGTAGTGCGACCATTTGACAATGGATGGCTTTCTACAATATAGTTGGAGACCCAGATGATGATTCGACTAACATAAACATACCAGAATTAGAGGGTACGCACGAAGTAGAAGGCAGTGGTATTTCAAGCGACCAGTTTCTGAAGCGGCTCAAAATCAAGAAAGTAAACATTGGATTGCCAAAGAACCCAAAGTTCACCAATATAGGAGATTATTGGGATGAAGAGACTGTTGTGAAGATCATAGACTTGTTTCATGAACACTAAGACCTATTCCCTAACAACTTTTCGGAGATGAAGGGAATAGTAGGAGATCTGGGGGAAATGAAAATACTCCTATGACCATATGCTAAACCCAGTAAGCAGTGACCCTATAGGTTGAACCCAAGGTATAAGGAAAAAGTAAAAGCAGAATTGGATCGCATGCTCGACGCAGGAATTATTGAACATGTCGAAGAATTAGAGTGGATCAGCCCTATAGTGGTCCAGGATAAGAAAACAATAGGTGAAGTCAGGATCTGTGTTGACTTGAGGAAGCTTAATGATGCATGCTTGCACAATCCATTCCCAACACTATTTACAAATGAAGTCCTTGAAAGTGTCGGAGGGCAAGAGATGTATTCATTCACCGATGGCTTCTTCGGCTATCATCAAGTCAGAATCATGAAGGAGGATCACCACAAAACAACCTTCGTCACAGAATGGGGATGCTATCAGTATATGGTAATGCCCTCTAGACTCAAGAATGCGCCCGCTATTTTTTCTAGAATAGTATTTTCTGCTTTTAAAGATTTCATTCATAAATTTCTTGAGGTCTACTTTGATGATTGGACTGTGTCTGGTCTAGTAAAAGACCATATTGAGAGTCTGCGCATGATGCTAGACTGATGTCGCCAGTATCAGATCGCGCTTAATTCTAATAAATGTATTTTTTGCGCACCATTTGGTGTTCTGTTGGGTGACATCATATGCCGCGATGGTATATTGGTCGACCCAGTAAAAGTTGCGATTATCCTTGATTTACCATTGCCTACATCAGTCATGCAACTCAGATCAGTACTAGGACATACATGCTACTACAAAAAGTTCATTAAAGGATATGCAGAGATCACTACACCTATGGATAAAATGCTGAAGAAAGATGCAAAGTTTCAATGGACACCATCTTGCCAGGAAAGCTTGGAAAAATTGAAGAACAAGATGGTCACTGCGTCAATACTCGTATTTCTAGATTGGAAAAAGGAATTCCATGTTCATGTCGACGCGTCTTCTGTCACGCTTGGCATAGTCCTGACACAAGCAGGAGAGGGTGCGCTTAACCACCCTATTGCTTTCACAAGCAGAAAACTGTCAATGACATAAAAGAACTGCATGATGACGAAAAGAGAAGGCCTTGCTATGGTCTATGCGCTTCAGAAGTTTCGACAATACTTGTTGGGTGGACATTTTCAGATGTACACTGATCATTCAGTGTTGAAATATCTAGTCAACAAGCCAGTGTTCGGGGGGAATATTTGTCGATGGATTCTCCTGTTTCAAGAATTTGATTTTGAGGTCATTGTTAAACCTGGTCGACTGAATGTTAGGCCAGACCACCTATCAAGGATAGAAATTGGTGAAGACCCAACCAACCTAGAAGATAATTTGCCTGACGCGCAACTATTTGCAATCACCATGATGGACGACTAGAACAAGGAGTTGAATTCTATTATCCACTTTTTGAGTATAGGATACGCCCCTCCAGGATTCACCACTAATCAAAAGAAACACTTGGTCGTCAGAGCTACCAACTATACATTAATCGCGGCACATCTGTATAAGTTGGGTGCAAATGAGATACTACGTCGATGTGTTTTCGACTATGAATGACCCTGGGTTATGAGTGAAGCACGTGCTGGTGTCGCAAGAGGACACTACACAGGGAAGGAAACTATGCGCAAGATACTACAAGCAGGACTATGGTGGCCAACCATACACATGGATACCAAGAGTTTCTATAGGCACTATGATATCTGCCAGAGAATAGGAAAACCCTTGCACTACGATGAGATGCCGCTTGTGCTGTAGATAACCCGTCAGGCATTCGATAAATATGCAGTTTATTTTGTTGGCCCAATCTGTCCACTAGGAAAGAGAATTGGAGCGCACTACATTATCACTGCGACAGACTATTTGACCAGATGGGTTGAAGTTGTTCCTGTTAAAGACTGTACCGCTGCGACTTCAACGAAGTTTTTGTTTGAAAATGTGGTAACTAGATTTGGTTGTCCAAAAATCCTCCTAAGTGACCAAGGTACGCATTTTGTTAACAAAGTGATTGCTAAGCTTACTGCAGAATTCCATATCCAACATAAGAAGACGACACCCTATCATCCTCAGGCGAATGGAACTGTTGAAGCATTCAACAAAATTTTGGAGAATGCATTGACTAAGGTATGCAATGTGCACAGAGATGACTAGGATTAGAAAGTTTCGGCTATGCTATGGGAATATCACACCACTTGAAAGTGACTGACAAACCACACCCCATTCAGACTGGTGTATGGACAGGAAGCTATTGTGCTAATGGAGTACATTGTGCCGAGACTATGAATTATTGCGCTGATAGAGATGACAGAAGGAGATGCTGTCAAGAAAAGGTTGTCGCAGCTTGTTGAGATGGAAGAAGAACGCTTCATCATAGGATTTCATCATACTATTGAAAATCAAAGGCAGAAAGCATGGCATGATCGCCATATCCAGATTAAGCCATTTAAAGTTGGAGGACTTGTGTTGTTGTATGACAACAAGTTTTTAAAACACCCAGGTAAGTGTAGAAAATTGCAAAAGATGGATGGAACTTATATCGCGGGAATGGTGAATGGAAGTTGCCTGAAACCATACTACAATGGTTGCGACATGCCAGGATAATATCGCGCTTCAAAAAAAAGGGGGAAAAGAGAAAAGAAGTTGTCCTGTTGCATGTCTGTGACAAAAGCATGTAAAAGCGCAGTAACAATCAGGAAAGATAGGTTGGCTGACATTAAAGTGCGAATATATGGAAAATATTGAGGCGGTTATGACAGCTAAGAGTCATTCATTCGAAAATATACGAGGAGAATGACAATGTACTTTATGGTCCCATCAGCCATTCGCGTCAAAACTACCATAGTTGATCTGACAGGTACAACACAACACTCAAGTAGTCAAGTTAATGAAGGAACGTGTCAGTCGAGAAGCCCATGTGATCGATTAGACATCGACCTCCCATCGCATGACGACTGCAGGACATAGAGGCACATATAAATACAAGGCTTCGCCATTAAACAATCTTTTACGTACATAAAGAGAGAAAAGAGTACCAGAGACAAGAGTTTACAGAGCCGAAGTCTGTCACAGAGTAAGCCAACACCCATGGTAATAGAGATTCCCAGTGAAAGTGAGCTATCCGACGCAACTGTTATCTTGGGCTGTCCAATTGAGGAAGAGATAGAATCGCCCGAGGTACAACAACCAGAGCAGCAACCAGAACTTGATCTAATGGCACGAACGAGAAAGAAACCTGCCCCTGCAGCCACGCCTGCTCCTGTGACCGCCCCTTCCCATATTCCAAGCCCTGGTTTGCACGCTATGGTGAACCCAGTCCAAAGACCGCTAGTTACAGCTGCGCAACCACTCAGAGAGCCGAGACGAGCTGGAGAGACGGTGGCTGGAGAGTCATCCTAGCCAGAAATGAAAAGGAAACGAAAGGCTAAGGTCGTTGTGGACAATGCCGACAAAGAACCCATGGAGGAAGATGTGCTGGAGGAAGAACTCATGGATGACTCCCCACCATGCAAAGGCCTAGAAGATGAGGAGGAAGAACTCATGGATGACTCCCCACATCCATGAGTCATCCATGAGTTCTTCCTCCAACACATCTTCCTCCATTATGTCTGATCAAGGAGAGCTGATGCAGAGTAAGTGATGCTTCCAAAGAAAGCCAATACATTTTTACTAGCACCTCAGATCCCTGAGCACGTTCCCATGCTAATGGACATAATGTCGAAGCTCGCCAAGTTGAATTTCAAGGACTTTTACACTCGACAGCAGGAGGGTCTGAAAATAACGAACTACATGGTCACGGTTCAAACCGGTTTGACTGGGCCCGAGGTGCTAAAGCTAATGAAATGGGCTGCTGGTGTCGACCGCGCAGGATTGATGAACTTGTTATTCATGCCGCATTTTGGCCACAAATTGTAGGCCAATACATATGTAAAACAGCTCTTGGTCTATTTCCACAGAGGGTGCATATGGCTTAATCAACCATACTCGGTTGACGTCAAGCTTATCTCCTCGATCACAAGACTTTCGAAGAAAGGACATGACCTAGTGCCATATTTGTGCAAGAGTAGAGATACCACCAAGATAAAGCTGAAGTATAAGATTCAACACACAAAAAGGGGATTCATGATTGGCCCTATTGAAGATGCCAATGTGCGGTTCGCCGCAAGGATCATGTCTTGTAAGCTGCTGCACAAGATGAGGCTAATTGAATGTATAGTGGGAGCAGTAGAGCTTGCAGAGCAGTGTGTATAAGGTGTGACTTTCAACTGGTCATAGTTCTTGCTAAATGAACTGATAGACGATGCAGCGCAGGCCCAAGAGGACCCTAAGTACAAATTTCACTACTCCTGACTGCTCACTTTGATCTCGTTCACCTTGTGGGAAAACCCACCAGATTATGTACAAATGGATGTTCCACTACCTTTCCATGGCGCAAAATACCAGAATTTGTGGGAAGATAAAAAAAACAAGATCCGCCAAAAGGATAGTAACATCAAAAACTTTCTGCATGTTGAGGTGCTACACGATGTTATTAGGTGATCCCACTGAGTTCGGGCTGCGATGGTGCACAGGTACATGGCCTTCATAAATTTCCAGGTGGGTGCACATAATATGATCCTAAAGCCAAAGAATGACCCGACAAAGCAAGCGCACCAGGACAGATTCATGATTACTGATGTTGATGTGGATGCAATTGTTCAGGAGTGGCCAGATGAATGGCGCGACCCACTGGCAAAGCCGTTGCCTGAAGAAAAAAACCAAGAATACCCACCAGTGAACCAAGATAATGGCCAAGGAAACGATGGAGGGGACGGTCAGGACAATCAGTCGTAGGAAGAGGAAGGAGAGGATGATGATGGCGGTGAGGGTGGCTCCGATCATGGTGATTCAGAGCACATACCTAGTTATGAGAATATCCAGACCCTAGAGAAAACTTAGTAGCAAGAGCATAGGTCACCGCACAAAAAGAGGAAAGCTATCAAAACCACTAACACAGATACCTTGATTGAGGAGGATATCCGCACGCTAAGAGACATTGTAGCCGGGGTTTCCAAGGAAAGCCTCGATGTTCTAAAAACGCAACAAGTAAATGTGGCTGATCAAGTATTGCAGCACCTCAATCAACTCAAAGAGGCCATTAATGACGTCAAAGCCACTATTGAGGCTGAAACATATTGTGTGGATCCTAATGTTCCGCTAGTCACACCAGAGTTAGTGTCATCGATCAAGGTACAAATTCAAATGCACGTACTGGAGACAAGAATGCATGAGTTTGATATAGCCATTCATGGGGTTGAGACCATCCATATAGACTTCTCCAAACTAACCTTGAATTAAGTCTATGAAATTCAACAGGCAGCCGCGACCGAGGTACGGCTCAGGGAAAATTTTGTTGCGTATCAGGAAACAAAACAACAAAGGGAGGAAAAGGCGCGCAAGGCCCTCCTTAGGTAAAAAGATCAAGAAATCAAGGCGCGCGAGCAAATCCGCATTGCACTAGCTGAAACCATTAAGGGCACGGTAGCAAAGTTCCCACCAGAAGTGGGCCATGAAGATGAAGATTCAATAGCTAAGGTTGTCCGACTTTCACAGATTGCAGTAGAGCTAAAGAAGCAAGTTGAGGAGCTTCAAGCTAGACAGGTACCGAGCACTCCTCCTGAGGTTCTCAAAGAGCACAACAGAACAACGTTTGAGGCTGTTATTAAGATAAGTGAAGGAGAAAAACTCTGCGCTAAGGCAGTTGAAGACGTTGCCACGATTTGGGAAGCATTTCTAGAGGATGATACTGGAGAAAAGATAAGGGAAATCGTGCGGCAGGTGGATGAGAAAATCACTACGGCAAACGCAGACATGAAGAAGATGTCACTTCAGGAAAAGGTTACGAAGATGGAAGAGATCAAGCAGCTGCAACAGGAATTCCAAGCTCTCTGTGACCAAGAGTAGACTAGGGAAGTAATGGTGGAGGCACACCCATCAAAAGTAGCGCGGTTCATAGACCTCATTCAGCCTGTGCAACAAAAACTTTAGCACATGGCGTAGTCGCTAGAGGCAGGACCATCAAAACATACCAGTTCCGATTGTTTGGAGAAACTGAGCATGTAGGCAGAGGAAGTAACAATGGAAGTTGCTAAATTGCAACAAATGGTGAAGGAGTTTTAGGAAAAGGGTGGTCATCCCACGTAGCTTGGAATGGAGCCCAAGCTGGAGGCTTAAGTCGTGAGAAGTCACATTTTTGTGGAAATAACCAATTTTTCTTAGTGGTTCTAGATGAGCCACATGTGAGTGTTGGGGGCCTATTGGGCCAGGAAAAGTGCACAAGGAAGAAGTAGATGCGCACACAAAGAAGGAAAAGTGCATGTGCGATAGGGGAACCGGTGCAGAAAGATAAAACATGCGCACGACAGAGGAAGAGAAGGAGGGAAGCTGCGACATGATATGCTGTGACGAGGAAGGAATATCCGATTCGGTGGAAGAGGCAGGTAGAATATTTAATGCTGGAAAGGCGAAAGTCAAGGAAGACTGCAGAAGGACGAACCAACAAAATATGGAAGGACAGTTTTGCGACTAGTTATGACCAGTACAGACAAGTTGAAAGACGTTTCCGCGGCTAGTTAAAGCTGTGGCTAATGCATTGCAGGACTTTCACAGCTAGGTATGGGTCGAAATTTATGTAATAGAGATATTTTGTAAGTTGTTGAGTCTATAATAATTGAGCTTTACTCATTCGACCCTGTGTGGTCTTGTATATGCTATAAATAAGAGGAACCCGCTATGTATACTAGGTTAGATTCTATTAAGTCTGTTAAGAGGAAGAGTTAGAAGAAGAAGACTCATAGAGTAGTCTGGTAGAAGTAGAAGGCTGTTGAGTCGCGGATCTTGCAGCTGTGTGCACAGATAGCTAGTAGTAGAGTAGTCTACAGCTGAGTGCGTAGGAAGTAAAGTAGAAGAGTTGATCCAGGCTGTGTGCAGATCAATAGGAGTAGATAGAACAAGAAACCAGAGAGCATGAGAGAAGGAAGATTGAGTCAAATAGACATATCTTAAGAATAGTCTGTATGTTGCAGACTGCAAGGTGCTATAACCATTTCTCATGCCAGATTAAGATCACCTTGGTGGTTTTTCCTAGATGGGTTTCCACGTTATTTCTTGTGTTATATGGATGAATGTTGTTGAATGGTGAATGTTTATGTGAATGTTTGTTTATGTTGCATTGTTAGGGTTACTGTTGATTGTATGTCGCAATCTGGTTAATCAGGGAATGAATGAATATTTAAAAATTGTTGGAATGTTATGTATGAGTTCATGGTTAAACTATTAAGTAAAGTATAAGTGCGTGATGTCTGTTAAAGTATAAGGACCCAACTGTGTCGCACAGTCACGTCGAGTGTTGTAGGTTAAGGACAAGATCGTGTTATGCATGTGCATTGACATACAGTTGTACCCCTATCACACAGTGACATAATCCACCAACCTGCCTTTGTTGAGTGCTTTCTCTGCGCCAAGGGAATCTATTCCCTCGCTAACTAGGGAAACATGGTTCTGGAAGTTACCCATTAATATATCTCGGGTGAGACTGTGCCTGCCTCGCGGGCATTGCTGACTGAGCTTCCTCTGTCGGGCCGATGTCTTTTGGTGTCTTGTTGGTATTGTGTTGTTGTTGAACCACGGGTCGAGACAAGAAGGAGAAAGAGGCCAACAATTTATCTTTTATAGTTAAAGGCCAAAAAACTGAGATTACAAAATGTGAGCTATCTTCCAAAGCCTAATGATGCATGGTTGTTACGAAAATGGAAGTGGTATTATAATTGTCTATCTACCTTACAGTATGTAAAAAGGATTGTATTCCATGAGTGTTATGTATTCTTATATATTGTCCTATAAAACACTTAGATTTATAAAACATTTACATCTTTTAAAGAAAAACAACCCTACTAGTTCTAGGTTGATTCGGTCTTATTATCATCATTATCATCCATGTTCAAGTCCACTTGAGGAGGAGAAGTCGAAGCTTGATGCCTAGAGGAAGTCAAAGTCATGATGTTGTGAGTTGCATTGCTTTGAGTCACATCAATATCCATAAGTTGCAGGTGAGCGTTGATATTTGCGTCAATCCTTGCAGTCCTACATCCTTACTCATCAACAATTATCCTTATATCCTTGAAGGCCTGGTGAATTTCCATGATCTAGTCATGTTGATTTCCATATACAATGGACATAATCCTCTGCAATCCAATTATTTCTTCCCTAAAAGTCGTGACCTCCCTACACACCTCCACTATGTCACTGGAAAGACATCGATTGCATGCCATATATGTCGTGTGTTATATGTTTCCGTGAATAAGAGCTTCTCAAACTGCAAACCAACTTGTTTATCCTTCTCATGCAATTTCCAACGTTTTTTCTTTTCTCCTAACACCCACCAATGAAGGCAGGTGCTAGTATCCATAAGATGAAGTGAACAAGACATTCCAAAACTATCCAATTCCCTCCTTCATCGAGCATAAATACTTTGAAACTTGTTGTGTAAGCTTGCCTTCCCTTCAAAGCATGTTAAATAACTAATACATGTGTTAAATGTCATTCTTCTTCGCATAATCAAGCCATCAAATCTAATGTTTTATGCTGTCATATGTTGATTCATAATCCAAGTGGCATTCACCTTGTTAATATCTGATGGATTCAATCTCATGGTAGTCTTAATTGAGATGTGATTGCTCCTATTTTGAGAACCCCTTGACATGGAACAACCCCCCTATCATCTCATCCATTATCTCGTTGATTGTTGTTTCTTAAGACACGAAGGTAGTTTATTGAGTCGATAGTTTGGGAAATGTGAGCTACTCACCTCAACATTTTACTAAGGGTCAATGTGTCATCCCTATCACCTCTTCTCATTCCTTTTATGATAACATGTGAATATCCTATTTCTATGACCAAATTTATACATCTCTATTTGATTAAATGAAGGCTTACATACAAGGCTAATGCTCTAGACATGTTGGTATCTTTTCCTAGTCCCCAAGCATAACTTAATTCTTCCTATCCATCGAGGTCATAAACGACCCCCCCGCTCACCCACCACCCTTGGATTGCCTTTTGAATCTCCATAAAAAAACAAGATGTGTTTCCTATGGTTTTGACACCAAGTTGTGAAGTAATCTTATTCCAATCTTATCTTCCAACCATTTCCTTTCCTAAGCGCTCTAATATGCCTAGGCGAGGTCGTTGTTGTTGATGAAATCACACAGATAAAGTTTTTCTTGGATCTCAAGAATATCCATCTTACCTATCTTATATATTTTTGGTTTTATTTCTTCCACCGTCAAGTTGTTGGGGAACCTCTCAACCTTGAATTATAGAACAAAAAAGAAAATCACAAAAGGGAACCATATTCCAAGAAGAAAGATGGTGTCTAAAGAAATCGTTACAACACTTAATCATAGATCATTATGATTAGAACATCGTAATACAAATTGAGCATACATCAACACATGCATTCACACAACCCATAGGGTCATTCTTTAATAGTTTCTAGATCTAACAAACTCCCTAAAGGTGATGAAGATTTGTTCCTAAAAGAGGGGTCGTTGGTTCTAATAGTTTCTACAAAATATGCAACGTCCTAAAGTGTAGTCAAATGTTGTAGTCGGTCGACCATGGTATTACCAACCATTCAATATTTCCTCCAAATTTCCTAGTCTGGTTTCCAATTGATTGCTCTGCTAGTACCCTACCATCTAACGACTAATTGTCTCCGAAATATCCACAGGTGTTTTGAACCACCAAGACCTTAGGTTCCAACACCCCCCATTAGCACAACACTTTGGAAATTTAGGAGGTGAAATTACGTGCTTTGAATGACCCCCCATAATTACAGCTTCCTGAAGCCCAATCATAGCCCAAAGTTTCACAAACTTAGCTTTTGGTAATGGCTTTGTAAATATATTAGTGACGTAATCATCTACCCCATAATTAACAAGTGAGACAACATTTTCCTATACCAACTATCTCATATAATGAACACAAAGTTCAACATGCTTCATCTTGTTATGAGAAATAAGATTTTCAACAACTTGAATTCTACTTTGATTATCACAGTAACTATTAGTGGAGGCTTGAACAAGAAACCCAAGATCGTTGAGAAGCTGGCGAATCTAAACTGCTTTTTTACTTGCATTGGCAGTGCCATGATACTCGACTTCTATATTCGAAAGAGAGATGACCTTCAGTTTCTTACATGACCAGACCAAGGGTCTAGAACTCATTTGAAACACATAGCCAAAAGTGGACTTGAGGCCATCAATGTCACCGCCCCAGTTGGAATTAGTGAACCCACCCAGTGGTTCTGTGTTGTGAAAATACTTGATATTGTACTGATAAGCACCCTTAATTTAGCAAACAATTCTCTTTTCATCCTTCGAATGTATTTCTCAAGGATCCTACATGAACCAGGAGACCATGCTCACAACGAAGGAGAGATATGGATGACTACGAGTTAAGTAAATCAGGCTACTGACCAATTTTTAATAGAGAGTGGAATCAACCCGTGGAGAGTCATAGTCTTTCGACAACTTCACTCCCAACTGATCAAGTGTAGCACATGACTTAAATTCATCCATCTTGAATCATTTAAAATATCCAAGGGAATATATTTAGGTTGAGAAAGAAAGATACCGTCATCCATTTGCAAAATTTGAATGCCAAGAAAGAAATGCAAAAGACCAAGATCAGTCATTTCAAAGTTATCTGCAAGTTGTTTATTCAAACCCAAAATTAGATTGACATTAATTTTGTTTATGACCAAATCGTCAACATACAATGCCACAATCAAAATATCACCATTAACATGTAATGCATAAATATTGTGATCATATTCACAAAGTTTGAAGCCAAGATTGACAAAGAAGCTATCAATATTCTCATACCAAGCACGAGGTGCTTGTTTCAAGCCATACAATGACTTCTTCAGTTGACAAACAAGAGTAGAATTTGTCATAAAAATCCAGGAGGTTGGTCCATATAAATTTCTTTAGTTAACTCACCATGAAGAAATGGACTTTTAACATCCCTTTGATGAATCTACCATCCAAAATGAACAACAAGGAAAATAATTAGTCGAATAGAGTTCATTTTTGCAATAGGGGAAAAGGTTTCTATGTGTCAATGCCTTCTTACTGAGAGAATACCTTGGAAACCAAATGAGCCTTGTGGAATTCAATATGACATTCTTCCCTTATGGTCACGGACAAGTTCCCACAACTGATTCCTTTTTAGGGAATCAATTTCAGTAGTCATAGTAGTTCCCATTCCGGTATACCCTGAGCATCAACATACATGTTAGGATCAAAAGTGTCAAGAACAGACACCATCAAGGAAACACTACCACATTATTTATGAATATAAGTCTACCAACCAATGCTAGGATCTCCAACATCTGATCTAATAGCTTCAATTGTCTTAACAACCCATCAAGGTAAGCAAGTTGGCATTGATTTAGATCGAACAACATCAGTCAAATGAGTCCGGAAAGTCAGACTGTCATCTTCAAAAGTCATAGGAGAACGTTTTTCAATTGACTCAGGAGTATAATTCATTGGTCCATTCAAAAATCCATAGACAGGTATAGTTGATCCAAACGCTTCAATAATGTCGACCGGATCACTTTGCAATAAACAAGGGGAGGAATTCAACAACTTTTTGTCTAAAATATTATCATCAAATATCATACTTCTACTTAATATGATATTTTTTTTAATAGAATCAAACATTCTATAGGATTTTGACTCATCAAAGTATCCCATTATGATCCAAGCATGACTCTTTGCACCCAATTTATTCCTACACTTATCATTGATATGCGCTCAAGCAACACATCCAAAGGTTTTGAGGTGTCCCACATAGGGTTTCATTTTATTTTATTTCTCGACTGGAGTCATGCCAACAACTGTTCTTGTTGGTACAAGATTCAAGAGATATTTTGAACGATAAACAACTTCTGCCTAAAACTTCATCGAGATATATTTGGTCTGCAGTAGGCACCTATCCATTTCTACTAAAGTTTGATTCTTCCTCTCTACGACGTCTTTCTACTGAGGGGTGTGAGAGACATATCTCTACCAAGAAATACAATTTTTCAAGAAATATTGTTTAAAATGTCGACTCACATACTCTCCATCATCCTTTGATCTGGGACATTTAATGGGTCGAACACACTGCTTCTCAACTAGTGCTCTAAATTCCTTAAAATTTTCAAATATTTGACTCTTATTTTTCAAGAAATATACCCATGTAAATCTAGAGAAATCATAAATAAAAGTTAGAATATACTTTGCACCTGCTAACGAGGGTTTGTTGATGCAACATAGATCATTGTGAATAATCTCCAGTCAGTTCTATGCACGCCATGCTATCCCTGAATCAAATTGATGATTCTTTCCTAGCATACATCCTCTACAAATTCCATCAGGTGGAGTGTTCTTTGGGAGACCAGTAACCATGTTGTGATTTACCATCATCTTGAAACTTTTAAAGTTTAGATGTCCAAGTTGTTCATTCCAAATGTGACTTTTGTCATTGGTTTAAGTAATGAGTGCAGTCGGTCCAGACATCGTTATTTCTTTAGTCAGTGCATTCAGTTGGGAGGAATCACCAAAATTAAAAATTCCATCTTTGGCATCCAAATACCTTGAAGCAATAATTCCCCCCTAAGCCTCAGATCCTTTACGATAAAACGATCCAACCAAAACTCAACAACCTTCTAGTGTTCGTTAGTTGAGCAACCAAAAAAAAAATTGCACTCAAACTAGGCACATGATAGACATTTAATATCCGACCATGTAGAAATTTAACATATCCAATTCTAGTGATTGTGAGAGCGCAATCATCAACAACGTAAATCTCCTCTTCAAGAGCAATACTTAAGGAAGAGAGCGAAGAAGCATCATTTTTCATATGATGAGTACATCCATAGTCAACTATCCATTATTCTAGGAAGTACACGCATGTAATGCCTAGACAAAGAAGGTATAATTTTGAGGAGGTCAATTGGTCAACTATCTAGTCAATGCACTATCCTCAAAGTGCTTGCCATTTTCTTCTAAATCCTTCATCTTCTTCCAACAGTTATTCTTGACATTTTCTACTTTTCCACAATGTCCATAGGTCTACTTCTTTCGATTCTTCTTCTTTTACTATGACTGTTTTCTAGGTTGGTAGATACATTCTGGTCAATGATACTGTCACCCATGTTATTTAAGGTTTGGATTGATCTTGATTTTCAGCAAGTGAGTCTGGTGTTTGCCACCAATATTTTCTTCTTCAAGCAACTTTTGTTGGTCCTTAATCAACAGATCATAGAAAGTATCAAAGGTAAAATCCTTACCATCTTGTTTGAGTGAGATCCAATTGTCTCAAAAGGAGTATCATAAAACATCATATGGTGTCTTCAAATTCATCGAAACTAACTAAATGAGTTGTTCATCCTTATTCGGAAAATCATTTACACATTTTCCCAAATTCAACTGTAACTCCTTGATGCGAGCCAAATAGTCCTCGATTTGATTAAAGGAAAGAAGTTCCAAAGAGATCAACTTTTTCTCTATCTGCATAATTTCACCTTCATTTATCTTGTTGAGAAGATTCTTTAGCTTATTTCATATGGCATGAGGACAGTCAGTCCCACTTGTATGAAAATGAATCTCCCTCAAAATGCAGGTCATGATAACACCCACAACTTCATAATTTTAAATGTCAATGTTAAACTTAGCATTAGAATATGTTAGATAAACAATAACAGTCTTCATGAACTGCCGTAACCCTTTTCTCTTCAACAAGCTATACATGTGTGTCACCTAGATTGCATAATTATGTCCATTGAGAACAACTGGTTCTATATTGGAAGTCACCCTTGTGATCTAATAGATCTGATCAAAGTTCATGTAGAGGTATCAACCTACAAATATTCATCCCAGAGTTGATCAACTCTAGATCCAAATCAACATGATTTGTAGACAACAAGTCTTGGTCAAAACCAATAGCTATGATACCATGTTGGGGAACTGCTTAACCTTGAACTATAGAATAGAAAATAAATTCACAGAAGGGAACATAATTCCAAGAAGAAAGGTGGTGTCTAAAGACACTATTACATAAATCACAGAGCATATGATAAGAACATCACCATGCATATTGAGCATACATCAACACATACATTAACACTACCCATAGGGTCATTATTTTATAGTTTTCAGATCTAACAAACTCCCCAAAAGTGAGGAATATCTAGTCCACAAATAAGGGTCACTGGTTCTAACAATTTCCATAAAATCCGCAATGTCCCAAAGTGTAGTCGGTTGTTGTAGTTGCCTCGACCACGGTCCTATAGACCATTCAACTATTCCTCCAACATTCCTAGTTGGGTCCCTAATCGATTGCTCTGCTAGTCACCTACTATTTAACAATTGATTGTTTCTAGACGATCTATAGGTGAGATGAAGCACCAAGACCTTAGGCATTGTTTTCTATTTGTATAGATGTTTTCTTTTCTCCATTAAAAGTTGCCTTGTTCCTTGCTAATCATATTTTCTAGAATATAAATTTTAGGAGGGAGACCCATATTCTTGCCAACAACGTTCCTGGGTATTCGCTTCTCCATTTTACAAAGATAGTTCTCCATGTTTCCTCTACATTCTAACATAAAGAGCATCTGGAAGGGCCTTCTATTACCCATCTTCTTAGTTTTTTTGTTGTGAGAATATTGCCATGGCCAAGCAACCAACAACAAATATTTACTTTTGGCAGTCCGTCTTCTTTCCATATTTTTCTCCATATACATTAGAGAAAATTTGGGGTCTAAAATGGGCCTTATAAGAAAATGAGCCAACAATAAATTCTTGTGATTTGGAATTCAAGAACCAATAGAATTTCAATAAAATGAGTCAACCATAATGGTTGACTTGACATATTTGTCATAAAAAACTATTTTTTGTTCGTATTTTCAACATATCTCTTTGTGTTTTTACTCAAATTTCGAACAGGAGGGCTCTTTGGATGCGAAATTTAATTATGCATCCAACGAGTACCCACACAACATACTTTTGACGGACTCCTCTATCCCAAAAACAAGAAAAATTCTGCATCCAACGAGTACCCACACAACATACTTTTGACGGATTCCTCTACTCCAAAAACAAAAAATACCTAAAAAATGTGATGATGACATCATCATCATGTTTTTTTTCAAGTTTTTTTTTTGGGGGGGTAGCAAGGTCCATCAAAAGTATGTCCTGTGGGTACTCGTTGGATGCATAATTAAATTTTGCATCTAATGAGCCCTCCTGTTCGAAATTTGAGTAAAAACACAGGGAGATATGTTGAAAATACGAACAAAAAAATAGTTTTTGCTTTCTTCCTCCAAAATTAATAAATATTATTTTATTATTTTCCTTAGGAGGCCCATTTTAGACCACAAATTTCCTCTAATGGGGTCTATAGGTCTTTATTCTTGTTTCTAAGCAAGCCACTCATAACCTTACTTTACTAAATAATTTTTATTTTGAATTCCCCATATCCTTTTGTCTTTTATCCTCTTGTTTATAGGGGTTGATATTTTCAACTTGTCTAAAAACATATGATATTGTTCCTTTAGTTGGTAATGAAGATCGAAATGCTTCCATCCTAACTAGTTCCTTGTTCTCTCTTCCCAAATAGACATATCGTCCAAAGTGATACCCTCCCTTGTCAACCATATTTGTATTTCCTGAGTTTCTCTCTCTTTTTGTTAGTTATTTTGTCCCTTCTATCTTCTCTTCCCACATGTTGAAAGATGTTCCATTACCACTTGACCATGCAAAATTTTCTATGATTATGTTATGCAACCAAGTCCCAGAAATAACATACAAATAACAAAAATAGACCAAAAGAGAGTAATCCACGACTTAATAATGAAGATTAGAGATAAATAACAATCCTCTTCGAGGGAGGAACCTCCTTACATAATGTACTTGTGTACCCAAGACAAGACAATATACAATGCTTACCCAAATGAAAATATACCCTTCATATATATAGGAGACAAAGATGTACAATAACAACTAATTGACCCAAGCCTACATCAATAGTATGTAATACACCACCATATAGGAGGTAAAGTGCCACACTATAGAGGGAACTATGCCAAAAATTTAGGGCTTAGCAAGCCCCTCCCCTTCAGACAAGCGTTTTCCTCAACGCTTGGCTAGTTGTGGATGCATATGTATGAAGGAATCATCTTCCCATGTCGAATTTGCAGCTAGTAAGTTCTTCCACTTGATGAGGTATTGGCGACCCTAGGAAAAGATAGGCAGAATTCAGATAGAATTCTACTCGAAATGTGAAGAGTTTGGTCATGTGACAGAGGAAGATGCGACGAAGGAAGAGATAAGACCGAAGAAGTAGTGGGGGAAGGAAATTTGCGACAGAAGCAACCTCAAAGGAAGAAGTCCACAACAGAAGGGAAAGATGTGATGGGATCAGCTGCAATGAAAGGATCCATGATAGATGGCATGCAATGGATGAAAATGACAACTCAAGAGATCATGGGTAAGAATTAGACTAGAGTCACACATGCTTTAGGTGTTAAATATTCACAGTGATCTAGGGACTAAACACAATTCTCATCAAAGATTAATAACAATAAGTCATGAAAATGGTGAAAAAGGGCTACAGAATGAGTAGCCGCATTGTATATTCACACAAAGAATGAGTAATACAATACAATGATCATGCTGAAAGCATGAATGACAAAGCAATTTGAATTCCTAAGGAGGTCATTCGAATTGAATGAGTGAGTCTAGCTTAACTGAATGTAAGCCACAATCAACACTCTAGTTAACCACTGATCAAAACCCTAATTGACTCAATTGAGCCCTAACTGAAGCCAGAGTGCAATAAATGACTGAGTCTAATTGAAAGTAGGTTAGACACATGTCACAGCAAGCCAACCATCAAGTGGTAGCGCATCAATGACTCCAATGAACCCCGATGAGGTTAACTGAAGTGTAATTGAGCATCATAAGTGGTTGGAGGCGCCCCTGTTGACTCCAGTTCATTAAATAATCAATTTAATGAAGGGAGGCACCTTCACTACTCTATTTAACTGATTGTAACCATCAGTCAGCAATAAAGTGCATTAATGACACTCAGATCACCCTCAAAGTGCTCCAGTTAGCCTCCCCGAATGTAGGAGAAGGCTAAGTTAGCCTCCTTGACTAAACGTAGGCGTGGGTGTGATCTAGATGATGTCATTTAATGCTCCACTAATGTCAATTAAGTCAATAATACTTAGGATAGTGGTTTAACTATGCCAAATTGACCAAAATGAGTGTGTATGGTGGTAAATGTCTCCAACACCCCCCCTTAAGCTATACTCAAAAGGAGTAGAAAACATAAATGTATAAAAATGCTAGGGCCCCGACAACTAAGGCCATAGGTCACCCTGTACAATGCTGAAACTGAAACAATGCTCAAAAAACAAACTAAGTGAGGAAAAGAGGGAAAACCCAGTGGGAAAAAATCCCCCTTAAGATGAACACTGAAAGTAGTATGAATTACCCCGATGAACTCACCCCCAACAATGAACAGAGGTAAGTGAACTTCTTTTATGAAAAGCTCTTGGTGAAGATGTCTGTAATCTGCTCATTAGTCAAGCAGTATTGCAGAATAATGGTCCTGTCATGCACTAGCTCCTTGATATAATGCATGTGGATCTCTACATGCTTGGTCCTTTGCCTGGTAACTGGATCTGTGGAAATATTTATAGCAATTTGATTGTCACAAAAGATGACAGTGGACAAAGTACTACCAAGATCAAACTCTGAAAGAATGCCTTGCAACCAAACTGCTTGGATGAAAGCATTCACTGTTCCTCGATACTCGGCCTCTGTTGAAGATAGTGCTATGGCAGCCTGCTTTTTGCTAGACCAGAAAATGGGGCCACCACCAAACATGAATACATATTTGAAAGTAGACTTCTGATCAATAGAATCACCTGCCCAATTGGAATCTATGTATCCAACCAGCTCTAGCTCGGAGTCTGCAGCATAGTGAATGCCGTAGGTCCTGGTTCCTTGAATATACTGGAGGATCTTCTTGGCTTCCTTCCAATGAATATCATGAGGCTGCTGCATGTATCTTGATACATCATTCATGACATAACATATATCAGGCCAAGAATGTGCCAAGTACAACAAGCTACCAATAAGTTGTTGATAGATAGTGCAGTCCATGGGAGGTGTGCTTTTTCCTTCTTCAAGGTTGATCCCTGAAAGGAAAGGGAATGGTGCAGGCCTACATTCAGCCATGTTAAACTTGAATAATAGGCCTAATATGTATTTGGACTGGGTGACCATTATCCCATCAGAATTTTGCTCAAATTCAAGCCCCAAAAATTGTTTTAGGAGCCCCAAATCACTCATTTCAAAGGCATTGTGGAGAGCAGTTTTGATGGCTGAAATGGAATCAATTATTCTACTTGTGATCAGTAAGTCATCAAAATATAAAAAAATAATAATCAAATGATCATCAGACTGTTGTATATACACATTTGGATCTGATCTACACCTTTGGAAGTTTTGCGAGAGAAGGAAGGCATCCATCTTGGAATACCACTCTCTTGGGGCTTGTTTTAACCCGTATAGTGACTTCTTTAGCTTGCAAACCAAAGATGGATCAGTGATGTAGCCCTCAGGCTGCTTCATGTATATCTCCTCATGAATATCTCCATGCTAAAATTCTGACTTAACATCCATATGATGGACTTCCCAGTGCTTAGATGCTGAAATTGCCAAAACTAGGCGGATGGAGTCCATTTTTGCAACTGGTGCAAAGGTCTCATGGTAGTCCACACCTTGGACCTAAGAGAAACCTTTTGCCACCAGCCTTGCCTTATATTTGTAGGTGATTCCATCAGCAGAAACCTTGGTCCAAAACACCCACTTGCATTGAACCAATTTCCTTCCTGGAGGAAGAGAAACTAGCTCCCAAGTAGTGTTTTTCTGAAGAGAATTCATCTCTTCATCCATGGCAACTTACCATCTCGGATCCTTCCGAGCATGTTAGTAGGATTTTGGGTCTGCACTAATCATCAAATAACAAGTTTCAGATAGCAAATTATCATGACAAGAGAGCACAATACTTGCTCTTTGGAAATCAGACCGGGTTCTCCTTGGATCATTCGAATTTCCAATGTTATCTCCTACGGAAGAGAGTGTCTGTTGGGTCCATGTGGGAAGATGATTTTGTACTTTAGGTTTTGATTTAGCATTTGATGTTTGATGCACACTGATATTAGAAATCATAGGATCCAAATCAGGGTCATCATCCCCAATTTCATCATCCAAATGTTTAGTAGAATAGGAAGGAAATTCAACAGTTTTCTCCTTCACTAGTTCCACCTCTTGAAGAGGCTCATCGAACTTGACACTTCTCTCGATGATGATCTATTTTGTTTTGATATCCAGTAGCTTGAAATATTTTGATTCATTAGGATACCCAATAAACAGACATTCTATGCTTTGCGGTTGCAAAGCCTTTCTTTTATCAAGTGGAATCCGGGCCCATGCAGTGGACCCAAACACCCGCAGGTTCGACACATCCATCTTGTGTCCGAAGTATGCTTCGAAAGGGGCCTTCCCTTTCAAAGATGAGTGTGGCACCCTATTTTGAATGTATTCTGCAGCATGCATGGCTTCAGCCCACAATTTTTCAGCCAACTTATTTGATTCCAACATACAGGTGGTCATCTCCTTGAGAGACCGATTCTTCCTTTTCGCTACTCCGTTCTTCTGGGGAGTGTAGGGAATTGAATGTTGGACCTGAATACCAATTTGGGAGCATATGTGCAGCAAATCATTATTGAAATAATCCCCACCATTACCAAATCTCAAGATCTTGATCTTAAGCCCAGAGGCATTCTTGATCAAGGCCTTCAATTCAGAAATTTTTTCACATACTTCAGACTTATTTTTGAGAAAGAAGACCCATGTGTACCTTGAAAAATCATCAATAAAAGTCAGAAGATACCTTGATCTATTCATGGATGTGACAGGAATTGGACCAATAATATCAGAATGTATCAGCCCCAGTATGCATGTAGCTCAGTTTTCCTTCCCCTGATCGAACTTGTGCTCAGGGTGTTTTCCAACCACACAACCCTTGCAATTTCCAGTGGTCTCCTTGATGACCGGGAGGCCTTAAACCATGGAGTTTTTCTATAATTGCTGCAAATATTTGAAATTTAGATGGCCAAACCTTTCATGCCACAGCCTACTAACTTCATTTCCATGAGTTAGCAGAGCAGCGAGCTTTGCATCCACCACAAAGTGGGAGAACTCATAGGCTTTTGCATGATGGTTTGCAAGGCCTTTAGCAATGAGTTTCCCGGATGCAAGTTCCATTATCTCAACATCATTTGGGATGAAAGATACTCTCTTAGGCACTCCTATATGTGTCATCTGATAGACACTAAGGATATTTGATGCCAGAGACGGTACATACAAAACATTTGAAAAATAGCCATTCTCAAGATCAACCGTACCTTGTCCTTCTGAAATGATGGTGGAGTCATCTCCCATGTGGATGGGGATGGATTTGATGGTCTCCAAGGATTAAAAGGAGTCTATTTCATCCATCATGTGGTTTGAAGCTCCAGAATCAATCAAGAGTGCTTTGAAATTCGAAGTGCTTTCCATGAGGGCATGACCTTTTTCATGATGTGGTTCTTGATCTTGCTGATATCTCCTCCGAAAGATTTCCGAAAGATTGATGTGATTTCTCTCAAGGAGAGAGGTAGCTTCATCAAGCTTATTCTTCATGCAGGCATGTTCAGGGTGGAAGCCCTTCCCATCAGTATGAACACTTGACTTTTTCCTTTCCATGATGCCCTTTTCCTTTGTTCTTCCTTGATCTGGAAGACTCATCATGTTGTTGGTTTTCAACTTTAGGCTTAGGAGCTTCGAATTTAGTTTTTGGGTTCTTCTGCTGCTTTCCTTTACCCTTCAGATATTTGGGCCCCGAGACATGGAGGGCTTGATCACGGGAGGATCTGATGATCCCCATCTGGACAAGCTTGTCATGTTCACTTGTTAGGGACTCAATGAAGGCATTGAGTGTAGGCATCTTCCATCCAGGGGTTGTGAGCTTCCCCGCATGAAATGTAGAGACAAAAACTAAATAATCAGCTCCAAGTTTGGAGAGTATGGTTAGGATGAGCTGATCATCCTCTTTCTCCACTTTGCATTGCTTCAACAGTAAGACAATGTGCTTGAACTTTGTGAAAAAGTCATTCAAGGTCTCGAAATTTGAGGGCTGGAGAGACATCAATTCATTTTCGAGCTGGTAAACTCTCAAATCATCCTGCTTTCCATATGGGTTTTCCAATTTGTCCCAAATTTATTTTGGAGTCTTCAATCCCAAAAGATGGAAAAGAAGATCTTGGGAAACTGAGAGGCACAAGAATCTGAATGCTTTATCCTTCTTGTTCAAGAATCTTGATTTGTCTATTGCAGAACCAGGCTCTTCTTCAGTGTCCATGGTGACTCTATAGAGTCCTCTGGAGTGCAGCTGAATCTCCATATCTCCTTTCCATGAGTGGAAATTGAATGGAGTCAAAAGATCTACTAAGGAGGCCAGCTAGAACTGCTGGAGCGAATGCTTCACCTGTAGAAAACCTAAAAATCACAATAGAAAGGGCAATATAAGGTCGAACAGCCTACACATTTTATGCTTTCATCACACCCAGCATAGTCAATCAAGCAAGCTTGATCAACAAGTTCTTTAATTGGGGTATTAAGTGGTAGGCCTTGGCTTCTGGTGCAGTGTTGGATTTTCGCGCTATTACTCAATTTTCATGCAAAAATCTGTCAAAAAGCTTGTTTTTGAAAGATAGAGCTTCATCTTTCTGTGAGCTCTGATACCATATTAAATCTTCACAATGATCTAGGGACTAACACAAGTCTCATCAAAGATTAATAACAATAAGTCATGAAAATGGTGAAAAAGGGCTACAGAATGAGTAGCTGCACTATATATTCAAACAAATAATGAGTAATACAATACAATGATCATGCTGCAAGCATGAATGACAAAGAAATTTGAATCCCCAAGGAGGTCATTTGAATTGAATGAGTGAGTCTAGCTTAACTGAATGTAAGCCATAGTCAACACTCTAGTTAACCATGGATCAAAACCCTAATTGACTCAACTGAGCCCTAACTAAAGTCGAAGTGCAATAAATGACTGAGTCTAACTGAAAGTAGGTCAGACACATGTCACAGCAAGCCAACCATCAAGTGGTAGTGCATCAATGACTCCAATGAACCCCGATGAGGTTAACTGAAGTGTAACTGAGCATCAAAAGTGGTTGGAGGTGCCCCTGTTGACTCCAGTTCATTAAATAATCATTAAATAATCAATTTAATGAAGGGAGGTGCCTTCACTGCTCTGTTTAATTGATTGTAACCATCAGTTAGCAATAAAGTGCATTAATGACAGTCATATCACCCCCGGAGTGCTCTAGTTAGCCTCCCACAATGTAGGAGAAGGCTAAGTTAGCCTCCTTAACTAAAGGTAGGCATGGGTGTGATCTAGCTGATGTCATTTAATGCTCCACTGATGTCAATTAAGCCAATAATACTTAGGATAGTGGTTTAACTAGGACAAATTGACCAAAATGAGTGTGTATGGTGGTAAATGTCTCCAACATTAAGGAATAAAACATATTTGTATTTTTGGACAATTGTGCCTACTGACAATTGTAACAAGAATGTATGAGAATAGGAATGAAAACCTATCAGCTAATAGAATGAAGTCGAATAATAATGACATGTAAAGAGTCTATAAAAGAAAGAACCCAAGCCATGTGCGGGTTGGTTCCTAGCCAGTCAATGGCTTTTGTTACTTCTTGGTCAGTCGGTGTGTTGTTTACTTAATAATTGGCCTGTGTTTGTTAGAAGAGTCAAAGAGAAGAGTGACTCAATCTAGGATGTGTGCGGATTGACTGTAGAGTCATAGAGAAGAGTGAGTCAATCCAAGATGTGTGTGAATCAATAATAGGGTGAAGGAGAGAAAACTTCAGAGATATACGACCAGAGAGCATGAGAGGAGAAAGGCGTTTGTATAGAGTGTAGAAGAATATCTAGAATAGAGTTTGCAACCGAGTGCCCATACGAAAGGTGGATATATTTCTCATGCCATATTAAGAGCGCCTTTGTGGTTTTTTCCCATATGGGTTTCCACATTAAATTTTGTGTCAATGTGGATTTGATGAATGTATTTGTGTCGCATGAATGTATGATGTAAATAAGTGTTTATGTATTTGCTTATAGATAGTTCTTGTATGCATTTGTCGTATTGTTGCTATTTGGAATCACTAATAAATCATTATATTGGTTGTTGCAATCTCCGTCGACGGATAATTAGAGTAATATCTTGAATTTGCATAATAAATGTAAGTAATACCGCCACCGATTTCGGTCGAGCGAAGTGGTAAGGTGTTGCGAGAGAAGAAATCCCCACCCAACTGCAAAAACCTGGTTCTGACAGCGACCGATAAGATATATCTCGGGTGAGACTACATATGCATTACAGGTGCTGCCAACTAAGAATTTCTCTGTCAGGTTGATATATTGGGCTATGTTGTCGTACAAAGAAGGTCTGAACCTAGGTCGAAGAAAGAAATGCCAACAGGTACTCAATAATAGCTTGATTGTGTAGTTGGTTGGTCCTTGTTTCAATGATTTGTTCAAGTTCCCATATGAATTTTCCTTCTTAAAAACTTCTTTGACTGTAATGTTGATATACCTATTGCTTCATCCTATTTTTGGTCATCTTCAATGTTTGGAGACTGCTTGCTAGACCCTGGTGCTCTATGCGATCTACCACTGCTTGAACTATAGAGTTTCCTTCTTTAACCTTGATTGCAAGAATGTTTTATGGACGACTTGGATTTAGATAAATTTAAAATTTCAGCACCTTTAGGTTTGAAAATTCAGCTTGTGGTGTCCTAATGTGTCCTCTTTTTGATGTCGTAGGTCTAACCTAATTTGAATGCTCTAGTAAAACTATATTGCAATTCTTCCAACACTTATTATTTTTGGTCTATCCAGAAGATCGAACTTGTACATTATGCCACGTGTACAATATTTCATTTATGTATCTAAAATTTATACCATAGATACCCTGGCCCATATTTTTTCATATGCAACTAGTCTCACTCAATTTGGATCTCGTATGCCTCAGATATGACCTTTTTCCGCAAAACACTTGTTTCAAACCCTTATTGGAAAATTGTTTTAGGGTTCACTTGTAACTGAGATAAAATTTGAATTTCGACTCTTCTTAGTATGAAAATTCATCCTATGGTACCCTTATGTCTCCTATTTGCAATTTCATAGGTTTGACATGATTTGTATTCGTCAAAAGAAATTTATTGCAAATATACGAAAGCTTCTTTGTTTTGGACTATCCAAAAGAGGGAACTTTTACGATATGCCACATGTCCAATATTTCGTTTCTGTATATAAAAATTCTACTAGAGATACCTTGGTCTATCTTATTTTATATGCAACTAGCCTCACTCAATTTGGATCTTAGATGCCTCATATATGACCTTTCTCCATATAACACCTCTTTTAGACTAGGTTTTGGACTAGTAAAAAACCCTAGATTCCTCCAAAATTATAACTGAAACTATAATGGATTGGGATATAAATGTTGGGCTAGAAATAGTTCTACTTGTTTGGGAATTGGTTTTAACCTTGATTTATGAATCCTTGTAGAAAAAGAGTTGTAGAGAAAATTTCAAGACGACTCGTTTTGCAGAACCCAGTCCCAAGGAAAGACTTCTGATACCAAATGTTATGCAACCAAGTCCTATAAATAACATACAAATAACAGAAATAGACCAAAAGAGAGTAATGGAAGCATTAATAATGAATAATAGATATAAATAATAATCCTCTTCGAGGGAGGAACCTCCTTGCACAATGTACTTGTGTACACAAGACAAGAGAATATACAATGCTTACCCAAATTAAAATATCTCCTTCCTATATATAGGAAACAAAGGTGTACATTAACAACTAATAAATCCACCAACAAACTCAAGCCTACATCAATAATATGTAATACACCATCATATAGGGGGTAAAGTGCCACACTATAGGGAGAGTTGTGCTAAACATTTAGGGCTTAACAAATTATTGGCGTTGCTACTTTGAGTAGTTTCCATATTGAGGATACTTCTCATGACCACTCAGTTGTGTTCCAATTTATATTTCCTTGGTATTGAAATACTCACTTTCTATAGATTTGATTTTCCATTCTTCTTTCCCAGCTATCAATTGCCAAACTATCTCCGCTCCAAGAGCTAAGTTTAACATCTTTGGGTCTCTTAGTACTAGGCCTCCTCTATCACTCATAGCTTTAACTGTATTCCAATTAAATAGATGAAACTTCTTATGATTTGTCATACCTCCCTGCCATAAGAATATACAAATATATTTTTCTATTTCTTGAGTTATTTATACGATGGCAAGGAAGGTAGTGTTTTGATAAATGGGGAGATTTGTGAGGACTTCTTTGTCATGACATGTCGCATAGTGAGATTTGAACCCAGGTTAGAAGTATACCAACATTTCTGCCAACCACTTGATTTACAGTCAATAGACATTGGATTTGAACTAATTACCTATAGAGACTTAACCACCACTTTAACTAATGATATGTGAATACTTAACCACCAACTTTCACCAAACCACCTATAATTGTGGGCTAATTATTTATTTTATTGTAAACACATATTGATAATTTTAATGGGGTATTCACCCATAAAAATGTCAAATTGATGGTTTTATTGATTTCATTCCGGTTAATTTTTACATCCTAGATTTTGAATCAACTATCAAATACATTATTATATGAAAACAAAATTGTGTGGAGCATCAAAATATAAGCCTGATTGCATGGATGTAAACTTGTATTACTTCACCAAGCATTTCTAATTTTTATAGAAAAAAATTATTAATTTGTTTTTTATTAAATACAAAAATATAGTTTACTTATTTTTCTAATTGTATAAATTGATTTGTATAGATGTAAAGTTTTATGATTATGTCTCTTGACATTTAAGTATAACGGCTCAAGCTATATTAGTTTGGTCGTACACAATTTCATTTCGGAAGTTGCAAGGTTCAACCTTAGTCATGGATTTTTGAATTAATTTATGCTTTAATAAATTTATTTTTGATTGGTCGAATCATGTTGATTCCACCGTCAAGTTTTGGAGTGGGGTTTGGCAGTAGGCAGACGTCATGTGCAAAGTGAAGTTTTCTAGTCCCGATGAAACTGATGATAATGATACGGGGCACTTATTGTAGGTATGCTAATGCATATTAATATATGACACATACTTGAGCTATGAGCCACTAAGGTACATTCCTTTGAACAATTTATGAAAGGTGAGAGATGAGGGTTGTATGATGGGTGCCATTGATAATGAGATGTTGATTCCATGAGGACACATATTGCAAGTATTTTAATGCACATTAATATAGGACATGTATGTGGGATATGGGGGTTGTATGATGGTTGCAAAATTTTGATGTGAGTTTGGTGCAATTTTGATGAGAGTCGAGGGTTGTATAATGGTTGCCAGAATTTTGATACAAATTTTCTACAATTTATGCTGGAAGCATGGATCCAATAAATGGTGCACTATGGTTCCCGGTGAAACTGTGTCCCTTGATTCATGAACATTTAAAGCGGTTGGCTTTTTTTCATTATGTTATCCTAAGTGGCTTGTGTTTTTTTAATAGAAACAATTACTTATATTAATATGAAAAAAGAGGATGTGGCCTAGCCAGTCATCCTGGTGATACATAAGATTTTTTTTATATAAAGTTCTGTACATACAATTTGATCAAATTGAAAAAAGTGGTGTCAAACCAACTATCTTCTGGTATCCTCCCTCTATAATATCGATCTATTTTACTGAAATATAACCGAAAAACATGCCACTAAGAAGGATGCACTTATAGAACATTACAAAATTAGTTAGAAATTTGAAACCTAGCCATTATAGGCCTTCCTCCATTCCTTCATCTGGGAAATTAAGTTGTTCATATTTGACTGGTTCCACCATCTCTTTGGCATTTTCACTCTGCATTTGGACATCCACAAGAGAAATAGCCAAGATCTCACTATCATAAATTTCTATAACATTTTCAAATTATGTTCACTCTTTGCTGCCATGCTTCTGAAGTTGTTTCTTCATCTCCTTAATTTATTTCTCATGAGAGAAGGAATTAACTTTAAGGTATTCAATTTGAGCCTCTATCATGGCTAACTTGGCAATTAATTGAACTTTTTGTTCGTCCAAACTTTTGAAGTGAAGCTGAGATATGGAAATGTTTCTTGTTGTAATGGTCACTAGTTTATGATTTTCCTTCTCCAACTTGTTAATTTTCTGAGCCAATTTCATAAGAACATTATTGTCAATGACTTCATCATTTCTGTTCACCAAATCCATTCGCTCAATAGTGTTCTTCATGGTATTCCAATGTGAACAATAGTTATCACCTACCTGCATACTACCAATATTACACTAAAAGGATATGATGCTACATTTTACCTTACAATTCACTCGCTTTCAATATCTAGTACATTGTATTTTCACCCCCAAAACACAAGAATATAAATTAATGCTTATGATGCTAAAATACTTAAACTCTTTAAAAATGTAGGAAAGGATGTAAGGGACAAGGAATTTTAAGTTAAAATAACTACCATTTCTCTGGATATTTTTCTTTTTGTTCCATTGCTAGACAAAATTTACATCCAATACCAAAGCATAATAAGAAATTTGGCAATTGATATCAAGAGCCTTATATTATCCCATGTGGTGTGGTTAGTGAAAATGCCAAGGACATAAAAATTTGTGGTTAGATTCATGAATATAGACTCCTAGAGATTGCCTAACCATTTAAACCCAGTGAGTGTCAGGTGGAGAGGGTTGCGACAACAGTGGTGGTGTGATGTTGATCCCATGTTCTTTGAGCATTTTTCTCTTAGTAGTGTGTTGATATTAAAGGGAAACAAAATCTAGCAAGTGTGTGGTGGCGACAATGGCAGTGGTGGGATATTGAGGTAAGTATCATATATCTTTTTATTTTTTCTATTTCCTTAAAAAAAATTATGTCAGGTTTACAAGGGAACATTTTGTTGTTTATAGTGGGGCTATTCTAGCATTATTTTTCCCCCCTATTTAGATTTGTGTTTGCTCATATTGATGTTTTCAGAACATATTAATTGAGTGTAGTGTTGTCAAATTCTTCACTTCCCTGTTGCTTAGGCCAAATATTGGGATTCCATTTTAGTTTTTTCTAAACGTGACGATAAATACCTCTACAATGATGTGTTCCCAAGCAGAGTTTTAGAATTTGTTGATCATGTATTTCCTTTGAAATCAATTCATGAGAGAGGCAAATATACATAAATATAATGAAGACACGATGCATATCCCAAAAGTAAACCTATTGCTTAGATGATTGTATCCTAACATTTTTCTCCTCAGATCATGGTCATGTAATTTCATTTGAATGCCTCCTCTATTAACCTCATCCATTTCTTTGTCATGTGGTCATCAAATATAGGAGTTTCACTCGACGAAAAAATGCAAGGCTCATAAAAACCATAAGGAATAGTGCCTTCACACAAAATATGAAATAACTTTGCAGAGATGAACAATTCTTATAACTAATTTTGCTGCAAGGCCATCAAATTCTCTAATATGCTCACAGATCAACATGTAAAGCTTCAAGAAGAAGTAAAATGATCCATATTAAGTTTAAATAATAAATTAGGACTACAAAAGTCCTAGAATCATTGAATCAATCCATGCCATTGAATTAAATAGCCAAATAGAACTCATGTACACTTCAATAAGACATCGAAGACCAAACCCATGCCAACATGCCGCTCTATAGCTAAGTGACACGAGTTCCCAAGCTCGACCTACAGGTCTTCCCATTCAAGCTTATTGAATGTCAAGAACTCAACATGTCACATAAATAATGAAATGAAATCCCTTTACCCACTGGAACCCTCTGTCCACAAAGTTCAAAAAAGTTATTGCACTATTAAACTTTATTAATTCCATTTGCATGAGGAATAATTTATGTTATGCATTACAAGGATTACATTTCCCTAGTGCAATCATAGTATGTTGCATTATGCATAAACTAGTAGCGATGGAGCTTCAGTGCTTGTGATGAAACTATTTTTTATGGCTAAGAACAACCCCGGGCTTAAAGATGATTTCCCATACATAGTAAGTAATGCTTACACAGAGCATTGAAATTACAAGCTATATACTATGGTTCTCCTTGAAGTCATTTATTTAGTCTATGGAACAAGCCATGTGTGCAAGCATTGGTCAGGGGTGCCATTGATCCTTAATTTCAATGCCTTCAATGCCTTAATTTTATGCCCTTTGGTGCCTTAATTTTGAGCTAAGCTAATGTCCTTTATCTTGTAACAAAAACTAGGAACTTCATGACCTTACACTCTAAAAGAGTTAATTTCGCCTATCTTCTAATGAATGTAAGACCTTTTAGCACCTAGCTTGCTACTGATGTACTTTGAATATCCTATGTTGAAGGGGAGGCATTGCTGACCTCTAGTATGTCTTCAAGTTTGAGAATTGACATTGCTTTGATTTTGTATATTTTGTTTCTTTCCATATTATTTTTAAAGCTAGGTCACTTATCAAATAAATGGCGTCTATAATGCATCTATTTCAAGATTCCTTGGAAACTTTTGAAATGCTTGATGTCCAGAAGGTGATCAAGCATGTTTCTTCCTTTTTATGTCTTTCTCAATCATTGTTCTAATGATAGCTTGGTGATTTGGTGCATGTCTATGAAATCTCTTTGGTTCATGGCTCCTATATTCTTGGAATTCAATGTTTCCCTATATTTCTTTTACCTTGTTTCCTTCTGAAGTATCATGAAAAATTATAGGTTGTTGTTTAATAATATCCACCATCTTGTGTCCATCCAATTTTTCGTAGGATAATAATGAGATATCTAATTTTAATGCAAGCACACATTATTTAATTTGTTATAGGCATTTAATTGGTAATCAACAAACATGTTTGTTGTTTTTTCACAAATCAACTTTTTGTAACGGATAAATATATATGATTAAGGAAGAGATTTTAATCATATTCATTGAGATAGATATAGTTGTAGGTGGATGCAATTAGTGAAATGATCATCAATGTTGTACTTTTCATTGAAGTGCTTGTTGTTCTATTAGTGGTTTTCTTCCTGCATCAAGCTCTATTGGAGTCTAAAGGATTGCTCTTTTTGGGAATTTGTTATTAGAGATCTCATTTTTAGGCAAAGGTATATATCTTTAAAGTTGATTCTAAAGCAAATAGTTAGTAATCGACAATTATGCTTAGTATTTTATTTAGTTAAACTGATCTCAATGGATGGATAGATAAAAACAAGACAAATCTCTTTTTAATGTGCTAAGGTGTGCTCAATCAAGCATATAGAGTTGTAAGTAAAATCATCTAATAAATTAATTTGTAGAGGTTCTTTGCTAGATGTTTGGGCAACTTTATCTCCATTACCTTATATTTTGATTGAAGTGCTTAGGATTTTGTTAGTTTTTTATGCATTTATTTTTTTTCCTTGCATTGAGTTGTATTGGACTTGAAGGCATATGTAGGTTTCTTGGATGGAGTGGAAAGTGGTGAATATAATCTATTATTAATAATTAATCGACAACATGCATATACATTATAAAAATCAAAGGTATTTTTTCACTGGAACCTCCTATTGTAATATTTATTGAAACAATGCTTGCTGCATAAATGTCTTTCTTGGCTCATAGTAGAGAGCCTAGACAGAAAATCCAAACAATGGCTTTCTTGGATATTGATTGTCATGCATGGGAACAAGGTCCATGTCTACTCACCCTAGATATTTCCTATTGACAACAATGGAGCTTATCAAGATGGATATTGGTATGTGCATTGAACAATCTAAGTGGACCATAAATAAAATAAATAGCTATACTTTTTGTGGTGTTAAAACAAACTGATTTAACATGTTTATGCAAGTTCCAAGGCATAAGATGTTGCCTGAGTATATTGAAACAATGGTTGTTTCTAGCATCACTTGAAGACTTTTTCTATGTTTTTTTTTCTTCTCTTCATCTTTTTTATACTATCCAGAATTATACTTATGTTTCTTGCATATGGCATATATCTTTTTCTTTGCCATGACCACATAAGGATGGTTAGACTTTGATTTCTACTCTTGCAAAAACCTTGTTTTTAAGGTTGGTATGAACAAATATTTGATATGTTTGAGTGTATATAGTCATAGGTTTAGATACTTTGGTTGAGACTTCCATTATTCCAAACTTAGAGAAGCAATTAACGGATTTGTTTAAAATGACAGTTCCCTGTTTTATGGCTAAGTATTTTGGACAATCATTTGGCTGAAGTAGGCATGCTTTTATCATAGCTGTCATTGTTTTTTCTATTGAATTAAAATACATATGAGTATATTTACGCATATGTTTTTTGTACCCTTTTGCACTGGTGGCTGAACTGTGGATTAAGAAATAAAAAACATGGAACATTGCAATTATATTTCTCTATTATGCAAGCAAACTATAATTCAATCGCAAAGAAGGATTGATATGTTCCTCCTACTTTATTATTGACTGGCCATCAAATTGATCAATCCTTGGAACTTTAGTATGGGAACAAAAGTCACAAGAATTAGTGCACCTAATTCATCCCTACTCAAGTAAGTGTCCATCAATTTTCAAAAACCCATTGCTAAATGAAGAGTACCATGAACACATAATCAAAATTATTTGCACAATATTAGTAGCCTCACTTCTTCAAGTTTCGATAGATTCTTCCTTATATTAAATTGATGCAATGCCACTTTCTCTAGTATTGAAATCGTGTTGATTCTTCTCATTAGGTTTCCCAACATGACCATAATTAATGTCCTTATATTGCCACTCATTTTGGATTTTTTTTCACACAGAGTTAATAAAAAGTGCTCTCATGCGTGTGCTCTTTAGAAACATCACATCCTTAAATTCTTCAACAAGATTCAAGAATTTCAAAAATCCTTGATAGTCAATTTCTAGTACTTTTGTAGTGGCTTATTAAATTCATAATGAACTAATGACGTGGCATAGCCTTTTCTTCTATGTTTTTTCTTGAATAATTGAAGAAGCCAAGAATTTAAATTGTCCATAGAAGCTTTCTCAATATTTGAATCCTAACAATATCCAGTTGTAAATACTCGACCAATGCAATCTCCAACACTAGGTAAATTTATTCTGCTTAAGTTAAGTGGTATATACTCTCCAATGATTTTTTATGTGACGCTTCAAATTCATTTGAGGCTTTACCTATAAAGTCAAAGTTCTAAGAAATTTATCTTTAATAGTTAACATTTGTTGTTTGGACTATGAAAATGCTTGAAAGGTCCATTGGAGGGAGGAGTATAGAAAAAAATGAGATCAAAGAAAAAGAAAAAAACAAATAGCACAATACTAAAAAAAATTGCAACTCCTTGCTTAAACTATTTTTGTATTGTAGATAAATGATAATCAACACTTAATGCTCACTCTTGTGTGGCTAAAGTGTTAAGTTTTTAATGGTTATATAATATCTAATAACATTTAGAATCATAACATCATAACCATATAAAAAAGGTTCATTGAAAGAAAGACAAGCACAACCACATAAAAGAACACATATATTTATCCTAGGAAACCCTCATGGGGAAGAGAACCCAACAAAATTTCCTCTATATAGATGTATCAACGGTACAAAGAAAAAACCCCAAACAGGTGCTCCTTCTCCTTGTAGCCATCTCTCTCTCTCTCTCTCTCTCTCTCTCTCTCTCTCCTATGTGCTATACACAAGTGAGTGGGTGTGTTCAAATGAGGAACACACCTCATCTATTTATACTCTTTCTTACACTTGAATTTTTTCGTAACAAGTTGGCCCCAACAAATTTACTGGGCTGACTTCACCTAGGAAGTCACAAAACAATATTATATTATATTCAGGAGGGTTCTATTGACTCGACTTACAATGGAGGTTTTACCTCATGACTATATGATGGAAAAATACAATAATAGCATCCTGATGAAGGAATAAAACATCTCCCATAGGTTACATCAGTAAACTACATTTAGAATATTCTTTGAAGTTACAATAGTCCAATACTCCCCCTTAACGAGAAGAGTATTTTACTGACAGAAACAACATCAACTGTAGGATAAAGGAGAGAGAGCATCTGCAACAACATCAAGGTGAGACATCTATACGTAATTGGAAGTTTTCAACAATCATCAACAAATGGAATAGTTACTAGAACATATTCAACATCTTATGTACTAGAACGTCATCTTCTACAGCACTGAGTCTTCAACTGTGATCTTCATCTTCTGCAACACTTAATTACTCGATCCTTTGCAACACTTGATCGCTCAATTCGTTGCAGCACTTGATTGCTCGATCCGTTACAACACTCGATCCCTCGATCCTTTGCAGCACTCGATCGCTTAATCCTTTGCAGCAATCGATTGCTAGATCCTTTGCAGCACTTGATCTCTCGATAAACATCATCATCTGCAACCATACTTGATATTTTCGTTCAACATCATCATCTGCAACCATACTTGATCTTTCGATCAAAAACATCATCATCAACAACAACATAACCTGTAGCACACATGATCAAATTATGGGATGATAAATCCCAATCACTTTTGGACATAGGTCCAAGGACGATGCAATCCTAAGCTACTTACGGGATGGTCAATCCCTATCACTTTAGGACATGAGTCCAAGGACAATGAAATCCACATGCCTCATGAAGACAAAAGTTCGCAGATCCAATTACAAGATGATCAATCCCTATCATGTTAGGACATAAGTCCAAGGACGATGCAGTCCTCATGCCTCACGAAGACATAAGTCTGTGGATCCAATTACAGGATGATAAATCCCTATCACTTTAGGGCATAAGTACAAGGACTATGCAATTCTCACACCTCACAAAGACATAAGTTCATGGATCCAATTATGGGATGATCAATCCCTATCACTTTAGGACATAAGTCCAAGGACGATGCAATCCTCACGCCTCATGAAGACAAAATTCCAAAGTCTATCGTACCTTTTAGGTACCTCATCACATTCTTTGCAGCTATCAAGTGGGCACGTCTAGGTTTAAATAGATATTAACTATGGGTGTTCACAACAAATCATATATAAGGCCTGGTATTCGTCAGATACATCAACAAACCAATAATATGTCTATGCTGAGTCACATCCACTAACTCTGATGATTCATTAGATAACAACTTCATGTTGATATCCATGGGTGTGGTCATGGCTTTACAATCCAACATATCAAATCCTTTTAATATTTCCATAACATACTTTCCTTGGAAATAGTTTGCGAAGCCACATTGCTTCACTACAAGCTAAACATGTTGCAATGTACTCAGCCTTTTCATGAGACCATACCCGATCCCAAACATACCGAGGTTCTCTTTATGTCCTCAACACTTCCTCTTTGCATCTACAATGAGTTCATCCTGTCAGGTCATCGACATATCTCAGTCTTTCGGATTCAACCTTAAAGGTTGGAATCCTCTTTACTCTTGGTAAAGCTTTAGTCCATGAGGAGGTTATCCATCCTGCCATACCATGTCAAACTTGGAGATGTTCTGCAGTCACTCCCCTTGTAGTGGAAAATCATCCTCTCTATGCATTTTGTAATCTGTGTATCGAAACATTATGTACTAGAGTGACAGGTAGAATCCTCTGTTGCTAATATTGTATGTATGTATCCATCTCAGGTCACTAGATACCAAGATCCTTTATCTTGAACTTTGTTGAAAAGTTCCTCTTGCACCCATTTGTGAACTTGTTGTCTTCTATAGGCTTCCATATTCAACCTTGTAAGAAAGGTTAAGATATTCATCACTCTATGTGACATTCAAGCTCCTTATGTAACTGGATATGCTTATCTATGGGTGCCTGCTAAGCTCGTACAAATCCTATTTTGTGCATGTGGTTCTTTGCTTGATATATAGTTCTACTTCACTGGAGAAGTGTGTCTGGTCAATGGAGTATGTCACGCCATGGTATACTCCCTCTTTCAAAGAGAAACCATGAACCTTTCATTGTATACTTTTTCTTGTAGATCCACATGGAAGACACTTATACAGACTTCCCTTCAGGTCTTAGAACCACATCCTAGACATCATTCCTCATGATCAACTGGTACTCTTTGATCATAGTTTATTCCATTTCTCCTTGGATACTTCTTCATAGATGGAAGGGTCTGCATCTATGATGTCACTCAACTGTGCCACATAACTAGAGTGTATATGAGGTCCCTTACTTTAGCTGGAAGTCTCGTCATAATTTTCTTCATCTTAAATTATCTCTCGTGCCCCAGGTGGTCTTCATCTGTCGAGGTGGATCTACCACTCGCTTATATTATTTTGAAGCTCTTTCTTCCGTCATGGTATCTCTGACCCTGGGAGCTTCATGTTCATGTTCATCTATGTTTATTGGAGTGAATCTTGAACTATCGTCACTTGTTCTTTAGAACAAGTCTCATCCTTATTTTCTTGTAGGTGATTGTACACGATCTTTCCTACAAGCTAAATGCACCAGTTGCATGGTTAGAAACATTTCATAAGGAATATTCATAATGGAAAATTATTATGCATAAAGATATAATCATGCAACTATTTTAGCCAATACACAATTCATCCATATCCCATATACACACAGAAACTTTTCAGATGCCTTCCATCTCTACCATAACATTATTGATCTTGTGCACTAATCCCAATATGTCAGCAAAGAGGTTTCATTCTAGATAAGTAGCAATGAAGTGTTGTATAGCACCATAGGCTACTTACCCATAACATGCATATTAGTAGTATATAGTTCATTGATGTAAACATTCTATCATGCATAATACATTTCATAGATATGTACACAACTAGACAATGTCATATAGGCAACTAGATATATATGAAAATACAATTCAAATATTTATCTATATTTGTTTGGTAGATTCCTTCTTGTTCCTTATGTCCTGGAGCCTTCTATTGATTCTGGGAACCTGTGTGCTGGTTCTAAGTGTCACTAATTTCATTCTTTCTTATCCAAATACTGAAACATATAAGAGTATGATCTTTGTCTTCACTAGTAGAATTCATACTCCTCATCACTTGAGGAACATTCAGTGATGTGAGCATGATGACTTTTGTTATTTGACTTCTTGAAGAAGCCTCTATTCTGGGACAATCTCTAGAGTAGTGTCCCTTATCGTCACAAGTGTAGCATCGAATGTTGGAAGGATCTCTTGTGAATTCCTTTCATCTTCTGTTGTGATGATGGTTCTCCTTGTTTCTATGATTTATTCTGGAGTGAACTGTGAGAGATTGATCTACATTTGCTCCCACCTTCTCCTCTCTTGTTATGAATCAAACTTCTTCTGGTGTGCATTCTTTCCATAGTTTGCTGAAAGATATCAACTTCTTTCTTGCACATAATCCTTGAATGAATGAGTCCCATGATATTGGGAGGCCATTCAAGGTGGTCATAACAATCTTGCTTTCTCTTTGATTGCTTCAAGTTGTTCTTTGATTTGAGAAACCCTTGTGTTAACACCATTTCTGGTTAGTAGTTGGAAAGGGGGAAGGCCTTAGAAGAAGTGAGATATGGTGTGGAAAATTTCATAATATGATGAAAGGGTATGTCATAGAGTGATTAGAGAATGATAAAGGGGGGTATTTTAAAGTATAAACCATGGTTTGAATGTTTATAAATAAGCTTAAATCAAAATCCACACATATGCTATTATGTGACAAGTTTTAATGGTGTAGATATGTGGACAGGGAGATCTATGATTGTTAGTTAATCCGCTAGCCAAAGATGCACAGGAAAAAGAAAATTGGGCAGGCAACACAATTATGTAAAGGGGAACCAAGATCTATGGTTATGTAAAAAATCAAGATAGATATACAATTGGGAATGATTCTGTTGGTGGAACTAGCATAGAAAAATAAACTTTTCCAATCAGCGGAAAATCTTACACACTGCAAAGATTAACAACAAATATTTGAATAGGAATGTGATCTACGACCCAGAAAGATTTCACTGAGTGAACATGCACAGAGGAAGTTGAATCGAGAATATGTGGAAAAGGGTATGGCCCACACAAATCAACGGTGAAGATAAATGCTTGAACAAGATCAACGACTGTAGATCATTCCGCTGATAGAAGTTGCATGGACTAAAGAATTGTTGAAATCAATGAAATGTGTTAAAGGGCCTGCATGATCGAGGGTCGAGATTCAATTATGGTGAGATATATGATCGTGGGAGATTCCGCTACTGCAATATTCGCAGATAGAATTTTAATTAGCCCCAATCGAATTGGTTAAATAGTAAGAATAATCAAAGGTTGAGATTGAAGATGATTAAGATCTACGACGGAGAATGAATCCGCTGGGGATAAATGCATGTTTTTGTACACTTGGAATTGAGCGGAATATGTAAAAGTAGGAATGGATTGATGGATGATATTTATGGAGTATCCGATCAAGGGTTGTTTACCATTCTGCTGATGAAATATGCAGGTCATTTACATTATGGATAGATGACAATAAATCAAGGAGAGTATCTATCACAGAAAAAAAAGGATGATGGATTTATGGAAAAGAAGGGTTCTACTACCGAGAATTGTAGGAAAGATAAAGATAGATAGGGAAACGATATTATAAGTGAAAGGCTAACCAATAATCAAGATCGACGGTTTAGGATAAGGAGGAATATATCTACAGATAAAGATGGATTTACCTGAGAAAACAACGTGAAAAATAGTGACCATAAAATACTATAAAAGGTAAAGCACGTGGATGGTGATTATTCATCTTTTGTGCATTGGAAGCAGAAAGCTCAGCTTGCATTGGAAGAAGAAATCTCAGTTTGCATTGGAATAAGCCAACTTAGACAGATTCATATCCACCTGTCAGCTGACTAGATATGCCACTTTTACCTTCCAAAGAGTATTTAAAATGGACAATGGAGGGGAAATAGAGGCCCAAGTTTTATAGTTTTAGAGAATTGAGGAGGTTTTTGAAGATAGGGACATTGAGGTTTTTGATACCCTGTTAACCTTTGGCTCTATTAACCAGCTTAAAAATAAGCTAAAAACCAAGCTAAAAACATTTGAAGACCAGGGTACATACTTGCATGGTGTTTGTAGGTCCTATTTTCACTTTTTTTTCTATTCTGAACAAACCCTTAATTTTCCAGACTTTGTCGAGTGGTGTGCATCGAACTATTCTTCTTTTGAGAGAGTTATCATGGACTTAGTTAAGTCTAAAATCTTATGTTTTTCAATGATCTGATTGTTCATGATTCATTTGCAGTGACTACCTCATTTACCCTGTCCCAAGAAGAGTTTAACGAGGAAAACCTAATTCAGTATTTCTGTGAATCATCCTTGGAGCTAAAACAATCCTTTTTCGATACTTGTTTTAGGTCAGATGTATCTCTAAAGAATCAAGCATTCCTTGTAGATACCAATTTATTTAATGATGAAACTGAACTGGTCATTTCATTAATGAGTCAATTTTTATGTTTGGATACAGATAAGTATGTCATTGAGTCTTCTTTTCATAGTTAGTACCAGTCAATTTGAGCCCCAGTCAGTCTACCTTAAGTTTGATGAATTCCTGGGTGAGAGTATTCAATCTCAGCTAGTGGATTTCCACAGTACAAGGCATTTCAGATTTCAGTCTCATTTAGTAAGGATGTTTCTGTTCTTCAATGAAGAAAATTTGCAGCTACCAGAGATGATTTTGACAGATGATATCAACATAAGTTTATTTAAATGCATGAATTATTTAATGGCTGAAATTTATAAGATATTTTTCCAGAACAAGTTACCTAGAGTGCTTCCAGTCATGAGGGAATATTTGCAATTTTCACCATATAAAAGGATCAATAATTGGTTTTTATTTGAAGAACACACAATTATAATGGTATATGGATTCACTCATGAACCATATATCCCACCTGCATTTCTTACTCAAAGGATTTTTGCACTAGAGTTGATCAGACATAAGCTTATTTTTGAAAATGAACATTTTATCAGTTTCAGGAACACTTGAGAGATCAAGTTTCCTTGGGTGGTTGGACCATTTATCATCAAAAGTAAAGCTGCATTTCTTGTAGTATAAACGTTGCTTAAGGAGATGGGGTTTCAGATAGCTACTGCCATAAATTATGACCCCCATCACATAATTTCTATAAGGAAGCAAGTCAACAAGAATAAGCCTTTTGAACATCAAGAGGTTGAAGGTTTAGCTGAGAGTGAAAATTGGTCAGATTATCCCCTATTGATACAGAATGAAGAAGATATGCAACATGGTTCTACATCACTAGTGCAGGATGTTAGTATCACACAAACAGATCCATTGGCTATACTCCCAATAACAAAAGTAATTACTCCTATCTCTATTCATTCAGAAATGACTAACAAAATAACCTTTTCTGATGCCATGGAAATAGAACAAGAAGACAATTCAACAACATCAAAGAAACAAAAAATTGAAGTTGCGGGAGAGTTGATAAAAGTAACAAAGTCTGAAGGTAAAAAGAAACACATGAAAGTGAAAGGCCCAACATTTGAGGTAAAGGAATATGCATTCTCAAAGACTCTTGAAGGTTCTATAGATCAATTTAAGACTAGGGAAGAGTTATTTGATAAGTATAGAGAGGGCAAAGAAACATCAATGGATGAGTCATTGAAGTTGTATGCTGAGGTAAGGGAAATCTCAAGCAAATATGTTTCTCTAGTCATTGTTAGGGATCATGCCCAAAATACCTTAAACCTAGTAATGGCTACTAAGAATAAAGTGGCAAAGATGAGGATGAATTTGGAAAATATCCCTATAGCATACATGATTCATCTACATAAGAAGACTGGAGAAGTTATATACAATGATTTGTTTAAAGCAACCCTGAAGGTATCTAGGTTACAATCCATCAAATATAAAATTGAAAATCAGTTGAGACAAGAGAAAGTGGAAGATAAATCATACCGTCAACAAATAAAAAAGCTCCAAGGAGATCTATTAACTACTGACATTGAGACAAACAAAGGAGAATCAACTCAGAAGTTGCTTTGTAACAAACCAGGAATCCATACGTAATTTTTTTTATATACCATTGTTCACATAACATGATATATCATACCTAGGATACACAAAAACCCAGTATATAATCTCCAAGGGATTCCTGATTAAATACTAATCAACTCTTTTAAACTTATCAAGTAATAATATAATCCTCAATTACTTAAATATTAGTATAAAGTCTTGTCAATAGATAAGTTTACCCTTGTTAGCACCATTTTTGGGATAAATAATTGGTAATGGATTTGGCCAATAAATGGAGGAATAAGGTTAGAACATTTCCTTATCATATGAACTTGATAAATGTTAATGAGGTTCCGTAGCAAATGGACGGCTTGGATATACATCTGAAAACATCAAAGGCCAGAAATAATTTCCGCCAAAGGAAAACCGGGGGCAGAAGAGGTAAAAATTTGGTTATAAAAAGTGGTAAACCCAACATCTGCCTTCCGCAATCCAAGATCTGATGGCTCGGAACACTTCCACAAAAAATCAATGGTCCAGATAAAAGCGGGAAGATTAAAAGGTGGAAGTGGAAAGGGGAAAAATATCAGTTATAAAAGTTGGAATCCCGACGTCTATTTTCTGTAGGCCGAGATCCGACGGTTTGGAGAGCTCCTGCACAGATCAATGGTGCAAAAAGAAAAAGGCAGAGAGGGAAAAAGTGGAAAGAGGAAAACATAATATTTTATTGTGAAAGGTTGAAGTCGTACTTTCTGCAATCCGTCAGATCAATGATCCGGAAAGCTCCCACATAGATTGATGGTGTGGAAAGAAAAAGGCGGAAAGGAAAACATCGCAAAGCGAAAATACAACAGTTTGGCTAGAAAAAGAATGGAATCCCGTTTTCTACTTTCCGTCGGATCAAAGGTCCGGATATTTTCTGCGAAGATCAACGAATCGAAAAGAAGAAGAAGGGTGGAAGTCGAAAAACGAACATATAAAAATTCTGGTCGTGAAAAGTTGAAGTTCTGCATTCCACAATATGCAAGATCAATGGTCTGGAAAGTTCAGCTTAGGATCAACGATCCAAAATTATCCCATAGCAAAAGGGCAGAATTGAAAGGGCAGAAAGCGTAAAAGACAAAAGTTCGGTCATAAAAAGCAGAGATCCCGTTTTCTATTTTTCGTAGCCCGCAGCTTGATCTCAGATCAACGGTCGAGAATGAATCTTGTAGAGATCGACGACATGGAAAGAAAAAGGCAGAAAGGAAAACATCAAAAAGTGAATGACACAAGATTTTGGTCGAGGAAAGTTAGCAGCCCATTTTCCACTTTTCGCATACCCCATATCGATGGCCCAGAATGAATCTTACGGAGATAAATGGTGTGAAAAAGGGGAACATGTGCATGAGGTAAGAAGACTTCCCGACATGCAAAACTTGGCAGGCCCCGCAACCTTTGACAACCTAGATCCTTCTCGATCTCATATCAAAGGTCCAGAGGCAATTTCACAGTTGAATATGCATGCATAGAATGAAACTGTTGCAGACTGTCGAAGGTGCTTTGAACCATCATTTTCATCCAACATACGTGATTTCTAGATGTCAAAATTTCCTGTTTGATCCACCATGCCCATCCCAGCATGCTTTCCTGTTTTGTTTATGATTATGGAGAATCTTCCAGATCACCATTTGTTAGGATTTTGATTCCCAATTTTGTAAATTATTTTAGGTTTTCGAGGTTGGTCTCGGGAGCCTGATGATACTATAAATATACCCTCAATAGAGGAAGACAGGGTTGGAACTCGTGAGATTTTGTGTTATGCATTTTGTGATCTATCATTAATAAAATTGCAGAGCCGAATTTGTTCGGGTACACAGGGTACTCCCAAAAGAATGAACACATTCAGATACTGCTTCACACAAATAGATCACAGATCAACACACCGATGTTTTTCACGTGGTTAAAACCCTCAAGAGGAAAATAGTCCACGGCCCTAGCCAAATAGCTACTTGGAGCAATTTATTATGCAAATGAAAGAAAGTTACATGAGATTCTCATAATCGATCAACTAGCCAAGGACCCTCTATGCTCTTTAAATAGATATCGTAGACCAATCGGGTGTTAAGCCATGGATCAATGGTAGGTATGTCTAAGAGAAGTTGAACCATTGGATCACTCTATGTCTAGAACATATCGTGACCATCAGATTAGAATATTTACAAATGCATACTAATGCATACTAAAGAAACACACTTTTACCTAACAGATATATTACACAAGTTGATCTTAACTAACTCCTAAGAGTCTAAATATCCTAACATGCCCCCTTAAGAACAACTTGGGATAGGATTGAAGGATTTACAAAAGTGACACTATTAGGAGAAGGAAGGAGGCATTAGAGCCTATCCCCCCTTAAGGACACATTCCCAAACTCCTAACATAGATTGAAGTTTAGAAAACTTCGCTTCTGTAAAAGACTTGGTGAAGATATCTGCAACTTGATCATCTGTAGGGCAATAGAGAACTTCAATAACACTATCATGAACAAGATTTCTGATGAAGTGCATGTGTAGCTCAATGTGTTTGCTGCGCTAATGTAGAACTGGATCTTTGGCAAGCTTGATGGCACTTTCATTATCGCACCAAAGTGGAGTAGGCTGGTACTGCTCGAATCCAAACTCTGAAAGGATCTATCGAAGCCATAAAGCTTCCTGACTGGCATTAATTGTGGCTTGATATTCTGCTTTTGCTGAAGAAAGAGCAAGAGCTTGTTGTTTCTTACAAGCCCAAGTGACAGGTCTAGATCCCAGACTGAAAACATAACCTGCAGTAGACTTTCTATCATCAGGATCGCCGGCCCAATCTGAATCAGTGAAACCAACCAACAAAGGTTTCCCCCCTGTACTATAATGAATCCCAAATTGAATTATACCTTGAATATATCAAAGTATTCTTTTTGCTGCTTTCCAGTGACTTTCATGAGGAGTTTGCATATAACGGGAAACACAACCAATGACAAAGGAAAGGTCAGGACGGGAATGAGTCAAGTATAAAAGACTACCAACAAGCTAACGATACAAGGTGGCATTTACTTCAGGGGAAGTACAAGTGGTAGAAAGTTTGACTCTAGACTGGAAGGGAGAAGGGGCTGGTTTGCAATCTTCCATGTGGAAGCGATGGATAAGGTCACAAGCATACTTAGACTGGGAAAGAAAGATTCCTTCTTTGGTTTGCAAGACTTGGAGAGCAAGAAAATAATGCAAATGTCCTAAGTCTAACATTTCAAAATTTTGCTTAAGATTGAATTTCACATGGGTTATAAGTTTAGGGTCACTACCAGTAAGGATAATATCATCAACACAAAGAACAAGTATGATGAGATGGTTTCCTACTTTCTAGGTATAGACATTGGGGTCAGAATGACATCTAGAAAAACCAGTGTCAAGGAGAAAGCTATCCATTTTGGCATACCAAGCTCTAGGAGCTTGCTCAAGGCCATGTTAGGATTTCTTAAGGAGACAAACAAGGCTAGAGTTATTCTGAACATATCCAGGAGGTTGTTCCATGTAAATTTCCTCATGTAAATCACCATGTAAGAAGGCAAACTTGACATCCATTTAATGAACTTCCCAGTTATGTAAGGCTGGAAGGGAAAGAACAATGTGGATGGAGTTCATTTTTGCTACAGGGGCAAAGGTTTCATTGTAGTCAATCCCTTCAACTTGGGAAAAACCTTTGGCAACTAACCTTGCCTTAAGTCTTTCAACACTTCCATTTGATGCATACTTAGTTCTGTAGACCCATTTACATCTGACAAGTTTTCTTCCTTTTGGAAGAGGAACAAGATCCCAAGTATCATTCGCCATTAAGGAACGATATTCTTCATCCATAGCTGCATCCCAATCTAGATTTCCTGAAGCTTCTACAAAAGTTTCTGGATCATGATTCTCGGAAACTTGAGCCAAAAGGGAAGAGGCTTGCTGAAACTGAGAACGTGTTCGACGTTGATCTCTAGGATCACTGGCAAGATCACCAACTGCTTCACATGTTGAATGGACCCATCGAGGAGGCATTGGTGCTGGTGCAATTGGAGGAACATGAGCAGGCGGAGGTGGATTTTCATCCTCACTGTCATCATCAGAAACTAGAGTTGGAAACCTGTCAAGGAAGTTGGAAGAAGAAGAAGTAGAAGGCACAATTGTCGAATTAGGCTCGCAGGCCAAAGATGGCACACCTGCCAAGTTAGGCTCATAGGCCAAGAGATTTTCATCAAATTTAACATCTCTTCTAATAATTATATCATGAGAATGTGGCTGAAGAAGTCTATAACCTTTTACATCTTTTGAATATCCAACAAATATGCACTTTTCACTTTTAGGCTGCAATGCTTTTTGTTTTTCATCAGGAATGTGAGCCCATGCTTCACAACCAAACACACGAAAGTGACTTACATCTGGTTTAATTTTACTCCATGCTTATTCCGATGTTATACCTTGTAAAACTTTAGTGGGTGTGTGATTAACTATGTAGTTTGCACAATTTATGGACTCAACCCAATATTGAAGACTTAGTCCCTTAGATTGGATATACAATTAGCCATTTATTTTAAATTGCGGTTCTTCCGTTCAACTACACCATTTTGTTGTGGTGTATATGGAACAATGTGTTGTTGTTGGATTCCTTGTTCAGTGCAGAAAGTAGTGAACTTGTTGTTAACATATTCTCCTCCATTGTCAAATCTTAACTTAATAATGTGATGACCAGATTTTTTTTCAACAAGGGTCTTATAGGCCAAGAACATGTTAAATACTTCACTCTTAAGTTTTAGGAAGTAAACCCAAGTGTGTCTGGAGTAGTCATCAATGAAAGTTAAGAAATATTTGAAACCAGAAAATGATGCAGATGGAAGATGACCACACAAGTCACTATGCACAAGCTCCAAAGGAACCGAGGCGTGCCAAGAGGCACGTTTGTCAAAACTGTCCCGATGATGTTTTTCGAGTACACAACTAGAACAAACACCATCCTTGCAAGATACCATCGGAAGACCAGTCACCATATTGTCTTTACATAGTTGTTGCAATGAGCGATAATTCAAGTGACCGAATCGCTCATGCCAAAATTTGCTCAAGTTATCATTATGAGCAACAAAAACTGAAGGAAAAGTTGATGACCCAAAGTTGTTAAATTTGTACAAACTAGTAATATCATCAACAGTTCTAGTAGCAAGGACATTTTGAGGATTTTTAAAATCCTTGATTACAACTTGGTGAGGTGTAAACGTCACAGTTTTACCTTCACCTGAATGAGTAATTTGATAGAATGATAACAACTTGCAGGGAATTTTTGGAACACATAGTACATCACTGAAATGACCATTTTCTACTGAAACTGTTCCAGATCCTACAACACTTAGAGATCTATCATCACCTACAAATATTTGTTGGTGTTACATTCATGCATAGTAGAAAAGATGGCTTGATCCTTAGCCATATGATAAGATGCTCCATAATCAATGAGCCATTCATTTGAAGTAGAAGAAGAAGATGTAGTATAAGAGTAACCAAAAGTACAAAGTACATGTCCATGAGAGTTAGATTCTGAAGATGAATATAGGCTGATGTGGTGCTTCTTCATTGCTGCTTCCAAGGCTTCCATCTTCTTGAAACACTTAGATTCATCATGATTATCTTTCCAACAAAAATTGCAATGACGCTCAGTCTTCTTTCCTTTTGGCTTGGATCCTTTGTCATGTTTTAAAGAAGGAGCTGACTAAGAGGGTTTGAGACCCTTGTTGTTTAGCTTATTATTGTGAGAATTCTGTTTCTTGGGAGGCTTGGACTTTTCTTTCTGTTGGGACAATAAGGCTTTCCCAGATGTATCTGTATTGTTAATTATACCAAGATGAATGAACTTATCTTGCTCTCTAATTAACGAATCACAAAAGGATTCAAGACTAGGCTCTTGATAGATATCTGCAGTCAAGGATTATTTCATGGAGTTGAATGTAGATACAAAAATATAATATGCAGGTCCAAGTTTGGAAAGAATATGATAAATACATTGTTTGTCTTGTTTTTTAATCTTGCATTTTGCACATAAGAGTCTAAGAGTTTTATACTTAGATAAATTGTCTTGAATGCATGAAAAATCATTTGGATTCAAGGAAAGTAACTCATTCTCAAGTTGATGACCTCGAATTTCATTGTGTTTACCAAACATAGATTCCAACTTTTCCCAAGCTTTATCAGGTTCATCAATTCCAGATATGTGGAATCGCAAATTAGTAGAGATTGACATCCCAATCAATCCATGAGCTTCATCACATCTATTTGCCCATTTAATTTTCTTATCGTCATCAGTGAGTTCTGTTTCTTTCCCTGAGGTTAACCTGAAAAGTCCCCTACTTTGTAGAACATCCTCCATACAAGATTTCCATGAGAAATAGTTAGAACTTGTAAGTATAATATCACAAGAGGCAGCCATACTATAAAATAATGGTTGAAAAAATAGAAACTAACTGTCTGGTTGCAAAGAGCTCGAAAAAATATGCAGTTTAAAAAAAAAGGCACTGAAAACTGATTCTGGATGATGAAGTTATGCTTGATCAAATAAAATGTTGAAGATGTCCCCAATAGTGGCATGGCAGATATTAACTTGACCAACTAAAAAAAGAACCCCCCTCTTCCCAAGATCAACCTTTGACCATCACTTTACAATAAAGTTGCTTTGAAGTAAATCACTTTTGTAGAATAAGTGAGATTCACTTTTACAATAATGTTACTTTTAAATAGTGCGGCAATAAATTAAAAGACTTAAGTGACTCATTTTTTATTTTATTTTATTTATGTGAGATGCACTTTTATAATAAAGTAACTTGAAAATAGAAATTGCATGCACTAAAAAGTAGCTTAATAAGACTTGAACTCAAGACCTATTAAGGAATAAAGCAACTTTGGACCAAGTGAGCTAAGTTTAAAAGGTACGTAAAAGAATGGAAAGAGGAACGGGTTTTTTTTTTTTTTACTCTTCTCTCTCGTTCTCCGTGCTTGCTTTTTTTTCTTGCAAATCACAAAAAAAAACGAAAAAAAAACAAAAAAAACTTTTTCCACACAATGGGGTTAGATCTTGGTTAGCTTACCCGAAAAGTCTACGTTTCCAAGTTTTCTCATTGTTTCTGTTTTGTCGTGATCGCACAAGGTGCACGATAAAGAACATACGTAGCCGAGAAGACAAGAAAAAAACTCTCCCTTATTATTTTTGATTCGCCGCGATCGCGCAAGGTGCACAACAAAGAGCATACGCAGTCAGGAAAGGCAACAGTCTAAGACTAAAACAAAAAAGATCTAATAATAAAACTGATAAGATATGAGAGATTTAAAAAAACAAATCCGTCACTGTAACATTATACCTTCAGATTTGCCGAAATTTGTGTTTCTGGAACAAACGGAAATAGTTTTCGGTGAAATGAAAACTATTTTTGAATAGAAATGATGCTCCAGACGCAATGGAACAGCTCCCATAGGCCAAAAATACATAAAAAATCCAGAACCAGAAACCCTTTCAAAGTTTCGGCAACACCGGTTCCAGATCTTGATCAAAACCGAAAGCGGCTCTTCATAAAAGCTCTGATACCATGTTCAGGTACATAGGGTACTCCCAAAAGACTGAACACCTTCAGATATAGCTTCATACAAATAGATCATAGATCAAGACTCCGATGTTTGTCACGTGGTTAAAACACTCGAGAGGGAAACAGTCTACGGCTCCAGCCAAATAGCTACTTGGAGCAATTTATTATGCAAAAGAAAGAAAGTTACATGAGCTTCTCATAATCGATCAACTAGCCAAGGACCCTCTATGCTCTTTAAATAGAGATCATAGACCAATCGGGTGTTAAGCCATAGATCAATGGTAGGTATGATCTAAGAGAAGTTGAACCGTCGGATCACTCTATGTCTAGAACATATCGTGACCGTCGGATTAGAATATTTACAAATGCATACTAAAAAAATATACTTTTACTTAACGGATATATTACACAAGTTGATCTTAACTAAATCCTAAGTGTCTAAATATCCTAACAGAATTCTGTCCTGTTGCTGCAAAGATTCATGTGTATTTCGTAGTTACAGTCTATAATTTCCCTTCTTATGTGCATGTATTCCTGTTAAACTTTCCATTATGTTTTCTTTCATATATGAAATGAGTGTGTAATAGTTCAGAATTCATATTGTTATGCTCTAAATATTGTTTAAGATATTCACCCATATTTCTCACCAAAGTTGATGCATAATTCATCTTCTCGGTGCTCTCTATTGATGGACTGTCATTCTTTCCTCTTTATCACCAGACCAACAACATTTTGACTCTAACCAAGTGCTACCTTTCATTTGTAGAATTTCACCTACAAACTCTTCTGTGATTCATGAATATTTGTGACTCCATAGCCCAATGTATGCTTCCCTTGTTTCAACCAAAAACATAATTTGAAATTTATTTTAGTTCTATATCTAGCCCTGTTAAAAATCAGTGAGAGATCCCTCCCTAGGAAGGGGGAATCTAGCTTCCTTTCTTAAAGTGGTTCTACTGTTACCTTGGGATTCACCTTCTACAACCTTGGGTACATTCTGAGTGCTAATAAATTGGTGTCGTTGCTGGGGATGAAAGTGCAAATCAACCCCGGAAAAATGACGCTATCTTAGTTCTATGTCTTGGTTGAGAAACTGGCCATAGACACATATAGGTTGTATATGCTTTGGTGACTCCACTCAAAGATTCTGGAAGGAGACTCCACTGGGGAGACTGGCGTCTAGAAGGATCGATCCGGGGAATGAGGGTTCAAATATTCCCTAGTTATGAACGACAATGTTTTAGATTTGATTGTTGATGGTGAACAACAATCAAATATCAAGAAGATTGTGCATCTTTCACATGGCGACTCCACCTTCAAGAATCCAAAATTTCAGTGACTCCACTGGTGGCATGATTCAGAGATCAAGTTTTCAAAGAGAACTGACAGACTCTACTGGGAAATGAGGTCATTGTAAAGACATGGAAATGCATGGGGAAAAAATAAAGTACTCAAGTGTGAATCTTCTCCAAGATTTCTTATCCTTTCTTGTTAATTTTTTCCTATCTTTTCCTAAGCTTGTCAAAACAGTTTTCCATTGTTCATTGCACTCAAAACAAAACCATGCCTTTACTCATGTTTATCCTTCTTTGCAAAATGAAAGTATCTCATCAACTTGTACATTTGATTTTGATCAAGATCCTTCATTTGAACCACATGACATCAAGGATCATCCTTGTGAGCCTCATGGTACCACAGTTGATACTACATCCTTTTCATATATCCCTGTTTCTTCCAAGATTCCAAACCGGTATAGACCACTTCACCTACCTTCTATCCTTCATAATTTTCCTACAAAACACTACAAATACCTTCCTAAGTTTGAGGGAGAATCCAAAAACCTTACAGCTGAGAAACATCTACAATCCTTTGAGCATTTCCTTGAACTCTTTGAAGTAGAACATGATGATGTTTGTATGAGGAATTTTTCCCAATCTTTGCAAGGAGACCTTAAGGAATGGTTTAAGCATTTACAACCCGAATCCATCAATACATGGGAAGAGTTTTCTGATATCTTTTTGAAGTTTTGGGGTAAGAGGAGGTCATTGAACCAAGTTCTTTTAGAGTTTTATTCCATGAAGAAACATGAGGGTGAAACCATGTCCAGTTTTAACAGGAGGTTTTGCAAGTTTTTATTATAACATGCCGAAATAAATACAACCTCTTGGAAACAATGTTAAACTTTATTATGCAACTACTTTTCCTCTTGAATTATATTTTCTTCATTTGGATAGAATGTTAGTCACATTGCAACATATGTTTATTGATTCATTAGAGGTTGAAGACAATATTAGAATGTTTAAAAGAACTTCAGACCAAGACAATGGTGATAAAATGGAAAAGGAATTAGAGTTGAATGAGTCTCAAATCAAAAACCCAGACTTTAGAAGGCCAAACCCTCCCCCATTGCCATAAATGAGACAGAGAGATATGAGGAATCCTAGAAATAAATATGATCAGTAAATAAGGCCACCTTTCCCTGAGAATATGTTGCATATGAAAAAGAGGTTGAATCTGTTGAGTATCATACTCACCATTTTGGTAACTTGGATTCTGAAATATACCTCACTAAGGAAGAGCATATTATGTTTGCTCAGGAGGATGACAATAAGGATTTTGAGCAAGAGACAAAACAGTACCAAAGAGGATATTTGCATGCTATTGATGATGTTTAGAGAAAGATCGATTTGAGAAATAGAGATGTTACTGTAAATAAAGGAAGGTTCAATCAAAATCAACCTTCTAGTAGCCAACATAATACATGAAAGAAAAATGAAAGACAAAAAAATCCTATTGTATACACAGAATCTGAAAATAAAACAACAAAAAACAAAAGAAGTGAAACAACCAACACAGATGTATGTAGAAAAAATGATTTCACCTTTCAATTTGCAAACAGAGCTTTAAAAATTTAAAATTTCCATTCCTTTCAATGAATTATTGAGAAACATGGAATACAGAGATAAAATAATAGATATGGTCAGGAGTCAGAAAAAATTTCCATTAGAGGAAATTTGGGGTCTAAAATGGGCCTTATAAAAAACTGTGCCATGGATGAGCTGGATTGAGTTGAATTTTTAAACCAATAGATTTTCAATATCTTTGGTCAACCATTATGGTTGAGCTGGACACTTAATGCTTATGTGTCATATTTTTATTTGACAATAGCTAACTCCATATCAACCTCACCTTGGTTAATTTCTTGAAAAGATCACCTCGAAATAAGATAAATAAACTTTAACTAATAAATATAGAATATTTTATTTGATCACTACTTCCAACTCCTCTAAAACATAACCTTCGTATTAATTAAAATTGTAGTGGAAGCATTTTGAAATACTAAAAATATTTATTAATCAATTTTTTAAAAAGAAAACTAAATAATATTTAATTTTAAGTAGACTTATCTTGAAATACTAAATAAAAGATATTTAGTATTTTTAATATTATTAAATAATATTTAAAAACAAATATATTTAATTATTACATCCAAAAATAAATAAAACATTTAAATACTAACAAAATAAAAAATAAAAACTATTTTTAATGTTAATAAAATTATAATAAAATTTGATTTTACTTTTTTTTCATTCTTACCTACCTACCCATTAAACCACAATTTTTTTTTTATATTAATATAAAAAATAATATGAATATACATAGTTTATTGTTTTTTATTTTATGTGATGTAATTTATATTAAAAAATACTAGTGATTTTTTTTTAATACTATTATAATTATTTTTTTTTATTATAAATGAATATATTTGAGTTTTACATTTATTAAATATATAAAAAGTAGTGGTCTATTCATTTAAAAAAATAATAATATAAAATTCAAAAGTTTCCTATCATTTATTATGTGTGCACAAGAATCTAAATATTTCATTAATATTTTTAACCAATATCTCTTAACTCTACATTAACTCAATATAGTTGTCAACTACCATTAATGAGATGATTTATGTTGACTTTCATTAGATTTTCATTAGATTTAATCTGACATGGCATATTTGTAGTGTGATGTGGTTTTTATTATTATTTTCCTTAGGAGGCCCATTTTAGACCCCAAATTTCCTCTAATGAACCAGATAATCATGCTATCTATGTTATTGATACTGACTTAGGGTTTTCCATTTTCTGTAATGATGGTTTTCCTTGTGATCTTGAAATTCTTGTACCAATTGAAGTTAAAGAAGATGAAGAGTTTGCAAAAAGACAAGAGGTTTCAGAACAAAAACATAAAGATGATCAACCCAATGTTTTGCAAGAAGAGGGTTATAAGGATCTGTTTTATGAAGAATGAAATCAACCTGTCATGAATTCTGTTAATGATGGTTTTAAAAAGGATTTTAGTCCACCTATATCTGATGAGTATGAGGAGGACTGATTGGATGTTATGCCTAAAAAACCAGCTGTAAATTTTGTAAGTTCAAGGCATGTTAATGAATAAAATTCCATTGCAATCTAACGTCAAAAGGCTAAAAATAGAGAAGATATCGAGTGTGCTGAAAGTGACAGTTTTCCTTTGTGTTATGCTTCATTTGAATTGCTGAGACATTTGAGTTTGCCTTTGTGTTATGCTTCTAAGCAAGGGCAAAAGTTTGAGGATATGCCATTTTCAAAAATAGGTAATAAAAAGGGAAAAAAATCATGCCATCAATCCCAGCCTATGGAAGAAGCAATAGACTACAATAAGGAATTGAATCGCAAAGAAGAAGATGAGGGTTCTCAAATGCATGTTTCTTTTTGTTTTTCAAATTCAAAAATTTTGGGTCAAGAAGGACTTTGTTTGCTTGATTCAATTGAAGAAAGGAATGATAATTATTTTGAAACCTATGAGAAGAATAAAGTTTTAAATTCAGAAATTTTCAATGAAATAGTTGAAATCTCATGTACAAGTTGTCAGGAACATTCCTTGCATGATTCTTTTGAAGATAAATTTGACAGGGTACTAGAGGAGTTGCAGTTGGAGCAGCCTTGTCATGACAGGAAAATAACATAAAATTTTGCAGGATGTCATGATCCAGTGGCAGAATACATGGAGAAGCTTTGCAGTAGTAATGGCTGGTTATGGATCTATAGTAAAGATCAATCCCTTTATCATAACCGCTTGCCATTAATTTCTTCCTTTCCGATTTTGATCAAGCATGAGGAGAATTTTTTTTTATGGGATCATTTGCTTGATTGGCTTCACTGGAAGTCAGGAGTTACTTGACTAGGCATTGATGCTTAGTAAGTAGGGTAGGTAGGTGTGAATAAGCTCGACATGGCGAGCATTTCTTTCAGTAATTTTTCAATTTGTTTCAGCATCAGTTTAGTTTTAATTTTCAGAGCATGTTGAGAATTTCAAGAAAGGTTTGGGACCAACCTAATGGATTTGGCACCTGGTCTACAAGGTTCTTTGGTGCCTCGCAGGGAGGATATCATTCCTAGTTGGAGCTAGTTGTTAGCACCATCTTTGGGCTAAATAATTGGGAAGGGATTTGGCCTATAAATGGAGGAATAAGGTTAGAACATTTCCTTATCATATGACCTTGATAAATTTTAATGAGGTTTTGTAGCAAATGGACGGCTTGGATGTGTAGCAGAAAACATCAGAGGCCGAAAATCATTTCCGCCAAAGGAAAATCAAGGGCAGAAGAGCAGAAGAGGTAAAAATTTGGTTATAAAAAGTGGTAAACCCGCCTTCCGCCTTTCGCAGTCTGAGATCCAATGGCTCGGAATGCTTCCACAAAAAATCAATGGCCCAGATATAAGCGGGAATATTAAAAGGTGAAAGCGGAAAGGGGCAAAATATCGGTTATAAAAGTTGGAATCTTGACGTCCATTTTCCGTAGGCCTAGAGCCGATGGTTCAAAGAGCTCCTGCACAGATCAATGTTGCGGAAAGAAAAAGGCGAAGAGGGAAAAATGAAAAAGCACAAAACATAATATTTTATCGTGAAAATTTGAAGTCCCGCTTTCCGCGATCTGCTATATTGACGACCTGGAAATCTCCCGCACAGATCGACAGTTCAGAAATAAAAAGGAAAGAAGGAAAACATCGAAAAGAGGAAATACAACAGTTTCGATAGAAAAAGAATGGAAGCTTGTTTTTTTTCTTTCCGCTAGATCAAAGGTCTGAAGAGTTTACGCAAAAATCAACAGCTCGGAAAGGAGCAGAAGGGTGGAAGTAAGAAAATAGACATATAAAAATTCTGGTCGTGAAAAGTTGAAGTTTTGCATTCCGTGATCCGCAATATGAATGGTATGGAAAGTTTTGGCATAGGATCAACGGTCTGAAATGATCCTGCAGCAAAAGGGCAGAATCAGAAGGGCGAAAAGCGGAAAAGAAAAAAGTTTGGTCGTAAAAAGCAGAGATCCCGTTTTCCATTTTCCGCAGCTTGATTTCAGATCAACGACCGAGAATGAATCTTGCGGAGATCCACGGTGCGGAAAGAAAAAGGCAGAAAGGAAAACATCAAAAAGTGGAAGACACGGGATTTTGGTCGAGGAAAGTTAGCAACCCATTTTCCTCTTTCCACAGACCCCAGATCGACGACCCAAAATGAATCTTGCAAAGATCAATGGTGTGGAAAAGGGGAACATGTGCACGAGGTAAGAAGACTGCCCGATATGCGGAACTTGGAAGGCCCCACAGCTTTCAACAACCTAGATCATCCTCGATCTCAAATCAATGGTCCAGAGGCAATTTTGTTGGTGAATATGCACGCATAGAATGAAACTGTTGCAGACCGTGAAGGTACTTTGAACCATCATTTTCATCCAGGAGGTGCGGTTTCCATATGTCAAAATTTCCTGTTTGATCCACCACACCCATCCCAACATGCTTTCCTTTTTTGTTTATGATCATGACAAATATGCCAGATCATCATTTGTTAGGATTTTGATTCTCGATTTTGTAATTGATTTTAGGTTTTTGAGGTTGGTCTCAGGAGCATGATGATACTATAAATATACCACAAGTGAATTTGACCACAAATTCTGATGGCCTAAATGTCATAGTTTCGACATATTGATGTCAACAATTCGACAAGTTGCTTTCTTTTAAATTGTTGGTGAAATTTTGCATCAATTTTCGATGTTAAAATTACTCGTCATATTTTCGACCAACCATCATCACAAATCCGACATGCATGCCACTTCGACTCGGTTGGGCTATCGACGTGTTTCACTTCATTTTTGTCGAATATGCGAGGAGTAAATGCGTCGAATTTGATGGATATCCAATGCCAAATGCTACTTCAATGATGTCGAACTAACAACGTGTTCCCCTTTCTTGTTGTCTAATTTGAGATGACTATAGGTGTTGAAAGTGTAGCATAGTCGTCGGATTTGATGTATATCCGACGACCTCCTTCACCAAATAAAGGTCTTAAATTCGACGACGTTGGTTTACGCCCTATCAGAGATTCGTCGACTAATGCCTCGGTAGTGTAGCAAAGTCATCGAATTGGATGGATATCCAACGACAAATCCTATCGAAAAACCGACGACCCTACTAAAATTTATAAAAAAAATAAATGGAAAGATTTTGAAATAAAACATAAAAATACCGTTGAATTTGAATTTGAAAGTCATATTTTCATGCATCATTTTAAATGTGTATGTACTATTGTTAATGATGGAGGAGAAAAAATTCCCTTGATTTAGAGTCTGCCATTTATTCTAGTTGTGTAGAGTACGTACAATTGTATGGACATTGTTTGTTGTGGAGGGCGAGTTATCCATAGGAGGGTTTCCAAATTTGGAGGAGTTAAGATTCTTCCTAGAGGGTCTGTACAATCATATTTGTGAGGTTGAGTCAGCTGGTGCAGGCCATATTCCTTTTTAGTGAGGGAAAACTCACTAGTGGAATCAAAACAAATACAACATAGATCATTTCCAGATAAGAGAGTGCCAACATTCAATCACCTATAAGCTGAGAAAGGGAAATTTTGTAACTATTGTTCACAGACAAAAAATTAGTGCATTGGAAGAGGGTGTATATTTACATGTATATATGTGGATTATTTGTTAAGGTTTATAAAGTCTTTGAAGAGGGGCACACTCACCTAAAGAGGGTGTGTTAGGTGTGGCAGAGAACCAAGTTCATAGTTATATTTGTTTGTTTTAATCATTGTTTACTATAAAAAGGAGTCAATCTACATGTTATAGATGAGAATGCAAGCACAAACCCCATATCTAAGTTTTGTAGATGCTAGAGAGAGGGTGCACTAGTATATCTAGTTTTGGTTGTTGTGGGAAGTATTGTGGGGAAATCAACAAACCCAGTTTGCAGTTGAGAAGAAGACAAGGCCCTAAAAGGGGGTTGCACTCACCATCTATAAAAAGGAAGAGTGTGCAATCACCGATGGATTCAAAACCTGTGTTAATGCTTATTGCCTACAAAAGTGACTCTATTACAATGCTAGAAATTTTCCTTGTCTCCATCTGCATCTAGTATCCAAAATCCATCAAATTGTGGGTTGAAGTAAGGGTTGTTCACTACAAAAAGGGAAGTTGCAAATCCTTTCTTTCATACATGATTTATTATTCTAAGAATTAAAGGCATTCCTCAAAGCATAATCACGGTCATTTCTAGCTTGAGAAGCAATTAAAGTAGCTGTCGTTATCAACTAAGGAGGTTATCAACACTTAGTCATATACTTGTATGAAATAACTTTAAAATCTGAATTGTATTGTGTATTGGAATTTGCTATTACTATTGAGTTGTTATGTTGTAGATTCAAACTCAGTTAAATATTGAAATTTGCTATTAAATGCAATAGATATCAATCTTTGTGAATCTAGTTCTTGATTATTTGTCACATGATATATGAAAGAATTTTCAACAATTCAATCATACACAAACAACCATAAAACACTTATAAATATCAACCATCTTCATTTGGAGGTATTTTCATGGTATCAAAGTATTTTTCCAAAGTGTTTGACAAAAACACTAAACTAAAATCAGTCACAAATCAATGAAACTAGTTTTTGATAAGATAAGGGTAAAGTATTTGACAAAATTCCTGAGCGAATTCACATCGTAGTCAATGAAAAATTAGCTCATAATGGGTTGGGGCCATTACAAATTGTTGCTCACGTCTCCTCAAGTTTTTGTACAACTCAAAGCTCTCATAGAGTAGCTACCATTCAGAATGGTTATGATTGTTGGTTGTATTTATACAACGTGCTAACTAGAGCATTAAAACATGAGAGGGGAAGGGGGGGTAAATCAATATTGACAATTTTTAGCTCAGAACACAAAATCAACAATTAAGACATATTTTATCGTGGAAACCTCAAAGGAGCAAACCACCAACACAAACTCATTAATAAGATGAAGTTACAAAATTGTTTATTTTCTACAATAGAAAGGATGCAAAACACACCCTAGGTTTTGTTTGCAACTACAGACTAGGATGCTACAACACCCTTATGGTTTTCTGCTTACTTCAACAGACAAGGATGCTGTGACACCTTGTTCTCCAGCTACAACTGGAAGGAGGATTCGACCCCCTGCTGACCCGTGGCCTGCCCTAGCACCACCCTGCCACCCTAGACTGCTTTTCTCAGTATTTTATAATAGTTAAAACCACTCACTTTGGACTCTATCAGACTTACTAACAGAGACAATTAATTCTTTACACATTCATTTATTTAAATACCCTATACCTACTTCGTATCAATGCAACTCTTCATTGCTGCGCTCTTTTGTTTTGGATTGTGACTGTTTATTTGCAGACATACCCAATCATAATCCAACCACTCAACTGTCGCATATTCTTCAGCAATGGCAACGTTTAGTTCTTCCCACAGCTCATAATTCATTTCCTTGTCCCTGTTTAACGTTTGCAAGTGCTTCCGCACTCTCCTTCTTCCTTGTGCAATATCATCTTCCAATTGTAATCAGAGCAGTTCATCCTATTTCTAAGTCTCTCCAGACCGTCAATCTAATGCACATATTCTCGCCCCAAAATCACCTTTTTACACCAAGATTAACTCATCAACGATTCCCCACCATTTATCTTCGTCGAGCATTTTTCTGACCGTTGATCTTCTATTTTGCGGGATGCGGGATGCAGTATTGTAGAGTCCTTAAACATCCTTTCTGCCATTTCCTTCTGTAGCGTTTATTTCCTACGGGTTCTTTCGTGACCGTTGATCTCTAGATGCGGGATGCGGGATGCAGGATCCCTGACCAATTTTCCTAAGTTGCCTCCCCTCAACTTTCCTTCTGCATGAGACTTACGGGATGTGGGATCCCCAACCAATTTTCCTAAGTTTCCTCCCCACAAATTTCCTTCCGCATGCGAGTTGTGGGATGCGGGATGCTAAACCAACTTTCCAATGTTTCCTTCCCACAAATTTTCCTCCACAATTTTTCCAACCTTCGGATCTTTGCGGCCTTCTACACGACCATCGATTTAACTTTTGGTGTGGATCTCACAGACCTTTGTAGATACGTTATCGCCCTTGCAATTTTTGTCATGGATCTCTCCTGGACCGTTATATCTTTATCTGCGGACTTAATCCCCACCGTCCGTCTAGATATTTTATGGTTTATACAAAAACCGATCCTTATTCAGCAACAACATTTGGATGATTGATCTTAGTCATTCAACTTGCTATAGGGTTATTCATTTGTCATTCACCCCGCAATAGGTTATTCCTTTGTTATTCTGGATACCTGCAACCTTCATTCTGCCACCATCTCCACTGGTTATTCCTGTTGTGAATACTTTTGACATCAATGACAACTATACACTCAACAATATCCTCCTTTGGCATTGATGGCAACCTCTAAAAATTCTCCCCCTTTGACAACAATTAAAAAGGAACCTTTCTGTCTGACAACTCCCCCCTATCATCATTTCTCCCCCTAAGATTGAGCCTTCTCTTCCTAGTATTTTTGTAACGGAATTAGTCTCATTTTCTGTCTAAGACGCTCAAAAACTTCCTTAGGTAGTGGTTTGGTGAAAATGTCAGCAATCTGTTCTTTTGTGTCAATTTATTCTAATTTGACTGCTTTCTAAGATACCTGTTCTCTTAGTTAGTGATACTTGATTGGTATATGTTTTGTCTTAGAATGCATGATAGGATTTTTAGACATATTTATAGCACTAGTGTTATCATAGTTGATCACTATTGGATGTTCATATTTTACAAGTAGATCTTCTAGGGTTTGTTTCATCCAAATAACTTGAGTGCAACATGATGCGAAAGCAATGTATTATGCTTCTGTTGTAGAGAGTGAAATGGAGGATTGTTTTTTTCTTGACCATGATACTAAACAATTTCCCAGAAAAAATGCTGCTCCACTAGTACTTTTTCTATCGTCAACACTTCCTGCTCAATCTGCATCAGTAAATGCTTTCAAGCTAAGGTCTTGTCCTTTTGGATACCATAAACCGTAATCCATGGTACCTTTTAGATATCTGAAAATCCTCTTTACCTTTGTTACATGTGTTTCTTTGGGAGCTAACTGGAATCTAGCCACCAATCCAACAGCTTGCATCACATCTGGTCTTGTGGCTGTCACATATAGCAGACTGCCAATCATGGATCTAAACATGGTATGATCTACTTCCAGAGATTCATCATCCTTACTTAACTTGCAATCTTTTATTTTAAACTTTTTCAACATATCTTTGATGTACTTAGTTTGAGAGATAAAAATTCCTTCGTCTATTTGGTAGACTTGTAACCCTAAGAAAAAAGTGAGTTCTCCTAACATTGACATTTCCAATTCCTTCTTCATTTCAGAGGCAAAATCTACGCTTAGAATTTGAATATTGCTACCAAATATGATATCATCCATATAGACAACAACAATGATTATGTTTTTATCTTTGATCTTTAGGTAAAGATTGCTTTCTGTGGCTCCTCTTCTAAAACCTTACTGTTTCAAGTAACTGTCTAGTCGTGAAAACCATGCTCTTGGGGCTTGTTTAAGACCATAAAGTTCCTTTTTCAGTTTATAGACATGATCTTTGTTTTCTAATAGGAGAAATCCTTTAGGTTGTTCAATATATACTTCTTCTTCCAGTTTTCCATTCAGGAAAGCAGAATTGACATCGATTTGATATACTCTAATTTTTTTATGTCATGATAGTGCTAAAAACATTCTAATGGCTTCAAGTCGTGCTACATGAGCAAATGTTTCTTCAAAGTCAATACCTTCCACTTGGGCATACCCTTTACAAACCAATATTGCTTTGTTCCTTATTACTTGTCCATTTTGATCTAACTTGTTTTTGAAAATCCATTTGGTTCCTGCAAAATTCTTATCTTCAGGTCTTGGGACAAGTTCCCAGGTCTCATTTTTCTCAATCTGATCTAGTTCTTCATTCATGGCTTTGAGCCATTCATCAATTTTTCTTGCTTCTGTAAAATTTTTGGGTTCCAATATTGAGAGTAGGGTTTGTTCAAAACCTGGTAGTTGTCTTCTTGTTTTGACTCCAACATTTTTATCACCCATGATCTGTGAATCTAGATGATCTTTTTATACCCTTCTAGATGGAGTTTTAGTGTCAAGTTTAGGGAAATATTCTTCATCTCCCTGTGTATCCCCCTTCTCTTTGTCTTCTTTTTCATCATGAATGCTCTCATCCTTTTGCAAGTCCTTTATTTGATCATCACATGTATTTTCAATACTGTCAAGATTTTTCTCTTTCCTTGGTTTCATATAATATACTTTCACATCAGCACTTTCTACAATTTTATGTAACCTTTTATTAAAACACCTATATGCCTTTTTGGTGGATGATTATCCTAGAAATATTCCTTCATCAGTCCTAGAGTCAAACTTTCCAAGGTCATCCTCGTTTCTTTTGATGTAACAGTCACTGCCAAACACTTTGAAGTATTTGACTGAGGCTGGTCTTCCATACCACAATTCATAGGGGGTCTTATCCTTTTTCACTCTGAGTTTCACTCTGTTAAGTATGTAAATAGATGTGTATACAACTTCTATCCAGAAAGAATCTGACATTTTTGCTTCATTAAGGATTGTTCTAGCAACTTCTTGGACTGTTATGTTTTTCCTTTCAACAACCCCATTCTGCTAAGGAGTTTTTGCAGCTGAAAATTGTATTTTAATTCCATGACTTTCACAGAAATCATTGAATTCATTGGAAGTAAATTCTCCCCCATTATCTGATCTAAGACATTTGATTTTCATACCTAATTCATTTTCAGCCATTGCCTTGAAGGTTTAAATTTTTTCAAAAGCTTCTGATTTTTCTTTTAGGAATGCCACCCAGGTCATCCTTGTGTAATCATCTATGAGCAACATGAAATAGTGATCTCCTTGTATACTTTTAGTTCTGGTTGGTCCACAAAGGTATGTGTGTATTATTTCCATAGGGTGTGAGGTCATATGTTCTTTTATTTTAAAATTGGCTCTGGTTTGCTTCCCATGCTGACAATGTCTACACACATAGTTTAGAGGAACTATAATTTTAGGTAGGTCTCTTACAACTTCCTTCATGCTTATTTTGGAAATATTGTCAAAACTTAAATGTCCCAACCTTCTGTGCCATAACCAACTTTCATCTACCATACTTAAGTAACTTTGGTTTTCATTTTCCAAGATGTACACATTGTTTGTATTTCTCATAGCAATGTCAATAGCCTTTCTTGATTTCTTATTCTTGATTTCACATTTTTCTGAGTCAAAGATACAAATGTGTCCTTGGTCACATGTTTGACTTACACTGAGAATATTAGGTTTGAGTTTTTCAACTAGCAAAACATTTTCTGCTTCTATCTTGCTATTGACAACCATCGTTCCTTTGCCAATTATTTTGGAGGACAAAATATCTCCAAAAGTGACTTTTCCCTTATTATCCTTTAGTGTAATGAATTTACTTGGGTCATCGGTCATATGTTTTAAACAGCCACTGTCCAAGTGCCATAAGTTTTGGATTTCGGTTGCACATAAAGTAATCATGGAACTTTCCTTATCTTCATTTTCTCTCCAATACTTCTTTTGTTTGGTGTTCTGAGATTTGGTTGTAACAGTATGATTTATAGAAGTCTTTAGTTTAAAATCTCTCGCCATATGTCCATGGTTATTACATTTATAACATTCTATGTCATATCGTTGGAGTAGTGTAAAAATATTCTCACTTCTCTTCGTCTTATCATTTGATGATTTTTTCTTGTATTCAGAATCTTTTCTTCCAATTCTGCAATGTAAAGATTTATGACCAAAATTATGACATGAATAAAAGTAACCTAAGAATATCTATAGATATTTGTTTGGTCTCTTGGATGCTATATTATTTCCATTTTTATTCTGAGGGATAAAACATGTTTTCTTGCTTCCTTCCTTTTTAGCTGGAGTCTTTAGTACTTCAACATAGCTCTTCTTACTTCGTTCTTGATTTGTGAAAAGGAAAATCTATGGTTTCTTTTATTTAATGAACCCCAAACTAGACTTATCACTTGATGGTCTTTGACTACTCAAAATGTCACCTAGAATCCTTGAGCTATCCTCAAACATTAATTTGATAGATCCTTCATCAAGCTTCTTCTTAAATTGCATGATCTCTTCTGCAAGTTTTTCAGACTCCTGTATTCTTTCTTTGACCTGTAGGTTTAGGTCCTCCTCAATCTTTTTGGCTTCTAGAAGTTGAGCTTCCAACTAGCTGATGATAAGATTTGAATGTGTTCTTCTTACTACATTTGTCAAGTTCTTCAAGGGCGCTAACAAGTTCAACTCTTAGGTCTACTTCTCCTTCTATATCTAAGTCACTAATTGAGGCTTGAGTGTCTAGACCCATAAATAAAACTTCAGTTTCTTTGACTTCACTTTCATTTGAATCTTCGCTATCTTCCATGGTGTAAACAATTTTCTTTTTCCCATAGGTTTTTTTTTTGTTTACTGGTTTACCCATTTTGAATTTTGAGGTTTCCTTTTCTTCATTCTCATCTTGTTTAGTGTAGGTGCATTTAGAGACAAAATGTCCAATCCTTCCACAATTAAAACATTTTAAAGGTAATTTCCCCTTGTAGTTTCCAGTCCCTCTCTCAAGTTTAACGATGAAAAGAACTTCCTCATCATTTGGGTTTTCTGATTGATCGTTAAAAGTGGCTTTAAAATATGCTTATTTTCTTGAATATTCATTTTGTCCTGTTTTTATTTCATACGCAGTAAGAATTCCATGTAACTCATCCATCGTTACACTTTTAAGATCATCTCGTTCTTCTAAGGTGGATACTTTTGGGTTATACCTCATTGGTAATGTTCTTAGTACTTTACTTACCACTTCTTTTTCTTTTAATTTTTCGCCAAGCCCTCTGATCGCATTAACAACTTCATCTACACGAAGAAGGTATTCACCAATATTCTCTTCTTCTTTCATTTTGAGACTTTCAAATTGACCTCTATATGTTTGAAGTTTGGATTCTTTAACCTTGGATTCTCCTTCATAGATAATTTTCAATTTATCCCAGGCTTGTTTAGCAGATGTGCATTGCATAACTTTAGTGAATACTGAGTTTGTTAACCCACTTAAGATTGCGTTTAGATCTTTTGCATTACCTTCATATTCACCTAGTTCAACTGAATCTGTAGGATATTGGTTTCCTATTTTAAGCTCCTTTTTGGTTGCTTCCCAAACCTTCCATCCCAGGGACATCAGATGACACCTCATTCTTATACTCCAGTAAGCATAATTTTCTTTGGTAAATAATGGAGGTTTGTTTGTGGCCAATCCTTCTTGTTCATCCATTGTGATTTTGGATGGGATCTTCCTTCTAGTGGTTACGTTGTTGTGAAGGAACCTGCTCTGATACCAATTGTTGGTTTATCTAACAATACTAAGAGGGTGGGAGGTGAATCAATATTGACAATTTTTAACTCAAAACACAAAAATCAACAATTAAGACACATATTTTATCGTGGAAACCTCAAAGGAGAAAACCACTAACACAAACTCATTAATAAGATGAAGCTACAAATTTTTTTATCTGCTACAACAGAAAGGATGAAAAGCACAACCTAGTTTTTGTCTGCAACTACAGACTAAGATGCCACAACACCCTTATGGTTTTCTTCCTGCTTTAACAGACAAGGATGCTACGACACCCTGTTCTCCAGCTACGACTGGAAGGAGGCTTCGACCTCCTGTTGACCTGTGGCCTCCCCTAGCACCACCCTACCACCCTAGACTGATTTTATCAGTCTTTTATAACAGTTAAAACCATTCACTTTGGACTCTATCAGACTTACTAACAGAGACAAATAATTCTTTACACATTCATTTATTTAAATACCCTACGCCTACTTCGTATCAACGCAACTCTTCATTCCTTTGATCTTTTGTTTTGGATTGTGACAGTTTATTTATAGACACACCCAATCATCATCCAACCGCTCAACCATCGCATATTCTTCAACAATGGAAACGTTTCGTTCTTCCCACAACTCAGAATTCGTTTCCGTGGCCCTGTTTAACGTTTGTAGGTGCTTCCGCACTCTCCTTCTTCATTTTTCAATATCATCTTCCAGTTTTAATCAAATCCATTGATCCTATTTCTAAGTATCTCTAGACCATCGATCTAATGCACAGATTCCCACCCCAGAATCACCTTTTCACACCAAGATTACCTCATCAACGATTCCCCATCGTTGATCTTTGTCGGGCGTTTTTTTGACCATTGATCTTCTATTTTATGGGATGTAGGATGTGGAATGCATGACACAATATCGTAGAGTCCTTAAACATCCTTTTCACCATTTCCTTCCGTACTGTTGATTTCCTGCAGGTTCTTCCGTGACCGCCGATCTCCAGATGCGAGATGCAGGATGTGAGATGCAGGATCCCCGACCAATTTTCCTAAGTTTCCTCCCCACAACTTTCCTTTCGCATGCGGCTCACGGGATGTGGGATCCTCAACCAATTTTCCTGAGCTGCCTCCCTGCAACTTTCCTTCTGCATGCGGCTTGCGGGATGCGGGATGCTTGACCAACTTTCCAACGTTCCTTCTCGCAAATTTTCCTCCACAAATTTTCCAACCGTCGGATCTTTTTGGCATTCTCCATGACCGTCGATTTACCTTTTGGCATGGATCTCACAGATCTTTGTAGATACGCTATCGCCCTTTCAATTTTCGTCATGAATCTCTCCTGGATCGTCAGATCTTTGTCTATGGACTCAATCCCCACCATCCATCTTGATCTTTTGTGGTTTATAAAAAAATTGATCCTTATTCAGCAACAACATTTGGATGATCGATCTTAGTCATTCAACTTTCTATAGGGTTATTCATTTGTCATTCACCCTGCAACAAGGTTATTCCTTTGTTATTATCGATACCCGCAACCTTCAGTCTGCCGCCATCTCCACTGGTTATTCCTTTGTCATTTGTGAATACTTTTGACATCAATGAAAAATATATACTCAACAGGTAAAGTATTTGAAAAAATTCCTGAGCCAATTCACATCGTAGTCAATGAAAAATTAGCTTAGAATGGGTTGGGGCCTTTACAAATTATTGCTCACATCTCCTCAAGTTTTTTTACAACTCAAAACTCTCATAGAGTAGCTACCATTCATAATGGTTATGATTGTTGGTTGTATTTATACAGCATGCTAACTAGAGCATTAAAACCTTCAAGAAATTGAAAATTGGAATGGTAACTATATATTCCACAACATTAAGAGCTACAAAGGACTCTATCAACAAATAAATAGGGAATGTGAGTCATTCCTCACAAGATTAAAAAAACCTTTAGAGCTATCCATCTTTACATTGACGACTATCACTAAAGTACAAACAAAAAAAAACCTTCAAACCATAGAGAAAATAATACCACATGTAATCCTTCTCCTTCAAACCTTCTACCTTTTTGTAAAACTTGTTTCTATGACAAAGTTGGGGCCATCTTGTTCTAAAATAATTTTCTTCTTTGTAGCATTGTGACTATTTTTTTTACGTGACCTATGCTCTACTGTATAATATGAATGTGATTAACCAAGTTGTGTTTTTGTTAAATTTTCATTGTTAGAATGCCATAATTGCTCAACATATGAAACTTGACACAATAGTGCATTTATAATGCTTCTATATTGTTTCAAAAAGTTTATCCTTCAATGCAAAACAATGGTGAGAGCCTAGAGTATTGTACCTAGTGTGAGATCCCTCTTCTCACTCTGTATATGAAAAATACATACAAAGACAAACATACAAGCATTTGATATTGATGCATACGATTGATGAAATTTGCTAAGTGCTCAGATATGCAATTATACATTAAAACAATATTGATTTCTAGTGTGATTTCAGTTTGATGATGACTTTACTTTTAGTTTAATCTCATAAAAATTCCAAACCAAGCACTTGAATCAAGGTCACAAACTAAATTGTAGAGCAACTACATATTCTCCTAGAGGGGACATAAAAAATAACACTTGCAATTCGTCCAATGCATTTTGAACTAGGAAGAAATATGATTGTTTGGCAATAGATTCTGACATTGGCGTACCATTGGTATACTCTAGTGGGGGTTCTAATGGCACATTGACAAAGGCTAAAAAGGTGAGTAGTAAGATATTGACTTTGGTTATCATGGAATGCTTGCTTCATTATATCTCCTAGAATGTTTTGGTGTTTTGCACTTTGACTAAATAAAGGGATTTGAAAATAATATCCTTGTGAACTTAGCAACTGGATTCTTAGAGTTTAGATTGATGAATAAAATGTGAGGAAGACAAGATCAATCAGATTTTCCCTGAGTATTTTTGCAAAACATGCTTGCAACAAAGATATGGCGGCGATACTAATTATAATTTTTTGGTACAAATTAGCTTGATTTGTGGAGCTTGGCACTGTCTTATTTTGCTTTACCTTTCAAAACATATTTCAACATAATGCAAATATTTTCCTATTGCAATAATTTCATGTTAAGACCCATCAAATAAATATTTCCATGTTTATGGAAATAACAAAACGAAGCTAAAAAAATACAGTTGGAGTATTTTGTCTCAACGAATAAAAACAACAATAATAATGAACATTTTACGGTTGATGACTATTTTTAATTTAATAATGTAAATTACAATAATATTCAAGTAAAATAATTGGTAATAAGAGATCACTTGAGGAAACATGGAGAACCACAACACTATGTATATAAGGCCATCAATCACATCAAAACACCAATTTTTGCCTCTGAAATATGAAAATGTTTCCCAAGGCTATATGTGACAAGTTCCAATGGATGAATCAAATAACAATAGTAAAATTTAAACACTACAATTATAGAAATAGCTGTTTTTAATGTATAATTCCTTACCATTCATTGAGCTCCTCTCTGTTTCAAGAACAATTTAATATTCACTACTAAACATGACCAACCACGTGAATATGGAAGCTCTTATGGCCCCTCCCCCCCTCACATCACTCTCAATTCCCCAAACCCAATGCATCTACTTGCAAATAAAAATTTAGTGCAAAACCATTCATTCAATAGCTGAGTTTTTTTTCATTAAACCATTCATTCATTCAATAGCTGAAAAAAACATTCATTAAACCATTCATTCAGTCAATAGATGATAAAACCATTTATTAAACCATTCATTAAAGCATTCATTCATTAAATAGCAGAAAAAACCATGCACACCATTGCATTATAAAAAAGAATTACCGAAAATTTATTCACTCACTTCTTTTTTACTTTTCTTCTCTTTTCAAAATGAGCAAGAAGCACATCTTCTAGAATTTGTTGTTTGGTCTCCCTAGTAGATTGCTCGCCACGTGGATCTTGCGGCAAGGGGCTCGGAATTGCTGCAATAATGTGAAAATGTTGCATTAATTTATTTATGTTTTTATAATTACAAGTATTTTATTTAAAAAAACATTACAAATGTGTTTTTTTACCTGGCGTGGGAACATCATGTTCTTCATTATCCTGTCTAGGCTCAACCTGTACAATGTGACCATCTGCACGCTTTGTAGTTGAAATGTGGAGAAGTACAATTAATGTTCACCATCTGCAATTATCTTTATAAAACCGTAGCACATTAATAAATTCATTACCAGGAGTCGAAGCATGATCTTCAACTAGTTGGTGTACATCATCAACATTAATGAGATCATTGCTTTCTTGCTCAAAACAAAATAAATATTTTATGTAAATTGTTTATAATGAATAGATTGCATGACAATTAATAAATTTTCATTAAACTATATAGTTTTTATATACTTGTTCACCAGATGGATCACCAAAAGACCGTGTATGCCCAGATAAGCTTTTTTGGCGTTCAACAACAACTTCAAAGTTGTGTTGGAAGCTAAGCTTCAAGTCTTCATGAGTGGGAACTTATTTGAACCGAACGGCCTGCATATTTGCATAACGCCATTAATTTTACATTTTTTGCCGGAATAAAACAAAAATGATTTTCTGTTTATTATTTGGATGTAGTATCAGGTATTCGATACTTACAAATCGTGCCACCAAATTCGAATAACCACAAGGCTCAAGATTGTGTTGACCAATTTTATCCAGTATTGCCTTTGTGGCCTTTGATGTGTCTGACAACCTAATCAAGTGTTGAATTACTTTAGTTGATGTTCCAAATTCGATATAAAAATTAATAATAATAATAAGGCTTACCATTACATTGTGGAATGTATTGCATACCTCCCTCTGCCTGGTGGTATATTTCCTGCTTTTCTCAAATCCCTCTCTTTTCCATCTTCCACTAGGGCTTTCCACTCCCTTGATGGAATCATCGAAGGGCACTCATACCTAGGGTTCTTTTCTAGGTGAACCCTATATTGGTCTCGGACAATCTTCATATGTTGTCCAACCTTCTTTAGGACCTTCATTGTATCGAAGGTATCTTTGCCGAAAAGGACAATTAACAGATTAGTCAACTCATCCTTTAAATATTTTGACTATCTGACCCACCTTGTGCAGATGGTGGGCCCGAAGATCTCCAAGGTCAAATCATTTAGATTTTTATAAAATACATCATTTCTTGCAAAACAATCATGCCATCATTAGTTAATTTTTTTTTATCAGTATATTAGAAACAAATTATAAAAACTAAATTGAACAATCTATAATTACCCAGAATCTTCTCTATCTTTATTGGAACGAGTTCCTCATTCACCAAAAATGTTGTCCCTATTTAACCCATGCTAGTGACATAGGAAGATACAAGAAATGTTGCTTCAGCATCAGCATTAGTTTCAGAACCTGCCTCCACCCCTTCTTCTGCATGATCTGTTGTGCGTCGGTCAACATCGACTGCACCCTCTGCTGGCCTCGGGGGTGTTGCAAAACGTGTTGCCGACTGTCCGTGCAGTATGTGGTGTATGTGGAGTGGTTTGCTCACTGGGACCAACACCGCCTTCACCACTAGTGTGTGGTCGCAGAATTTACTGTAAATACAAACCATTCAATTATAAGTTCACTATCATATAAAATTAAAAATTATAAAGTTCTAAATGAATTCATATTATAATTCTGCAATTTACTTTCAAGGCCTGAGATCTCTGGATCAACACTTGAACCTTTGCTTTGATCTTGTCTGTCTGTGGAATTATGAATGCCAGATGAAGCATATCCGCATGAAATTTTTTCAAGGTCTTCTCTAGCACCTTCACCGGGTCTATAGAAGAACCAATGTCAACATCATTCAACAATTCATTGACATCAAAATCTATGGACTGTTGTGTTCTGTTTGATAAACTGAATCATTATTCTGCAACAAAAATATATAAAACATTGCTTAATTGTTGAAGCAATAGTATGAGCAAAAAATTATATTAACAAAAAATATCTATCTTGATAGATTCCTAGAATTACATCTAGTTTTACCTGATGCATATACGACGATGTGTTCTGATCAATAGCTGGGGAGTTTCCTTGATCATCCACCTGCAAAAAAAGTAGACAACATTATCATAATGAACGCAATTATAAAAACGAAAAAATACATAATAAAATAAACATTATTCTACATTTTATATATGTGTACAATTTTGAAGTATTTAAATTGTAGAATTACATTCATGTTTACCTGTTGCCCCGAGGCTACAGTGGTCTGATCAACAACCGGGTGGCTTCCTCGATCAACACTCTGCATGAAATATATACAAGATTATATAAACCAAATGAATATACTATTGAAAAAACATAACAACAGAACTATTTGTACATATTATTTTTTTACAATGGCATTGATGTATACCTACCGCCTCGAGGCAGGTCTAGTAACATCTACTATGAGGGAGCTTCACCCCGACAGAACCCTGCATAAAAAACATACTAAAATTACCTATCAAAACCAAAATACTCACTAAAACAATTTAATAACATAACATTTTGGCGTATACCTATTGCCTCGAGGATGGTGTACTCCTCTCACCAGCTGCTGGGGTGATGTGCCCCCGATCACCTCCCTTTGAAGTCAACATAGGAAATTTAATAAAAAATTATAATTATTTGCTAATGAAAAACCCTAAAGATGTTCAAATAATTAATAGAAGGTTGGGTAAATTGTTGTATGTATCACATCCATACTAACCGTGTTTGTATTTACTCGATTCAAATTGTAATTAATAAACAGCTCTTCCCGAGCAGCTATTGATTTAATGGCACATACAAAGACATGGTTTCCTTCACACCCCTCAAATATGCAGTTGGGTTGCTTAAATTTAGACCTTGGTTGTGTATTGTTTATAAACCCCACAATATTTCCAGTTGTCTTTGGCCTTCCTTCAATGTACACCATTGCTCATTTATTTTGATATGTCTTTCAGTTGTAAATAATTTGCCGACAACCCATATCTACACATACTTCATGTATATTGGACCAGGTGCATCCAATCATTGTAGTTGTAAGAGGGTCCAACATACTCCATCAATTCTGTACATCGGTCATAACCGGCCTTTATGCCATCCATGCAAAACAACCCCAATCTATGTAATGACGACGATGCAATTCTATATATCCTCTCATTCACACAAAAATTAGTGTTGAATTGAAGAAGATACCTAGGTACCCATTGTTTCACTAGATGTTTGTACCTTAAGGGAACCTCAATGTCTCCTATTGTCTCATCATCATAGGAACATGACCCCCCTCCTGCGAGAAAAAATTCCATGCGTTTATTGAATTTTCTTCTGATCTTCTGACATCTAGTTGATCCAGCCCTCGTAGACCTACTGGATGTCTCACTTTCCTCTAGCCTTCCTAAACTCCCCTCACTCGAGGAAGACAGGTCTGACAAATACCGGTTTGGTTCTACCTTCACCATGGCCAGAACAAACCTGGCAAATAAGAGAAAAATACCAATAAAAACTTGGATAGACTTATAAGCATGACATAATAGTGATATCATTATCTTGAATAATATTAATAATTCCCTAGTATAACAATTCATCAAATAATCCTTTAACAAGAGATAGTTATAAAGTGGTTCCATAGCTAATGCTTCATATATATAAGACCCAGTTTACGGATATCAATATATACAATAAGACCCAGTTTATGGATCTCAATAAGACCCAGTTTACGAATCTCAATATATATAATAAAATCATTTGCTAAGATTTTGTAAATTTTTTCATAATAAAAATAGGTGTTCCTTGATATTCAATATTGAATCAAAGGTAACTTGTACATAGTCCTGACAATAATTCATTCCAGACGCGAGTGGAGATAAGTATCAAAAAATTTCCCAAGGGGGGGGGGACGTGACCCACAATACCAAGATGACTAAAGTAGAAATACCACAGGGAGAACATAAGGAGTCCAAAAAACTTATCCAAGGAGAAAACACGCCCTTAGGGGATGAAAAAAAAAATATATATCCCCAGCTAAAACAATAAAGATGCTAATGTATCCCATAGTTGAAAGAACAAAAAATACTATGCCACATAAATAAAAAAGCTCTTAAAAGAGTTGTATCATGCCTTCCTCAATGATTTCTCCTTCTAAAAGTTATGAGAAGGAGAGGAGGCCAGCCTTCATATTCAATGCTTCCTTGGATAAACAGTCTACACTCATACTGTGCTCCCTGTAGACATGCCTAAAGTCATACAACCCATGAATTGAATTCATCGGTAGTATAACATATATGTCGGATTTAATGGATATCCAACGAAAATTTTCACTACATATATATTGGAAATCTGATGAAGTCTCCTTCATAGAGGTCGGAATTTAAAATATGCAACATGGACTTGCAGCTGGCCCCAACATCTTCTTCGTGTCTTGGGGAAAATTCAATCTTCATTGGTGGCATGATATGCCACCATATTTAGTGTTGGACCATGGCCCCATTGATGAATTTTCTATTTTTAAATCAATTAACAAAAGTGGAAAATAATTATCCCAATGGTTTTTAATGTTTATTCCCCCCATGTCCAAACCATATATGTACTTACAGAACTAGCACAATATGAATGCTCTTTCAAGGTTTTATACATGGATTGATAAATAATTGTTTTAACAACAATAATTTATCGAAAAAAGGCAAACTACTAAAAATAACAGTTTCTCAAATACGATGAAACTGACTCTAATAAACTCTGATTAATGTGAGGAACCAACAAGACAGATTCTAGATGGATCTTACCCCTATGAAGACCCCAGACCTTTGGCTCTTGGAAAAAAACAAACTACTAGAAATAACAGTTTCTGAAATACGGTGAAAATGACTCTAATAAACTCTGATTACTGTAAAGACCTGGATGCACCTATAATAAACATGATAGTATATATGGATCTTACCCCTCTGGTTGTCTAGGAAATCTAGGTGTTAACAATGGTGACTCAAGAGGGTGACATCCTCTTGCAAGGTGTTGAGAACCATGAGGTCTCTGTAGTCTAAGGCTCTACAAACCGATTCATGGAAATCTTCCTGCATCAATGTTCTTGTCCTCTTGACAATGGAGTCAAATGATGGTGCATGCACTAACCAATTGGAAAGAGAACCAAAGCACACATGCCCATCTACAACTGCAAGCAGTAACCCACCTAATATGTACACCTCTCCTGTTGGAAAATGCACTAAAGTTGACAATTAGGATGAATCCACTTGGTCACATGGTAGGATTGGAGAATGTTCCATAAATCATCCTTGGCCTGAGCCGGAATGCATTTAGTCCAGGAGGAAGAAATCAGAATTCTTATTGTGTTCCTTTATGCGGGATGTCTGTTTCCAGTGTTACTCTTTTGATTGAGCTTGCATAACCATGTGATCATTGAGGTCCAATTCATTTTTGTGAAGGGTGGGAGTGTCCATCAAGCCTGTGACCATTATTTCCTCTCGAGTTGAGAAAATTACTCTCCAACTATTGGATTTGGAAGAAGATGTTGCCAAAATTGTTTGTGTTCCAGGATTTAATCTTGTTTTTAGAATGTTAGTTTATTGAACCAATATTGACTTCTGCATGGTTCCAGCATTCCTTTATCATGTCCTTGAAATTAAAATTTGAAATCCACATTTTGTCATAGTGGAAGGGAATTCCTTTTGAGCTTTCTCTAGAGTGCCAGTGTAAAAGAATTGGCCAGTGGTCCGATCTAATTGGGAGGATTATGGGTTCCTATTCTATCCTCTCAAACAAAAGGTCTTATGAGAGAATAAAATGGTCTAATTTTTCAGCTACATGTTTCCCCATGCTTGTTCCAGGTAAAAATTTCATTGCTAGAGGCATCTGCATACATGAAATATGTAGGACAGAAGGGGAATCATCTTCATGAACCAAAATTGAAGCCCTTCTTGAACAACACACCCAATTAAACTAAGTTAGATTTAATTGAATTGATCTTACTTGAAAGAAAGGGCACTCAACATGTCACATACCCCAATTTTATAAAAATTATGTAAATTGTTTTATTATATTTCTGAGACATTATGTTAAACTTAATCCTAAGTAGGGATTGATGACTCAGCAGAGTCAACAGTTATGGAGTGTAATTCAGAATATTTTATTATTAATAAATAAATTATGGAGACAACAACATGGGAGAGCTGTTAAAAGAGGTTACTGGTCAAACTGGTGGATGGAACTAGGTGGAAAGGCAAAAGACAAGTGGCAGCATCCTCAAACACTTCCTAAGTTGCAGGTGGAAACTTCCCTATATTTGGGGTTATGATTCCCCAAGAAAGTGGAATCTGAGCAGGTGGCTCATTAAATGACAGTTAACCCAACTAAGACCTAGGCAATCTTTAAAAGTACTCAATGAAGAGAGCTCAGGCTGCTCAGATTTTATTCCAGAGAGAATTCATTCAGGTGAATGTTATTCAGGAATTTCATTGAGGAAAGTGGGAAAAACAGTAAGGACGTGTTTTGAGTGGATTGTTGCAGTAACTTGATTTTTATTACAGCTATTTGAGCTGAGAGAACAGACTGATAGTTCTGAGTTAATACTGAGTTGAAGACTGGTATCTGATTTGCTGCACCTAGTTCCAGCCAGGGAGACCAGAGCAAGCTCGGGGGTCCTGAGAAGTCGTTGTCTGAGCGCTCTCTAGGAGTTGGTAGGGAGGAACGACCTCCCATTGCTGTTGTTGTCCATAGCTTAATCAGGTTCTGTCATTCATTTCTTTATGTTTTCTGAATATGAATGGATGAATATTATGTTAATTTACATGTCTGAGTAATTAGTTAGTAATCACTGTGTTTTTCCACATCTGGTATCACCAGATCGTACTCTAGCACAGTGTCTCAGTGTTTAGAAGTAGTATTCTTCTGAACTGAGTTTCCTAATTTACTTGCAGTTACTACAGGTGTTTTTACAAATTTATGAACCATTTTTCTTACAGTCTTACAAACTAGTTTCAGTATTGTATCTTGTTTTCTGAAAAATAGTAACTGTAAGAATGAAAAGATAGACTAAGTATTTTTGCAGTTTAAGTTGGAATTATGATCTTCTAGTTTTAAAGAGGATTTAAACTTTTAGGAGTTAAATCAAACAAATCTGATAGTAGGATATAATTATGTATCTGTATTTTATTTGTTTAATGATACAGATAATTTCCTATTTGTATAAATCTGCAATTTAGTTAAGAATGCAATGTTTATGTACTGTCTTTTATTTAACTAAGTTTAAGTATAGATCATACCTATTATTCTATTTCAAGAATGGTAAATGAATGATATTATATATACAGGTATTTACATAAATATGTATGAGAAATGATACTTAAATATTACATAAGAAATGTACAGAAACAGTCAGGATTTTAACTAGTTAAAGAACCCAAATCAAACATTGGATAAATAACACTAAACATCAATTATAGAAGTATTGGTAAGAAGTAGAATCATTATTAAATCACAAATAATGTTTTCTAAAAATATATACAGTATAAGGTAACATTCCAGTATTATATTATTATTACTATTATAAACCTAGTTTGTTTATATTCAGGACATAAATAAATATAGTTTATGTATAAATTAATTATACTCTGTGTATATAAGGTAAACAAATATTACTGAAAGACATTAGTAATATCAAATAAAATACAACAGACCTATTTAATTCGAAGAATTATACTTGCATTTATAATTTCCACTAAGTAGAAGTTAGGGTATAAAATTTATGGAAAACTTAACAACACATTTATTAAATAATAGGCTGGATATTTCTTTATTTACTGAACTGTACATTAAAATGAATTGTAGGGTTATAACCCAACCTACAAAAATGTACGAAAATAGTAATAACAGGTACTATATTAATATAAGGGTATAACCCTATATGCTCTATAATTTAAGAAATTACTACATACAGTAACACATTAAAAGAATGCATTAATATTATTACAATACAGTTGCACCGAGCCATATATGGCTCGAATAACGAGCTTAACCTTTAAAGGTTAAAACTTTTTATTTATATTGCTCACAAGAAACCAAAAGGTCTATAATATTAAATTTAAATGCCAGGTCGAGCAACTGATTGTAACATAACTGTAAGAATTTGGGTCGAACTTTATAAGTTCGATTAATAACAATAAAAAAAAATATTAAGAATTAAAAATAGCTTTTCCATTCACGGCCACAATCAAAATCTACAGCTCTGTTTAATACAAGTTTAAAACAAATTCAAGATGTAGAAAACACCTTCTTTAAGCAGTATTGCAAGACTCAGGTAAAAACCCTGATTAAGTTAAAAGCACAGCCAGAGAGGCAAAACGAGAAGCCATAATCTCATCTTACAAATAGGCTTAAAGCCGTCATCTTTTCTTTAATATTTACACATGTTCTTCGCAGGAGTAAACCCTTCTAGTAATTATTTTATTTAACCTACAGCTAATACGAGAAAGTGGAACCAAAATAACCACCAGAGTTGCATCTTTTCACTGCCGGCTTTAAAAACCCAGCAAGGAGGAATGCCATGGTTGAGACCAAGCTTACCGGAGGGGAAAACTTGTAGCCGAAGCTCGGTGCCTTCCTTTTTACTTTGAGGGAATTGAACCTGCATTAAAGGAACAGTATAAATGGTTAAAAACCCTATTAATATCGTGGAAAATCTGTATTTATGAAATAAAAGAATAGATGCAGAGCTATACTTACCAGTGAGCTTAAGAGAACAGCAGCCATCGAGAAGCAGTTCAATAGTCAAGAGCCGTGGGAGAATAACCATTCTTTTCTCTGCTAAGAACGAACTGGTGAAAAACCCAGGGATTTATCTCACCATTTGAAACGCTGCCAGTGTAAAATTGAATGGCATTACCCACGCCGTGACAGAATAGACAGTAGAACCAAAAAGGAATAACCCTAAGTTCTTTAACGGCTTTGAGGCTACTAACAATCGAGCTACGTACTTCTACACAGAGCCGAGAAGAAGCATGGAGGATGGAAGCAGCATTGGAGCTGCTCACAAGCAAGCTTTCGACCAAATCGAACTAGGAGGGTTTTGCCAAAACTTTCAAGCCCGAAGGTGAGGGAGAGACTGATGCAAGTTAGGGTCGAGTCAACCTTATAAGCCTCCAGTGCATGGCAAGGAAACAACCACGACAACGTTTTAATAATTGTTTACGAGTGGGTCAAATTGTAATGTTTACACAATCATTTTTCTCCCCAAACAAATCATTGAATGGAGATTTCATATGGTCGATAACCTATGATCACCTGCACACATTTGCATTGTTAAAATATAGCATATAAAACTATGTTTTATAAACATTATACCATGCTAGAAATAATTGCATTGCAAAGATAAAAATAGTATCGTATGTATGTTATAACCATTGTTTTTCCGACCTCATTCAAGGTTAAAAACCTTGCTTTATAAATTTTATTTTATAAATCTTGCACAATGAGTTAGGGATAAGGGCACAACTTTGAGTTGTGATGGTTCATAGAACTTACAACTCTATGACTTTAAGACTATTACCCTAGTCTCCATTCAAAGCAATAAATTATAACATTTCTTTATTAATGTTTAGTACTTTTATAACTTTGCATTTTTGGTAAAAGACTAGACTTTCTATGACTTAAACTTGTAGAACTCTACCTTGTAATCCACTGCTTTGAGATTGAGATTACACCAACTCTTTGGGACTTGTTAGTGTTAATTTTTGAACAATCTTTAATAGTCTCAGATTCCTTGTACTAACAAGAAGGCTTTGTTATCATTCTCATTCAAAGATTTTTAAGGATGAGTAAGTGGATGTTGTTTAGCAGTTTATGAATTGTGATATCATTTTATTTGATGATAGTTAAACCGAGAAGTTCATAATAAGTTTGATTACGAAAATCTAGAGTCAGTTCTAGAAAGTGCTCAAAGAATTTATTCAGTCATTTAATCGTGGAAATAGAGATAGATTTTCCATTAGTTCAAACTCTTAAACATAACTAAGAGAAGACATATTTCTTGCAGAAAGTATCGTAATTCAGATCCTTATAATTGTTTTGTAAATCAAACATATCTCAAATTTTAAAACCTGGCATGATGTGATAACAACGGATAAGCATAATAGGATCGAACATAATAACCCAGTTTTACTTACTGTGCAAGACATTATAAAGTATAATTGCATTACAGTAAATTCAATAATGAATTAGTACTCCTTAGGGATACTTAATGCTGTTAATATAAAGGAACATAGTTATTTGTTTCTCTGGTAATTCTATCCGTCTATCAGTGAAATCTTAAGAAAGAAGTATAGGAAAAGTTGTACCTGTATAAGCTTGATGATTATGGCTAGCATACATTTATATTTTTCTAACTGAATGAATTGGTACAGCATATTATTATCTAATACTTCATAAGATCTGTTAACAGCAACCCGAACCTTACCTGTATATCTGTAAGAGACAGAGAAACTGCTGCATTAGCTTAGTAGCTAAGTAAGTCCAGTCTGTCACAGAAACCCCCCTTGCTGTTGCAAACAGAAAACAATCAGTAACTGACAAGAAACTCATCATATGATATAAGCACAAGTAAAGATCATTCAGTTACAATGCAAGTAGCATTAACTAATCAATAATTAATGACTGTTTTAGTATAATTTATGCTATTTATAAAAGTTTTAAATTTTTCGAAATTTTGGGGTTTTGACAACAAATACCATCATCCATCTATTAATCTAGAATAAATAAGAGAGTATCAAAGTGGTCAAAGTAAAAATTAAAGGCAACCTGTGCATTAGTTTCACCATGATCAATATTGTTGTCTATGATTGTCATTGATGAAAACATCAATGACAAAGTTGAAGTGTGATGAAATGAAATGAAGCCAAAGCAAGCAAGCAAGTGTGTGGATGGCAAGAGATGACAAAGTACAAGGACATTGGATGTGGGCACAAGCATAATTCATTTCTTCTAAGCTCTCAACACCTTAAGCCTTTGATGTAGGACTTTCATATTTAATAAATTTTACATTCTTGCAAGGAACTTTTATACTTTTGAAACTTTGTCTAATTTGTAAGGCACATTGGAAATATGGTACAACCCTGTCTTGAAAAATTTCAGATCTTCTAGCTAACTAAATTCCCCCAAATACCACTAGGGGGAGAGCTTTGAAGTCTTTTTAATCCTTCTTTTGTATCTAGATCTTCAATCACTCTTATATTGGAGAGCTTTGAAATATTTTTAATCCTTTCTCTGTATCCATATATTCAAACACTCTTCTATTGACTGCCCTTAGCATCCACCTTTGTATCTTGTTAACCCATCCATCTCTGGCCAAACCTACCATGCATACTGATAACTGTGTGAAGATCAATAGTTTTGAAAGACGAATGATTGTGTTTTTGAAGAAATTTCCCAAGTTAATGCCAGAGTGGAGTTCATTCTTATAGACCTTATATTTGAGTGGAGCTTTAATATTTCACAGGGCCTTCCACCGCCAGACCACTCAGTTTTATTTCATGAACATTACTTTATACCATAATGCAGGATTGAAAATTCCATGGAAGGGTTCTTAGACAAAACCAAAGTATCCTTTTCATCTAGAATTCTAATATTATTTTTCTTAAGTTGTTCAACATATACTCTCCAATGACCAGCTTCCTCTTTGACAACCCTAATAGTTCTTTATTTTTACAACCTTGGTGCCAAACTATTGTAGTATTTGAGTTAGCAACCTGTGCAAGTCTGTGTATTCCTTGACTCTGCAAATTATATATCATCCCCATTATGTTATGGCCCTACCCTAACCTCCTTACATTTTGTTACCGAGGATTTAATAATTAATGTATGAAGCCATCTTCTTTGAAAGAGGATAATCAGGTAGTTAGTTGGTAGTTAATGTAAAAGGGTCCTCTTTATTAAATAAGTCCCACTAAGTGTTTGGTACTCATTAGTGATGGCACCACAAGTAGTTAGGGTTTTGATAGAGAGAAACTATTTATATAGCTAGTGTTGAATATTTAGTCAAAGGAATTTATCTCCTCGAATACATTCATGAACATTGCTTTCTCTTTTCTAGATTATCAATGCAAGGGAGATATTTTTTAGGTTTCATATCATTATCTCTCTTATTTATTGTTGCATCAGTGACTTAAGTAACTAGTGCTTATTTAAATAATTCTATACCGCCACTAAGCAGGATATATATGAATTTCCTACTACGAATGAATCTTTTACAATAACAGTGTGTTTATTCTTTAATCATATTATTGCTTGGTTTACAATCCCGAAATAGTTGGTTTATGATCATAGTTCACATTTTGAGGACATTGTATGGGAAGAGATAGCTACCCATCTACAAATTGATCATCAATATCCATATTCATAATGTTGTATGCCTGAGTAATGCTTAGCCTTGGCTAGCCTATGATCTACAGTTTAAGCACTCTGGGAGTTTAAATGCGCCTAAGCATCTAAAGAGAAATATGTTTTCTGCACCAATGCGTTGTTATTACCCTTGTAGACTCCAACAACCTTGTAAAGTCATATAGTGCTAGCCACAGTAAAAATAAAGTTTTATCCACGTCATGTACACCTTCAACAAAGATAGTATCTAAGAGAAAGCGCTCGTTATTTATGGAAACCTTAGACTTAGAGTCTAAATAAGCTCGTATTCGTCAATTTGAGTAGGAAATTTTTGCACCATTCAAGTATTTCAATGAAGGGTTTGAAAATAACAACTCAACAAGTTATGATGAAATTGTGGACATGGGAAGCTACACTACCATTTTGATTGTTGCATGCTTCTTGGAATATAGTAGACATCCATACTCAAGCCTAATGCAACATATTTATGACAAGTTGAAGAACAACATAGATCAAAACAAAGGAACAAAGTTCAATATTCCTACACAGACTATATGCTTTTTTTTTCAAATTAAAATCTCTGTAGGACATGTTATAAACCTTTTTAGACTCACTATGGTGCATCATGGCATCTATGCTTGTTTTGCAACATATGGGAATTGAGTAATTTATTGTATCAACCACTTGAGCTAGAGCACCACGCTTTTCTTTGTTAGATTATTACAATTATGAGGACATGTTTTCCTATATTGAGTTTATCGTTATTTATTTATTTATTCCATTTCACCAACCTATTTCCCAATATTTTTAGTCTTATACTTTTGTAGTATATGTAGAATATACTTGTCTTTAATTACTATTAAAGTCTCAAATTCAAACAAGAAACCTCTTTTCCAAACAAGAAATCTCTGAAAACTTCCATCAAACGCTGTATTTAGCTACTGGTACATTTCTTCAGGATTGTTTTAAGGCTGCTACAAGTCTGAGTTTCCACAATTTTGATACTACCATGAACTTCAAAACTGCCCAGATTTGCTAATAAGATTTACTTTCAAACCTAGAGTCCCCAAACCTACAAGAATAGAGGATTTGTGGTTGCTATGACCTCATGACTGTTCATATTTGATGTTTGTCACCTCCATAGTTTGTTGTTGAAGTTTTAGGCCGCAGGCTATACACAAATACACCCAAAACTACTAACTCTCGGAGGAAGCCATGATGGCCTAGATCCACAAGGACCAATGTCGCGTGATTTACTTTAAATAGATGAAAGGCTTATTTGTTACTACAAATTGATTCCATGTCGTTAATTTATTTCATATCAATGGTTAGGGATCTCATGAGATTGAGGTGGATCACTTTGATACTATTATTAGTAGCATGGAATTGTGTACAATTGAATATCTTCAGTTATTACTAGTTGTAGCCTATTCTATGTCAATATTGTTTGTATAATGGTGTTGCAATTTAATCGTTTATAAAAAAGTTTCCATTCTAGAGTAGACTAGTCATATATGTAAGCGATAAAGAATCTACAAATAGGATTGAACAAAATAATATTGAACAAACGAACATTGAGGAATTCTTGGAACTACTCCACAAACTCCACCGCGGTACTATTGGTCGAGGCCTAACTCTATAAGTTGAGGACCATCATAAGCTTTTGACACATTTCAATCCATAATTATGCATTGTCATTCCAAGCTTCCACTAAGACAAACTCATGAAACCCTCATTGACACTTTTTGGATTGATCCTTAATCAAGACCTAGAGCACAATTTCACATTAGGTTTGACCAATTAAGATAACAACACATGGGTATTCCCACATCATATATGGGTCAAAGCCAATCAACAATGGACATAGAAGGTTCTTTACAACAAGTAAATTATCAGATCTTATTTTAATTTTCTAAATTAGTTTATCTTATTACCATTGTTGTCCTACTTTAAATTGTGATTTTATTTAAGTTTTGTTTTAATTTAGATTTGCATTAAAGTTCAAATTCCTTTATTTTTTTTTGTTAAAAAACCCTAATTTTAACAAGTAGAGAAAATGATAGTGATGGTAATGGTAATGAAGACAACATTGATGGTGATGGTGATGAAGGCAAAACAGTGAGGGACAATGACAAAGTCGAGGGTGAATATGAGGATTGCATAGAATTGCATAAAATTGCAGATTGTGGGAGTGCATATTACCCAAAAGACAAAGAAGGAATATTAGTACAAAGTGCGAGAAAGAAGAAGGAAGAGAGAAAAAGCTAAGACATTCAAGAATCCCACATCAATCAAAACATTTTTGTAATTATGTTAATAAATTTATGTTTGTAGGCTCAAAGGTAGTTTCATTCTTAAATTCGAAGTCTCCCAGAGATTTGCAATTGAAATATAACTATATGCTATTTGTTGCAGAGTTTTATCACAACAAGCAATTTCATTGAGTTATGACAAAATATTGTTGGTGCAGACCCTTGTAGAGCCCAATGACACTGCAATGTATCTCTCAAGCGTAAGATAGTTCCCAAAGTTACTCCAAGTCATCCAATGGGGTTATACCTCACAAGATTTAACCACATCACTCTGACACATCAATAAATTCTTAAAACTTAAAAAAAGTCTCCACCATGGTAATCCTAGCCATGGACCCACTATATTGGTTGGGGAACACAACTTTCCAACACCATCCAACAATCTCGTTGGGACAGACTTACAAAACCCTAAACTGCACTAGCTAGGGCAATCCACACCCATGCTCAAGTGCACTACTTTACACTCAGATTGCCCAGTTAAAGGATTACACACAGAATTATATACACCATTAATGGGTCAAAACCAACCAACAACAGACACATGGCATCACATGTCGATGCAAAGAAGTAAATTGATGTCTGGCCTTTGACTAGGTCAAAATATGATTAATATAAGAATTGTAGGGGAAGAACCCAAGAGTCTCTGAACTGTAAAACCAAGGAAATCCAAGTATCCCAGTCGAGTAGCTGAGCCAAGCCAAACCTATAATCCCATCCCAGTAGCCCATCCCAACCACGCGCATTCCATCCCGGATAGGAGCCATTCAAATTTTCCATCATGGTAAGTTATTTCGAGGTATAACTCTGTGTGGAGGGGGTCGATTTCTAGGAGAGGAAAGGCAATTTATATTGGAATTGGAAGTGGTTAAAAACCATTATCATTCTCCAATTGTAAGACCATGTATAAAACCTAAGACCGTGAATAAATAAGAGCTTTTGGATCTCACAATTAACCTACTTACATACCAAAGACATTGCAGGTAGCCGTATTGAAGGTGCAATAAATCCGTTAGCATCCCATGAAGAAACATTGCAGAGAACCCGTCGAGAGAAATTTTAGAGAACACCGTGAACACCTTCAACAAAAATCACATACACCCGTACTGAAGCCGTGAAGCCCTGTCGGAGAAATCACATGCAATGGCCAAAACACAAATCATGTTGAGACAGAAAAATTGTAGACTATAAGTGCAGAAGCTTCCAAACGTTGACATAAAAATACAACCTCCTTTATTTATATCATTTCCATTTTGCATGTCAGTGCTTTGTGCAAAAATACCCACACAGTTCGTGAACCATATACTTTTCAAGTGTGTTTTCTAGTTATGATGAAATATGGTTTTGGTGACAAGTTTTCTTGATGGAAAAAGAAAAAAAACCACACCCCCATGACACTATCAAGACTTAAGAATATGTAATGGCTCAAAAGGGGCCTTATAATGTATTAAGCAACACTAATTCAATTCATTAACTAAAGCATGTGGACTATAAATAACAAATTATAGTGACATGTTCAAGGTGATGATATCCAAGGGATAACCAATAAATGTCTCAAGTTCCTTCACAATCCCATGAAATCCAACTAGTAGAAAACCTATGATTTAGCCTCGGTTACCTTTTCAAATATAATGGACGTAGAATTTTTAGCTTCAACTAGTCAACAAGTAACATTCAACTTGGATAATTTGGGAGACTTTGTTAAACTAATGACCCTAACCTAAGAATTAACACCCAAAGGGGGGTGTGTCACTAATACTATTAAAGCGCATCTACTACAAAGGATTTTAAGCTCCACATGAAAACATCTATGTTTCGAAAGAGAAACAATAGTGGATTATTCTTTAGATGCCTAACTCCACAATTCTAACCTAGGCCATAAATCATTTTTGGTTCTCTTTAAAGGATTTAATTCTTCCAATTAAAAGATTGATTTTTTAATAGTCTTGGTTTGGAAACATAAACCAAACATGTTTTATTTTAAGAAATGATTTTCATGTATGTGTCTACCAAAAAGTAATCCCAACCAATTGTTTGGACATGAGGAAGAAAAACGTGAGTGATCAATTAATCAAAGAAACATATGCTAACCCTTATACATGCATATTAATAAACAAACCATTCAAAACCTAAATTTTGAACTATTTAAACCATATATGGTGGAGAATCAAAGGAATTATTTAGTATCCAAACGAAAGGGAAATCACAACTAAATGAATATCACATGAGGAATGCTCTGTGGATGTGATCTCCAATCCTTATCTATCGAAGGATCCTTTTTTTCCTCTAATGGGCTCTCTATATTGAAGCAATAATCTAATATCACTTCACTTATATGTAGACGTCATTTTGAATAGAAATTTGGGAAACATGGGACTATGGTAAGGGAAAGAAATGTGAGAGGAAGAAAGGGTACTCTCCCTCTTATAAGAATATCAATAGCATATCCTTATAATAAAAAAATATTGAAGAATGCATGGAAGTGGATTGTATTTATAATCCAATATTGAGCTTGAAGGTGAACCAATTCAAGTATGGGTTTCCATATGATTGAATTGACCCTAAGGAGGCCAAGTAGCTTCCTATTTAATGAATAAAGGCAATTGGAATGGATTTGAACTCACCCACCAATATTCTAAACCAACATCTAGCATTAATAGGCTACACAATTGCTCAGATCATACCATTATAAGGAAACCATGGATTTATTCTATGAATACTAAGAATGTAACATTTGATGATGCTGATGATGATGTTGCTGCTGCTGCTGCTGCTGATGATGATGATGTTGATGACGATGACAACAACGATGATGATAATGATGATGTTGATGATTTTGATGATGATGAAGTTGACGACGATGTTGATGGTGATGATGTTGATGATGATTTTGATGATGATGATGATGATGATGATGATGTTGATGATGATGATGTTGATGATGATGTTGATGACGAGGATGTGGATGGTGATGACAATGAGGATGATGATCGCAATGGGGATGATGACAATGTCGATGATAATGACGACGAGGATGAGAATATTGATAATGGCGATGATGAGGATGATGATGATGATAGTGATGATGATGATGATGATGATGATGATAAGAACAATGATGATGATGATGATGGTGATTATTATGATGATGACGAAAATGAGGATGATGATGATGATGTTGATGACAATGATGACGACTACGATGATGATGTTGATGACAACGATGATGATGATGATGATGATGTTGATGATGTTGTTGATGATGGTGATATTGATGATGATGATTTTGATGTTGATGATGATGTTGATGGTGTTGATGATCTTGTTGATGATGATGATGATGTTGATGCTGATGATGACGATGACAATGATGATGATGTTGATGATGATGATGACGATGATGATGATGATGATAATGAAGAAGATGATGATGATGATGTTGATGATGATGACAATGACGATGATGATGATGTTGATGACGACGATGACGATGACAATGACGATGATGATGAAGATTATGATGATGATGATGATGATGATGATGATGATGATGTTGATGATGTTGATGATGATGTTGATGGTGGTGATGATGATGTTGATGATGATGATGACGATGATGATGATGTTGATGATGACGACGACGACGACGATGATGAAGATGGTGATCATCATGTTAATCTCATATGAAATGATGATGATGATGATGATGACGACAACAACGATGATGATGATGTTGATGATGATTACAATGATGATGACAATGATGATGTTAATGATGATGATGATGATGTCGATGACTATGATGATGATGATGATGACGACGACGATGATGATGTTGATGACAACGACGACAATGATAATGATGATGATGATGATGATGATGATTATGATGATGATGATGATGATGATGACGATGATGATGAATATGGTGATCACCATGTTGATCTCATATGAAATGATGACGACGATGATGAAGATGGTGATCACCATGTTGATCTCATATGAAATGATGATGATGATGATGACGATGACGATGACGATGATGATGTCGATGATGATGATGATGACGCTGATGACGATGATGATGTTGATGATGATGATGATGACGCTGATGATGACGTTGATGATGATGTCGATGATGATGATGATGAAGACGACGACGACGATGATGACGATGACGACGATGATGATGATGTTGATTATGATGATGATGTTGATGATGATGATTATGATGATGACAACGATGACGATGATGATGATGTTGATTATGAAGCTGATGATGATGATGATGACGATGATGATGATGACGATGATGTTGATGACGACGACGATGACAATGATGATGAATATGATGACGATGATGATGACGATGATGATGATGGTGATGTTGATGACAATGACGACGACCACGACGACGACGACGATGATGAATATGGTGATCACCATGTTGATATCATATGAAATGATGATGAAGATGATGATGATGGTGATAATGATGTTGATGATGATGATGATGACGATGACGATGACGATGTCATCACCACTGACGACGATGATGATGATGATGACGATGATGATGACGACAATGACGACGATGATGATGATGTTGATGATGACGACGATGATGATGTTGATGATTTTGATGTTGATGATGATGTTGATGATGTTGACAATAATGTTGATGATGATGATGTTGACGACGATGAATATGATGATGATGTTGATGACAATGACGACGATGATGATGATGCTACTGATGATGATGTTGTTGATGATGATGTTGATTACAATGATTATGATGACGACGACGACGACGATGATGATGATGATGATGATGATGACAATGATGATGACAATGTTGTTGATGATGATGCTTATGATGATGTTGGTGATGTTGCTGATGATGATGTTGATGACGATGATGATGTTGTTGATGATGATAATGTTGTTGTTGTTGTTGTTCTTATTGTTTATGATGATGATGATGATGACGACGACGATGATGATGATGTTGATGACGACGATGATGTCTTTTCTCCTATCTGTAATATGATCTCATTAATGTTAGTTACTCTTTTTAAAACAAATAAGATAAAACAATATTTCTAATTAAATTATTGAATTTTCAGTACCAATAAAATTCAATATTTATATCGCAAGATTCCATCAAAATGTATAGAGTAGAGAAATTACTGCATACCTCATATGCTTCAATAGACTTCATCATATTCTTCATCCAATTCATCATCTGTATCATTAGATCGAGAGTCAACATTGTAAGGATTGGTCATATCATCATCATCATCTAAGTCAGTTACGATCATCATGTCATTTTTGATATCATCTTCATGGGCATTATCTGCTACATCATCTAATCCAATTAGTTCTTGGACATCTTCTTCTGGATCATCATGATCATCTTTAAACCCATGTTGATCATGATCTTCATCACTGTATTCTTCTTCCAAACCCTCTTCATTACCTTCCTCTAGGTTATCCTTTACCAACCTTCCCCTTGGATTGTGTCTCACAACAAATGAACAAGTCGCTTTACCTAGAACCTTAGAGTAAGATACATGTTCACATTAGCTTGGAAGAACATAGGGCTTAGTTCCTGGCTCAAGCAACCTTGTATTTACCATGGTAAATCAATTATCATATTCAATAATAGTTCTATAGGGATCATGTTGATTCAATCGTAACCCGTACCATTTGACAACGAATAGAACTACCTTGAAGGATTTAAAGTCACACTGAAGAATATCTTCCAAATACACATAGTATCAATTTTCTGAGAGTTTTGGATGTCTATCACTTCTAGATGAAACATTGGTCACGTCAAAGACTACAGATATCCCACAATCTAATGTTTTCTTTGTTTCATCCAACTTTTGAGGCGATATCTACAACCATTGCAGACCATAACCTTATGGTGTTTTACCTACAATAAGAATACATGAAAAGATTACATAATGATTCAATATTTATGATTAAGTGCATGTTTATGCATCCATACATGGAAAATAACAACATGTACATCAATATGTAATTTTCACAAAAAATGAATTAGAGTGGTTGATTAATATGCTTGCCTGCTTATTTTTTAAGCCATATGCTAAATCGATTTCCCTTTGTGTAATATTTGTATCTCCATTGCTATGTGCTGCTTTTACCAATGAAGCCACACCTTCCCGTGATATTCCATGAACCGATTGTTCGCATTGTTCAATCCATACCTTCATCTAGTCAAGATTGTTTGCGATGTATAAATGAATTGCCTCCCACTTTCAACCAACTGCTTGATGACAATAAAAATTAAAATTCAAGACATATGTAAATTTTCTGAATAAAGTATATGCTCTTAATTGATGCAATAAATTGAATATACAAATAGAATATGTACGATATATATACCTAAAAGTCAACAGCCAAATGTATTAAATTAATTAACATCCACTAGCTAATAATTACCTTTCACCTTCCTCGATCTACCTTTCCCCTTCAGGTGATCCCCTTCAAAATTGTTATTGGAGTCCAGATCACAAATGCGACGTAAATTGAGCTTTGATGCTAAATTAGGAAGATATTCAATAACATACAACATGTTTTGGTATACCATATATCCCTCCATAATAGAACCCTCAGCACATGCTCGTTGTCTAACCAAACCCTTCATAAATTTCAAGTGCCTCTCAACCATCCACATGGACCTTGAGTGCATAGGTCAATACAATTCAATCTCCTCAACTTGGTTTATGAGGTAGTGTTCTTGTGCATTGAAAACTGGCGAAGGTAGATGCTTTTGCATGTCACACATGAGACGAGTAATTTCTCTCCTCCAATACTTTATATCTTATTTATGGATTTATTTAGATGACAACCATCTTGAAGTGGCGCAAACCAATAACGATATTTAACAAACAAAAAAACATTAAATTACATAACATGAATTAGTGCACAAAAAAAAAATTATACGAAGAATTAAAGAAACACTAAGCACATGCAAATAATCGCTAGTTACCTCGTGTATTTTACAAGATTATAGATAACTTGTTTGACATTGTTGTTGAAGTTGTCTGGGAGAGATAGAGGTAGAACATACTGTAACAATATACAAACCACATAATTTTTTAAACAAAGAGTAGACAAAAAAAATAACAACAATATGCAATGGAATTAAAAAAAACAATAATTATATGGACATAACAATAATTACCTTCATGAAGACGTGCCAATCATGCATTTTGACCCCCGCAAATCACCTTTCTTTGTTATGATATTATTCATGTTCACAAAAAATCCAGTGGGAAATTTAATTTTCTGCATGACTTCTTTTACAACATTACTTTGGTGTTCCGTAAACATCCATGGAATTGAGTTTATATTAAATTGGTCTCCGTTGCTATGAAATTGAATGACGTCTTTCATTGCATGGTTTCCTTTTTTAATGTCTTTGCAAAATTTCAATATTTTTTCTTTCTCGCTCCTTAGCTCCAATAGTTTCCATAATGTTTCAGTCACATTCTTTCCAATATGCATTGTATCAAACAGATGAGCAATTTGTAGGTGCTCATAGTAGGGAAACCTGCTGAATTGTATACGATAACTTTTCATTCCTCATGGAATCCCATTAATGCCTTCATGATCACGGCGGACATCATGAATATTAGTTTATAAATAAATTACAGAAATCAATTATGGCCACTACATTAAACAACACACAATAAATAAAAAAATACATAACAATTCATATACGATGATCCATACGTAGCAACTTGACGATTTCTATTATATTGCATATTCCAAAGGTGAGGTGTCATTCTTTGTGGTTTTAATGAAGTCTCTTTCTTCCCATTGAAAATATTTTTTTTGGTTGTTCTATACCTGTGATTCTTAAAGAGGAAGTGCCTATACTCATCAAAAACCTCATTTCTTAAGCTTTTTAAGCGACAAGATTTGATCTTAGGACCACAAACTGGACATGCAATTTTTCCCTTTGTCTAAAGACCTACAATATATATAGATATGGAATATCTATGTCAATTATAATTATATATAAACTATATTAACTACTTCATATAATTAAATGCAATTAAAGTGGAACTTAAAAATACAAACCACAAAAATGGGTTAACCCTGTGGCATCGTGTATTATCCATACAACCATTGCATGGAATTGGAATTTCCTTTGTCGTATTGGTCTAGGTACGTCATACATACTGATGTCATTCCATAACTTCAGTAGCTTGTCTAGAAGAGGTTCTATATATACATTCATATCTTTGACTTGGAAATTACCTGATTGATTTGAAGTACATATAAAATATATAATTATGAGAACCATTAAGATATATAAACCATGCACAAGAGTAAAATAATAAAAATATATATGATATTAGGAAACAAAAAACGACAAATGAGATGCCAAAACTACATTAAAAATAAACAGTTGTAGACACAGTATACCTGGAATAATCATCGACAACATTATGTGATCCCTCTTTTTGACAGCCATGGAGTAATGTTATTGTTGATAACAAAAATAGGCCACACTGTGTAAATGGAACTTATCTGTGCAAAAGGATTAACACCATCTGCTGCCAAAGAAATCCTAAGATTATGGGGTTCTTCTTTAAAATGAGGCCACTTTTCCTCCATATGTCTAAATGCAGAACCATATGCAGACATTCGAATAACATCATCTTGACTTTTGTTCCTTGCATGGTAATCCATAAATTCCGCTATGTTATTGCACCTGAACAGTCCTTGCAAATGTGGAATGACGAGAATATAACGAAGAACCTTGTGAGGCACCTTTTTTGTTACTTGATCTGTTCGATATCTACTTATATGACATTTCAAACATTCTGTTGCAAATTCATGCTGATTATAATATATAACATGGTCATTAGGTCATGCACGAATTGCTTCATAATGCATTCCAATCTCTTTCATGATGGAAGATAAATCTTGACATGTGCAAGGTAAAATATTTGATGGTGGTAACAAAAATTCAGCTATCAAGCTACATCAAATAAAAATAAAAATAGAGTTAATATAATATATAAATAATATTAATAAAACACACTTCATCCGTATTATTTTGAATTATGAATTAACAATACAATTATTAGAGGAATAAAGATAAACTTTATCACGATCGTATATATGTGATGGATTATTTTACATACCTTAACATCCGTGTGATTGATATGTTTGAAAGACCATTCATAACCTTCAAGTTCATTATCAACAATATAGCAAAGATAAGATTTGTTTTGGAGCCTTCATGAAGGGGTTCGTATGCCTTCTCAAGAAGAGATATATCGTGTACATCATAAAATTCATCAATATTTTCATTATGATCGTCATCGTCATCATCCATTATAACATTAAATGAATCATGGATCAATGTATTTGTACCCATCTTCAACTACGTTATCAGTATGATCATGTTCTTCAATATGATCATTCACTTGTTATCCATTAAGCATAAGTGCTCCATGTTCCTCCGGTACTTATTCTGAAAGCACTTCCTCTAGACGATATGTCGTAGGATGTCTTTCCTTTATAATTAAATGAATACATCTATAGATATAAGTTAATATAGGAAATATTAAAATAATACATACATTTACCAAAGCAAAAAATATAAAAAACTTTATAATGCTAAACTTACAAATGGACGATATTCATTCCCCCCCCCTCAGCATGTCAATGTTCCCTACAATGTTTTGTGGTTGTTGCGATCAATAATATTCTCCTCTCAAAGCCCCTGCATTAACTACATGGACAATAACATTTCATACCACCCCTTCTTTTCGCTACATCCCATAGTCTAGCAAGTAATTGTTGATTTTGTTCATTTGGATAAGGAATATTTCTATTTGACATTTTGTCACAAACTTCGTGAATGAAGACTATCGACAGTCTTAAAAAATCAAGGTCCACACATCACTATTTTTGCAAACTGTGGTTTGTCGAAGAATTAAAAAAATCCTGCAAACTGTCTGTCGAAGAATAAAATGATGTCCATAAACATTCCTTCGAAAAATAAAATAATTCCGCAAACCGTATGTCGAAGAATAAAACAATTCCTCAAACCGTCCTTTGAGGAATAAATATTTTCCGTAAAATATATGTCACTTCTATAGAAAACATGTTGAAATGTTTCTGTAGTTTATATATTTTCAAATTTAACTGTCGTTGAATCTCCGATGATATTAACCTAGTCACTGTTGCAAAAAAGCCTTAATACTATTGCAAAAAATAGGTTAAACTCGTTGAAGATTCGACAATTAAGTGTCACAAATCTGACGACAGTACGGTCACTTAACCGACGACAGGATGATTGGAAATCCAACTTCATAGGTGTCGAATTTCCGATGATGCTTCAAGATGACAAAACAATACTTTTCATCATTGTAATCCAAAAAAAAGTACTTTTCATCGGATGTCGTCAGATTTTGTTGTCAGATTTTGGATTCAAATCCTGTTGTGTACCCTCAATATAGGAAGACAGGGTTGGAACCCATGGGATTTTGTGTTATGCATTTTGTGATCTATCGTTAATAAAATTACAGAGCTGAATGCTGGCCTGTTGTTGTAAAGATTCTTGTGTATTTCGTAGTTAGAGTCTGTAATTTCCCTTATTATGTGCATGTTTTCCTGTGAAACTTCGCATTATGTTTTCTTTCATATCTGAAATGAGTGTGTAATAGTCCAGAATTCATATTCTTATGCTCTGTCCATTGTTTCAGATATTCAACCATATTTCTCACCAAAGTTGATGCAGAATTAATATTCTTGGTGCTCTGTATTGATGGACTGTCATTCTTTCTTCTTTATCACCAGACAAACAACATTTTGACTTTAACCGAGTGCTACCTTTCCTTTGTAGAATTTAACCTACAAATTGTTATGTGATTCATGAATATTTGTGACTCCATGGCCCAATGTACACTTTCCTTGTTTCAACCAAAAACATAATCTAAATTTTATTTTAGTTTTATATCTGACCCTGTTAAAAATTAGTGAGAGATCCCTCTCTAGGAAGGAGGAAGCCAACTTTCTTTCTTAAAGTGGTTTTGTTGTTACCTTGGGATTCACTTTCTACAACCTTGGGTACATTCTGAGTTCTAACAACCCTTTCAAATATTCTTAGGGGTATAGATACACCCTCACTATGTTAATCCTTTACACTATATACACGAACAATTACTTTGCTAAGATCCATCTTGCAATGTTAAGTCCATCTTGCAATGTTAAGCCAGGTGTATTTCACATGGCATATTGGTAGCTAATTTGAGAACATTATGCATTTATCAACAATACAAAATTATCTATTCATGAAGCTAATAGTACTTGCATTTACTTTGGGGATATGTGCAGATCAAATATTAAATGATATTGTAGGTAGTGCATGCTATGTTGCACCAGAATTTCTTCATAGGTCTTATGGTACAGATATGTGAGGAGCATCGGTGTCATTGTATACATCCTTATTTGTGGTCGCCGACCTTTCTGGGCTTCAACCGAGTCTGGTTTTTTTCAAGCTATTTTGAAGGCTGATCCAAGTTTTGAGGAAGCTCCTTGGCCTGCTGTGCCTTCTGAAGCAAAGGAATTTGTAAAATGTTTACTTAACAAGGACTTTATCATTATATTCCATTATTCTATATCACAGTTTAAAAAAATGGAATTGGAATTGGTTGAGGGTTAGTTTGTAATTGGAATCAAAATAGTTTTTTTTTCCAGAAGGTACATAAGGTATTTGGTAGTGCATACAGTATACAGAAGGTACAAAATGATCTTATTGGGACTTTCAAACAATCCTTTGTCAAAATCTTATTGTTAATTTCTAAGTAGGAATCAACATGTTTTTATTTCTCAAGCAATTTTAAGATCAGTAGATACAAGGTTTCATCATGCTCTATGCTATTGAAGTCTGCATGTGTTGCATTTCTTATTTTAAGCCAGATTCCTTTAGCAGGCCATTGAGTTAAGGTCCTTCAAGGCCATGGGAATGCTTGCTGGTCAAGACTCTGTTTTGAAATCTCTTAAATGAGTTAATAAGTCATTCATTCATTACTGACATTGGCATCTTTTGGCTCAATGCAGCCAGATCCCATTAACATTATTGTTGGTTCTCATGTATGGGTGGAATATTTTGAAGTAGTCTCGATTGATGGAAAAGTCCTAGAGATCAATGGCTAGAAAGCTAAACTTCAGCTCACTAATGGAAAGACAGTAAGATATTGTTACTATTTATGATGATGGGTTTGTTTGCTTTATCTTTTGTATTAAAGTTATTCTATCACCAACACAATGTGATTCTGAGGATTGGATTTGTGAAGCAAATTATGAAATTCATGTTCCAACGGTATACATTGCCAATGTCCAACACTTTGCATTGACTAAATATGTTGTCTTTCTTAATTATTCTGTAATTAGTCCTCTTTAGATGAGATACATGTCCAAAACACTAGAAAAGGTTATCTATTTTGCAGTCCATATTGTTATAGCTCATCAAGTTGCTGCCAGAAATTCATAATGAATTGATTATTTAATATATGGTTTGCCTCATTAAATTATATGAGTATTCTTGAAGATATTGGTATTTATTCTGACCTTGTGGGACTTATCAGCATTACCCTCAAAATCCACTTGACAATAATGGTGAATCCTCACAAGTGGATAGGATTTGTCAAGATCCCATACCTTGAATTGCTAGGAATAATTTCCTTTTGGATTTTATTATAAGTTGTAACTAATTACCTATTTGATCTTTATTTCAATTGTGAAAGTTATAAAATCTGTATTGTGGAAATCAATTTATCAAATGATATTAATAATTAATGAGAGTAATAAACAAAAAAGTGGGAAGAAATACAAGAATTTGACAATGAATGCAAGTCTTTGTTCGTTTGAGAATAGCATGTCTTTAGCATATTGGTGATCACTTTATAGACTGACAGGCTGGCCTTGACTAAATTATATCTTAATTGTGTAACTGACAGTACAACATATTTTCTTCCTTGTTACATTTCATGATTCGAGTTGATTGCTTCCTAAAAATATTTGAATTTTAGCTTGAGGATTATTTCCTCTATCCTATGGAGACAACAATCGTACATTGACTCCATATCAATAGAATTTTGGTGAAAAGTATATAAGCTACGTGACAGCTTTGCAATACAACATGTCTATATTAATGGTGCATACAAACTATTTGGAAAACATTCCTAGAATAAATTGTTACAGAGATTTGATAGTGGTGAGCTTGTCGGGAAGTGGGTTGCATTATGGTTTGTTATTAGTGGACTACATGCACAGTACATTCACTTTCATCAAGTATGTTTGTTTAAACCTCCAGTCATCTTTATCAGCCTCAGAATTGGTCCTATTTAAGGTGACGTGCAGATGTTAACCCAACATTGGTAAAATACAAAATATGGATAAAATTCCCATTGAAATTAATAGAAAATTCTGTCTCATTTTGGTGTTGTCTTTGATGTTGTATGAGCTTCACTAACATGTAGAAAATGGAGATGTTTCACAGAATAACTTGCATATTTTTTCAGTTGATTATGCTAATGGATCTGTTTAAATTTTAAAGACAACTGAGTACTAGCATGCTTGAGGTGTTTATCACACAAACAATTTTTGTTTCTTGCGCCCTTGTTCCCCTCATTGGATGCAAGTGAATGCACCTTTGAGGTATTTTGGAGTCCCATTTGTGAGAAGTTATCTTTCTCTTGAAGGATGGATGCAACAAAAACATCCAAAGTATGCATTTTGTAGGACGTTCCAAGAGCCAATTTAGTAGAATAGAAAGTAGAAACAAAGATATTATAATCAAGAACCAATTTTGAGAGAATAGAGAGTATCATTTTCTATCTATCCTTCTCTATATTACACACATTGAGTTACAAGAAAACTAATTTGAACTTGGTGAAAAACTCTTGAAAAAAAGTCAAAATCACTTGGTCTCAAGATCATGAGTTCCACGTCCAATTGATGGCTCCTCATTTCATCTTGTGTTCCGAAGAAATGCACAACATACTCTAAAATTCATTTGGAGTATTCTTTGCTTTAATGTGGTATATTATATTTGGAGAAATAGTATAGCAAAGCATCCTGAATGCTTCATCCATTCTATTAAATTATTTAAAATTTTCAATTGCTAAGGTTCCACCTTTATATCCATTGTGAACCCATAGAGCCTTGCCATTCTCGAGAGCATCTCTACTCTTAATTTCCATTCATAATAGTTGAAGGGTTTAGAATCTGTTTGGGAGATGGGAAATCCATGGCTACAAAGAGCTCTTTGAGGGTTGCAAAATCCTTTCTTCAACCTACAATAGCTTGATCCTTGACAAACTGTTGCTAAAACACTGACTAGTTTAGCATCCATATAGATATAATACCATGTAAAACTTGAGCATATATAGATCAAGGCACAAATACTAGAGAGATCAGATGTGAAAAGGGAGCAATAACCAATAATTGATGTAACACATGTATTAGCATTAATCATCACACAAAAATATTAGAACAAATAAAAAGAAGGAATGATGTTTTTCATTAATCTTCAATGAATGAAGTAGATAGTATAAATAATCACCCTAGACTTAAATTCGAATTAGGTATTTATGAACCCTAATTAGGTTTAACTCGAGTGAATATATCCTCATGATAGCATGCACACTCACTAGGGTGAGTTAACTACCCCACCGCTACACTAAGTGAACCCTAAGTGAACTAGGAGACACTCTAATTGTAGTTCCAACTACATTCAACCTCAAGTGACTGAGTATAGGCACATGCATGTGATCTAGGCACTCCAAAGACTCATCTAGCACACATGAGGCTAATTAGATCCTTGGAAGTGAACTAATATATGCATTAAATTCACATTGAATTGAAATGAACTAAACTAAACTAACAAAAGTTGCATTGGACGAGGGCACCATTTAGGCCATGCATGTCAATATTAGGTCCCTGATATTTTTAATTGGTTTATTAGAAAGGGTTTAATAAAAGGGTTTTATTCTCTCTTATTCAGATCATGGCGAACCCAAGAGACAAGCTCACGTTGATATGGAAATTAGTGAATTTGAAATTCTGAAAACCATACAAACTGAGCAATTTATATTAATAAACAATTTTTTTTATTAATATACAGTACCCTGTCGACTATCCGATGTTCAATGCCTAGCATTTGTTGTTGGATTTCATGTCAATCTGACGACGCTGCTGTGGCTCTGAAGATAGATTGTCGTCACATTTTCGACATCATGGGGCCCTCGTCCGACAACCTTGTTGTAGGAAATTCGATGGCCTTACTGTAGGAAATTCGATGGCCTTGCCGTAGGAAATTTGATGGCCATGCCATTGGAAATTCGATGGCCTTGTCATAGGAAATTTGATGACCTTGGCTTGTCGTCGAATATCCGAGTTATGCCATCGACAAAAACAAAAATTGAGGTTGTCGAATACCTGAGAGGTTATTGTCGAATTTCATACATGGCAGGCGTCGGATTTTGGGCTCAAATTCTTGGGTGAACCATGTTATATTGGTGCCACTGATGACAAAAAAATTGAGGTTGTTGAATACCCAAGAGGTTATTGTCGAATTTCAGACATGGCAGCCGTCGGATTTTGGGCTCAAATTCTTGGGTGAACCACGTTATATTGGTGCCTCTTTTGTATTATGTTTATGTGTTTTATTTATGCATCTTGTTTTATGCTATTGTTCTACAATCCTATTTTTATAACACTTTCTTGGACTCCAAATATGTCAAACACGAGAAGTATTTTTTAAACGAAATGCACAACATATTTGGAATGGTTGAGTGTGCTCCTATTAGTACACCTATGACAACCAAATGAAAACTCAGTAAAGACAACGAATCTCCTTCAATAGATCCCATACAATACAAATATATGATTGGAATATTACTATACTTAATAATATCATGACCTGATATTATGCGAGCAGTTGGAATGACAACTAGATTTCAGTATGCCCCTAATGAATCACATGCGGTCGCAATCAATAGAACCTTCAGATATCTCAAATGCACAACTGAGTTTGGATCGTGGTATGAAAAAATGAAAAAATTTGATCTAATAGCCTATTCAAATGCTAATTAGGATGGAAGTCTAGATGACAAAAAAAACACTAGTGGGAATGCAATATTTCTTGGTGAATGTTTGGTTGCATGGTCAAGTAATAAATAGGCCTCAATATCCTTGTCCACAACTAAAGCAGAATACATGGTTTCTGTTGAATGTTGTACACAAGTACTCTGGATGAAGAAAAATATGAAGGATATCAAGGTTGAGTATGATCAACCAATTCCTATCTACTATGACAACACAAGTGAAGTCAATGTGTTAAAAAATCCAGCGGTGCACTAAAAAACCAAGCATATACATGTATAAATTTTTAAGAGAAAATGTATATGAGTAAGATGCAAATATCATTTATGTCAATACCAAGCAAAAAATAGTGAAATTGTTTACCAAACCACTACTGAGGGAGGTATTCAAATACTTATGAAAAAATTGGGAGTAACCTCCCAACAAAGATAAGGTTGGAAAACTTGAGGCGGAGTATCCTTTGCCATTTATGTCAAAGGGGGGTATTGATAGTAAAACAATGTATGCAAGTTAGGAGGAGAAAAATAGAGGGTCTATTCAGGAGGAGCACGATTTTGATACGGAGCTCATTCTCAAGGGGAGCTCAGTTTTACTTAGTTTTGACATCAATTCCAAAGGGGGAGATTGTTGGACTTTATGTTGTCATTGATGTCAAAAGAGAGTGACTTATATGTTGAGTGATTTACCTGACCAAACTAGGTAATTAGAATCCAGTTTGAAGAAGTATATTAAACAAAATCTAGTTTTAGAATAAGGGCATGTCACAATATCATAGGAATGGGTGTTGTATTTGGAACTTGTAACCCAAGAGAGAGCACCATAAGTGGTCCATAACTCATTCATTATCAAAGCCAAGTATTCTTAAGGAAGATAGTGAATTGAGTAAAAACATTATGGTTAGCCCTCTTATTAAAATGAAAAGGGAATTCAACCCATGTATAAATGAGAATATGTTTGTCATTATTAGGAAAGTAAGGTGGAAGGAATATAAGGAAATATAGATGTGTCAGATAGGGGAAGGGGGTGAAGTCGCAGTTGGAGGAAGGTCAAATATTGAAGAAGATCCAAGGACAAGGTCTCCATTGCAATGAAGGATGAAGTCTGAAGCAGAGTTTAGTGCACAACTTGGGGATAGTGTGTCAAGTTAAGTGTGAAATGGTGAATAAGCTGGGGAAGGTTCACAAACCCTGGTGCATATTGTCTGAAGTATACAATAGTAAACAAGTCATGAAATGTAGTTTAGAATAAAGTGAACAAAGTTGAGTAAGATAAATAAAGTGGATAGGACAGAGAATATTGAATAAAGAATGTAGTACAAATTAAGACAGGGTAAAGTGTAGAGTACAGAGTAAGTTGTAGAAAGTGTGAAAAAGAGGTCGAAGTATCCATCTTGTCACATAAAAGAAAGGAAGTTTTAGTCTTCATTCTGTCACAGTTGTGAAAGTGTTTTAAGGGGTTGTTGCCTCCTTTCAATTGGATTTGGTGAAGCAAGGTGTTGCAACATCCTTTCAGTTGGAGATGATAAAACTTTTTTGGATCCTCTTCCAGCTGGAGCAACAGGGAAAAAATACTTTCAGTTGAAGCTGAAGAAGCTAGGAAGTTGAAGCCTCCCATAAATTGTAATTGATGCACTTGGATACTATTGTCTCCTCACTTATTGTAATTCTTTAAATTGTTTTTATCAATACTATATATTGAGTTTTCCATTCACTGTACTCTAGTGTTAACAGTGTATTGATGCACATATTGTTTGTTTGATAAGTTAAATAGGAAAAAGTGAGATAGTAAATTTCCAATGGATACAGATTCACCCCCTACAAGAAGAAGTGGTCAATTGATTTAGTTTTGATTGATACATAACAACTCTAAAAGATCCTTTAAATCCATTTTTTAAAGGTTGTACCTCATAGGATTCTTTTGCAAGGTAATATCCATAAGAAAGATAAACAAATTGGACACATATCTGTGTTTCAAAATTTTGTCCAAATTTCATCTTTGTTACCTAAATATTCCTTAATTTTGTGTATGTGGTAAACCATTTTTACTTAATATAAGCTAAATCCTTAATATTCCCACATAAACGTATCATCTCCTTCTTTCATTAATATATATAATAATATTTAAATCCTTAATTTTCCCACCTAAACTTATCATCTCCCACACACACACATATAATCTCATGAAACCACAAATCCAAGGAACATTTTTTTATCATATGCTCTCATTTCCATCTTACTATTGTTGTACATGTTCCCTCTTGCACCATCAATTCCCTCTATAAAATGAATCTAATCATATTCATTCAAAATAGTTGTCCCCCATCACAATTTCCCTAGAATCAATAACCTTTAGTGTTTGCACTATTCTATATATACAAACAATTAAGAAATGAGTTTTGCGTTGTAAACTCTTGATAGTGGATACTTTTAAAATTTGTATCCTTATATATGCTCTCCCTTAGTGGTTTCCTTTCATTAATCCATTGGCACATTATTCTCCACTTAGAATGATGTTAAAATATTCTAAATAGAGAGGAGAAAATGAATCATAATCATTTCATACAAAAGTGTTGTCCCATCACAAATTCCCTAGAATTAATACCTTTGTAGTGTTTGCATACCTTGTTTGGTACTATTCTAAATAATCTAGGTAGGATATGTACACCTCTACATACTTTAGCAGTCAAGTCATTGTGTAGAGAGGGTCTATTGTAATATATGGGATTACACAGAAATAGATACCAGTAGCATGCATAACCATGCATAATATACAACACAACAATATGCAAGCACACGTACATAAAATGTAAGAATAAGAGAAAATAAAAAGTGAACCCATCACAAGGAGTCTATTATATTATAATCAATGAGACGACAATATTGTTAAATGTACAACATCATGAGTCATTCTCCAAACTTGTGTTGTATCAAGTTAGGGACTTGTGTTGTATCAAGTCATAAACTTGTGTTGTATCAAGTTAAGGACTTGTTTGGTATCAATTCAGGACATTGTGTTGTATCAAATCCTATCTATGTCCTCATGTATTGAGGTGGGACGCATGTACTGTGACCTTGTGTTGTATCAATATTGGAGTCTTGTGTTGTATCAAGACTGGTCTTATGTTGTATCAATACTGCAGACTTGCATTGTATCAAGTCTAGAATTAATTTGTATTAAGTAAAATAATTCCCATAGGAAATACCCTATGAGATAGATCTCATTAACTGGAGATGGTCTTGTGTTGTACCAAGACTGGGTTCTTGTGTTGTATCAAGACTGGAGTCTTGTGTTGTATCAAGACTGGAGACTTTTGTTGTATCAAGTCATGAGGATATACTATGCGATGTATTACTAACCATGGTCATTCGAGATGGATAAACTTTATTAAGTCTCCTCTAGAGATTGATCACCTCTAGAGTGAATTACTTTAACATACGACTATATGGTATGGGGTAATACATATGATCATCAATATGTGTGACAATTCTTCTAAGTATAATATGATATGATAGATGATTAAACATAGACCATGTAGTAAGATGAAGAGATAAGAAATAAAGAAATTACGAGAGAAATATAATTCAAAGTGAACTCAAATTATAAACCTTAAGTTAAATATGAATGCCTCAATCAATGCTTTATTTAAAGCATCAGTTGAACTATTAATGATCGGAATTCAATTAAGTAAATAAGAGCTTAGTGTTCATAAATAAGAAAGATCCAGTTAATGATGGTTAACTACATGATTAAATAAATATAGAATACTTAAATAAAGTGTTCACGCTTTAGTTAGACTGACAGAAGACACTTAAGTTAATCAAAGGACGACACTTCAATTAAGAAAGTGTGTTGCATGTGACACTTGAGTTATTGCACTATGACACTTATGTTATCCTATTAACTAAGTGACCAGTATTCAATTAGAGATTGAGTTCACTCCAAGGTTAGTTGACTATCAGTTAACATCCACGATTGAACGTATGGTGCATTAGTTGTGCATGATGAAGATTCAATGCATGAATTGATTATTCACTGAAATGCAATTGGAAATTGTAATGCAGATGTGGCCAATTCTCATGCAACCATTCGCTAAGGTTTGCATGGAAGTCATTATGGATTGTTATTAATATGCTAGGTATATGGAAAGGTCATAACATTTGTTATAGTGGATATCTCTTCTTTATTTCTCTGTATTCTCTCTTATCGGGAAATTTGCTTATGTTGTAAAAGTCATTCTCTACAATCTATCTATTATACTCTAAATAATTGTTGGGGATTTTCACCCTCTCTGTTATGAGTATTTTCCCTAGGGTACATCTTGTGTTGTGGATGAATTATCGTGTTTGATTCAATTGTTAATTGTTATAGGTCCTTAACATATCATTGATAAAATAATTAAAGTTAAAGCATCTCCATTATTGCTCAAAACATTAAAAATGTCTACTACTTCCTTTTGTATAGATTCATGCCTTTATATATGTGTTACAATCAAGGAGGAGATTGTAACTTCCTTAATTTCCTCAAATGGTCAACCTGACCAAGCAATCAAGTAATCTAACTAACTACTTGATTACATTTACTACCCAACTGAGTTGACGAGTATCCTACAACATATCCCTCACGCTCATACTATCCTCCAAACAAAAGAAAGGGAGATATATACAAAGTAAATATTTTTACAAAAATATGATTATAAAAATAAAGGCCATGAATCATTCTTGTGTCTTGTCAGTGAACTTGAATGTTGTTGGACTCCTCTTAATATTGTTCTACTTTTTGTTGTGTTGTGGATGTAGGAGGCCTGAAAAATAGAAAAATTTGACTATGGTGGAGAAGGTTGTGCAGGAAGAGGTGTTTTCAATTTTTTTTCCAAGGACATGGTGCAAGTTTTATATATAAGTGGAACAGTTTGTTCCAACTGACTGTTAAAAGTATTCTAGGTATCTATAACTTGTTCTGTTATGATAATAATCGTTCTCATTTTATATAAGTAATTCATTTTTTCTTCAATCGAGGCATCCTAAATTAACTCTGATTTGTGATAGTCGTATGTTTGCATTATAATTAATTGTCGAAGCACATCCCAAATTATCTTGGTTTCTTTGCTAAACTCATGTTGTGCATTCCTACATTTTTGAAACCATTGATGCTCTTGTTCTTGTACTTATTTTACTGCTTGTTTTTCTTCCTATATTTGGATCCTTGGAGCATTCCAACTTCTTACATATTTGATTTTATGTCATCTCACAATTAATTATTGTAATAATTCTTCGCTTCATTTAAGTTTATTGCATATATTCACAAAATAGGTTGGCCAATTCTTCAAATTGTTACCAAATTCTTCCCTTGTTTCTTCCAGATGCTTCTTATTGTGCACGCTTACTATGCTTAGTCTTCATTATGGTCACAAACTTGTCAAACTTAAGTTTTATGTTTTTATTAATTACCCTCTTTTGGTAATGAATTATGTTGACTAATAAGATATTCATTCAATCAAATGGGTTTGTTTTTGGGGTGTCAACCAAAAATCCCAATTCCTGTTGAGCTTTTTGTTTACATATCTCCCATGCTTTCTCTTATTTTTCTTTTATATGTTTCAATTGTTTATGTATAATGATTCATCACTTAATTTGTTTTTTTGTGACTCTATTGTATAATTTGTAATTTTCCTTTTCTAAAGCTTCCTTGGGAGAAAACTTAACTTCTCGTATATCCCTATGTTCTCCCTATATTCAAAAAATTTTGAATTTTTTCTTGGCATTCTCTTTATTATTTTCTTTCTATTTTCCCTTATATGTTTCCTCCTTCTTATCTCTCCTTACATGTTTATTCTTAGTCTTACTTTTTCCTATTGGTGTATTGGTTTCTTCTTTTTTTTGTTGATACTTTGGTCAGTGTTTTTCCCTATTGTTCCCCTACGTGTTATGTCTCCTCTAGTGGATTTTTAGTCGGTGGTTGTTCCTTCTACTGCCGCAGTGGTTATTTGTCACTTTAAAGGAGAATATATTTTTGTTCAAAAAAGGATTTCAAGGAATCAAAAATAGTATCCAACTATTATGTTGATTATGTGTCTATCCTTTGATCTTTGGAAGTCTGTGTTTCTTTCTTGATGAGAGTTTTCTTTTTCTTCCCTTTTTATGCCTATCATTCCTTTTCTAGTTGTTCATTTGATTCCTTTTGGACTGGTGGATCCTTTTTCTTTCTTGGATGTTAATTAGGTCATGTTTGTTCAATCCTCTAGTTAAGGTACTATTAGTTCATATCATCTACTGGTCATGTGATTTTTCATTAGTTTTATGTTGGTTTACCTATTGTTGTCTATTTGGTTGTTGTTGCTCAATCATTTGTTTCTACCCTCTTTCTTCTTCAATTGATGTTGTTCTTCGAGGAAAGGATGTTTTTTTAGGTCTATTGATCTTTATGTTGTTCCTACTCCTAGTGTCCTTAGTTGAGTTGGTACTTTGAAAGTGAGATTGGGTCCTTTTGATTCTTCCTTTTATCCTATTTCACAATTTGTTCCTCTCTCTATTTTCTTATTCTTCCATATTATTTTGAAACTAATTTTCTATTGAAATTTCATTCTTTAAGGCTTATAAACTAATATCTTTGGCCCTATCAATGGCTTTAGCTAATTCTGGTCCAATGCTTTACTCTATTACTTGTTTCCTCTTTTTCATTTGCTCCCTGGTAAACTTGCATTTTTCCTCTTTCCTAGTAGATAATGCTTTCTTAGCTACTTCTTGTAGTTTTTTTTATTAAGTTGGGGTTTTTCAAAGCCTATCTCTTTAGTTCCTTGCAAAAGTACTTCCAGGCATATTATGTCGATGGTTCTAGTGAGTCAGTGTTGATTTGTTTTGTTCTTGTTTTATGTCTTTTTTCAATTGGTTTCTTTGGAGATGGAGTCATTATTCTGCCTAATTTTTGTACAAATTTTATGTTGAAGACAATTTATTTAGTTTATTCTTATACGTCTCCTTCCAACAAGGGGGTTTATAATGTGTGTTGTCGACTTTCTTGCTAGATGAATCCTTGGGTATTTAGTGCTCAAACAACATGACAATTTTTCAAATACTTTGTTGATTGTAGGATGCTATTATACTTTTTGTGGTTCACTTTCTTTCCCATTTTCATAACCATACCTTAGTGAAGTCTAGACTCAACTAATTGCATACCAATGGTGGGATATTTATTCTTGCACATTGTAGACTTGCTCATCAATTTCATGGTCCAACATGGAAGGATCATAGAATTTTATATTTTCATATTCTTTATTGAATAAATGTGCATATATGGGGGTAGATTGAGTATGTAGGAATCATCACCCACCTTTCCCAATTATTCAAAATGACCATATTGCACGTCCTTGATAATATTACCAAGACCTTGTAGCATTTCTTTGTTTATGTGCAACCCAACTCTATCTCCCATCTTGAATGTTTTCTCAATTATGTGTTGATCATGTTGGGCCATGTACTTTCCTTGTGACTTTTCAATGTCCCATGTACTTGCAAATGGATATGTCTAATCTTATCAACAAATTTTCCAACCCTTAATGCTTCACATGTGGTGTCTTCCCTCATTCCTCCTTGTTTTTGATATGACAACATCTAGAAGAAAAGGTGGAAAATACCCAAACCAAGTTTCTAAGGGGGATGTATTGATAAAAGTGTGAATTTCTCAAAGAGTGTATAACATAAATCAAATTTTCATCCTAGGTCCTTGTATGCTTCTAATTATAATCCTGAGTTGAATTAGTGTTGTGTTCACTACCTCTTTTGGCCCGTCTGTCTATAGGTGGAAAGTTGTAGATCTCTTCAACTTGATGTCCATATTCTCCCAAAGTATAGTACAAAAGGCCCTAAGAAATACAATATCCCTATATGAGATGATGCTCCTAGGTATATGAAGTGCACCTAGACATTTTTAAAGAACAATTTTATTTCATCTTGTCCCTTGATGGTATTTTTGCAAGGCATGAGAATACACATCTTCCTAAGCCTGTAAACTACCACAAACATGTCACGCCCCTTCTTTGTTCCTGATAAACCACCCACGAAATCCATAGAGATGCTCTCCCATGGTCTAATAGGAATATGTAATGGATGGTATAAACCTTGATTTCTATTACTAGGCTTGTTGGTACAACAAAGTATGCATCCTCTAATAAATTCCTTGCAACTTCAAAGGTGGGATCCTCTCTAATAAGCTACAATATTTCACCTTTAGGAACACAAATCTTGTCTAGCATATAGAGCAACCCATCCTAGATATTATGGTCAATCCTACTATCACCTTCTTTTACACAAACTTGGCCTTGTAGTTGTTGAAACACCTCTTTAAAGCCTTCATCTTTTGCATATATCCCTTTGTATGCATAATGGGTGAAAGGATCCATGTGCACAATATTTCCCAAGGTTGTGATCTTTGATGTGGGTGGACTTGAAATCATGTATGTCAACTTATTACTATTTCTCTTCTTCTATTTGATTATTAGATGAAATTGTTGTAAAAACGCCATCCACTTGTAGTGTCTAGTTTTTTAAAGCTTATTATGGTCCTGCGAATACTACAGTGGTTGGTTATCAATTGGGATGAAGGCCTCCTTTCCCATAAGATAGTTATTTCATTTCCTAATAGCTTGAAATGTAGAACAATATTTCTTGTCATACGTAGAGTAGTTCAGGACTCTGCCTTGGAACATTTCAAAATGATAGTATATCGTTGTACCTCCCTACATCAAAAACACTCCCATAACATTTCCACTTGCATCTATTTCCACTTTGAAAGGCATATGCAAATTAGGCAATCCATCATTCAATTGGTGCTAATTTATGTTTCATTTCAACTCATTAAATACACTAATGGTTTCCATAATGTTTTTTCAAGGTCTCTAACACTTGCATGAGATGTGAGATATGATGTTCCCAAGTAGAGATATAAACCAAGATATTGTATAAGTACACTATTACAAATGAATATTGAAAGGGACACAATACATAATTCATCAAATGCATAAATGTATTTCGTTCATTATGTAAACCAAAAGGCATTACAAGGAATTCATATAAATATTTCCTCGGCTTGAAGTTAGTCTTCCAGGTGTCTTAATATTTAACTCATACGTAATGGTATCCCAATTTGAAATCTATCTTGATGAAGTACTTAACATGATGTAACTAAAATAGCAGGTCATCGATCTTGGGAAAAGGGTATCGATTCTTGAGAGTGATCTTATTCAAAGCTTTGTAGTCGATAGACATTATCCAAGTCCCATCCTTCTTATGTGCTATGATTATAAGTGACCCACAATGTAAGGTGCTTGTTAGAATTACTCCATGTTCCAACAATTGTTCCAATTGTTTCCTCATTTCATTTGCTTCTAGGATGGACTATATGTGAATCATAATGCTTAGAAATGGGGTGTTAGGTAACAATTGTATTTTATTCTCCACTTCCCTCTTGGGTGGTAACATTTTGGGCTCTTAGAACACTTATTACTACAAAATCTCCTTGAACTAATGTTTATGATCTTTAGTACATCCCTCCATTGTTGTCTTTAAACACACACACACACACACACACATATATATATGTCATTGGATGTATCTTGGGTGGTTGGGAGGAATGATTGTTACCCTCCTTGCCTAGGATCAATTCCTTGTAAGTGACATGTTGAGCCCTTAAATGGGTCTATAAGATTCTCTTGTTGTTGAGCCCCCAATGTACCATAAATTATCAACTTCCCCATGTTCCTTCGCTGATTTCCGGGAGGTATCTATGGACGTAGTGAGCACCGATATTCAGTGCCATTAACCACATGGAAACCAAACACACTTTAAAAATAAAAATAAAAATAAAAAATAAAACAAAAATGATTACAAAACGCAATCAACAAAATTATAAAGAGAAACAAAAAATGAAAATGGGGGTAGAGGGTAATCCCTAAAATCACCGTATCTCTCCTAGCCCACTCTCCCCTCCACTCCCTTCCCATGCAAATTTCACCCTCCCTCCCAACCCCCTCATGTGCCCCCCTATTATCGTCACCTGTAGAGGTGAGCAGGGGAGGGGAGTGGAGGGGGTACAAAGGTCAAGGGTGGGAATCGGGTAAATTCAAGAATCCCCATCCATCCCCATCATATTGTAGATATGGCAAGGGGTGATTCCCAAAATCCCCCCCTTCCCCCATTTGCAATTTTTTTTTTGCATTTATAATTTGTTGTTTTATTTGATTTTTTAATTATATTTCCTTTATAAAAAAATTTAATCTTTTTTGTTTGCTTTTTTATAATTTTTTCTAATTTGGGGAGGTTGATTCTAGGAATCGCCCCCTCCAAATACGATTTATTTGTTTTAATATTTTTGAAAGCTTTTAATAGTTTCTAAAATTATAACCCAAAATAAATGCATTGCTACTCGATTCGAAGATCAGTTTTAAGGTTTTCGTCTGAAACAATACTTGTTGTCAAGGCCATGTTGTAAAACAAGTTGTAATTTTAATCCCAGAAAAAATGGGATGATACTAGGAGTGCCACTTTTCGATTTGGGGGTTGGTTTCAATTTTTTGTTTACAAATTTACAAAAAAATAAATCTTTGGTAGACAAAAGGTTGTAATTTTAACCTCAAAAAAAAAGGCATTCTACTAGGAGCACCATTTTTCAATTCAAGGGTTGATCTTTATGTTTTTTATCCAAGAATATGGGTATTTAGAACTAAAGTTCTCATTTTGAGGTCACAATTCTCATCACGTTAGTCATTATGTTTTTTTCTCTTGTCATATGAAATGGACACTAAAATAAACTTTTAACTATTTCAACCATTGATTTTATTTAACAATATCAATCTCACCTTGGTAGGGTTTCACGTTATCTTTCATTTCCACTTTAACAGAGATTGAAAAGAACTTACGCCATTACGACTTGGTCTCTCTTTCTCTGTCTCATTTTTCAACTCCTTTTATGGGTCTTTGTGATCTCTAGATTTTCTCTCTTAGCCATCCTTTTAGATAAATATACCAAACTCCCCAAAAATTCCAAACTTGTTCTATAGAGTCACCATGAGAGTGACCATGTTGTGAGAGATGTTAGTGACTTGTGATAATATCTTTGAAATCTCTTCCCCTATTCATCTATATATTTTTATTTTACTCATCAACACCATGGCGAAAGTTTTGAGACTTATTTCTTATTCCAATCCCTTGATCTTGAATCGTCCCAAAAAAAACTAAAGAAATCTACTCTTATACCAATATGAACTGTAAACTATCATGGATATTCCCATAGAACGGTTTGTCACAAAAAACTGTACACTATTCTACAATCGCTTATTATGCAACGTCTTACTTTAGATCTAAGATTTAATACTACTAGCTTAGTGCACAAATACTAAAATAAATTGAAAAAAATAAACAAATAACATCGAACACGAGATGTTAATTCTCCCTATCTCACTTAGTTAAGGTGTGGATTTCATCTGCAAGGCAACCCAAGCTCAATACCCTTAGGGGTGACTTAGTTGGGATGACGCATCAAAAAATCCAACCATGTTAAGGGTTGGTGTGGCCCGGGACAAGTGCGATCCCTGGGTGATTTTGACGGCTTAGATGCCCCTAGGTTGTGGTTTCTTAGCCAATGATTGAAATGCATTGGCCCCGAGTGATGGGAATTGCTAACAAACAAAAAATAAACATCGAACACAAGATGTACCCTAGGAAAACCCAATAAGGGAAAAACTCAACTAGAAGGTGAGGCCTATGCTCTTGTTATTTTCTTCTTAGTTATGTAATGTAGCTACAAGGAAAGTGCACTCACTAGTGAGTCACCATGTTCGTTGTGGCCTACATGGCTGCTACAAATTATTCCACTTCCTCTTTTTTGTTTCAATATCTCACTACTAGATGCTTTGCCAAGCTATGGAACAATAAACAATACAATGAGAATGGAACCCCTTACTTTCCTAGTGGCATGATATTTAACATGGTCTAATAGTCATTTAGTTTTAGAGTTAGAGATTTTACATATTCAACTCCTAATTAGGGTAAGGGTTTCAAACCCTCTATAATCTTATTGAATGTTGACATGTGACTATCTCCACATGTGTGAGTAAAGGAAGTTGAAATGTCATCCACTCAGTATCATGGTGGTGAATAGGATAGGTCAACTTGTGAGAGACATAACTTTCCTCATACAAACTCCAAATGAGTTTATCTTTGTGCTGATAGAAATATATCGATGTGTAGAACATCGCCAATTGGATGGGAAATTTGTTTGCAAATTTTTGGCCCCCCAAAAAACCATTTAAGGCTTCAAACAAAATCTGAAATATTCTAGGCCCCAAATCAACAAGGCGAGACCTACCCATAAAATAGGCTCTACAAGCCAATAGCTCCAATTTTTCCCACCAAAAATTTACCAAATAGATGAAAAATTGTATAATGATCTGCCTTTAAATGAATTATGGAAGGAGAAACTACTAATATTGATCGAGAGAAATATTCAACTACGAAAGTTTCAAAAATAGAATGGTGGCCTTAGCGCCAACGTAAGATATTTAGTGGTGATTTTGTTAATCCCATGGAGAAGGTTCTAACCCCTAAGTATTGAAATAGTTCATCTCACATTAGGAATAGCATTAATGTGGGAACCTTGGGTTAGGCTCAAAAACATTATCATGAGGGACTGACGAGTTTTTCAAAATTATTGGAGGACATAATGATCCTAGCAATCTTTTGAAGGGGATGTCCTATTCAATGTGTGTGATAGAGATCCAAATATTTCATTCACATCAAGGATGGGAACTTGATGTGTAATAACTTTCCTTGACTGGATCTAATATCGATTAAAATGGACAAGATATGTTTCCCTGCATTACCATGTAAGGAATCATTTATCCCTCCAAATCCTCTAATCTTGGGTGTTAAGAAATATTATCCATATGATTGCTAGGATTGGAATTCCCTTAAAGGATCTCAAAGGAAGATAATGGTGGCATTTTGACTTTGGAGTATGTTGTAGGAGGTTCTTTGGAAGCATATCGTAAAGGGAATAGTGCAAAGGTTAATCACCCAATTATTTTCTGTGTAAATAAAACAAGAAAATGAATTTGCAAAAGTAGGTAAAGCTAGTCTTAGGAGAATATGTGATGTTATATCAAGTAAAGACATTAAGGGAGAAAGAATCGCTGGATCATTTTTATAGCATAAGGATTTCATAATATTTGCCTAAATGGTTATACAAAAACGAGGGTAGTCAATAGGTTATATGTTGATTTACCATATTCTAGCATATGGTGGGTTGGATTTTGTTTCCAAGAGTGAGGAGGATGTAACTCGCTTGAAGAAGGTAATGGGTTTGGGGCTCCATAATCTGTGATTGAAAAATTGGTCTCCATGGTTCAACCCTCATATAGATAAATCCAATGTTCAACCCATTTTAGTGAAGTTATTGACATCACCATTGGACTTATATAACTCACTTTCTCTTAGGGAAACATGGAATAGTTTGGGATTTCTTTCTAAAATCCAACTATCACTTCAAATCTCAAGTGGTTAAGTTTGTTGCTAGAATTATGGCGGAGATGGATCTCAAGAAAGATCTTTCAAAGAGATTATAAATTGAGACTAGAAAGTGGAAACATATATAGATGTTTGCTTATGCAATATTTCCCTTTCAACGCACTCTCTACCACCTATATGAACACTTGAACGAATAATATCATCTATTTTTAAATTCCAGATAAGAGCATAATAGGGAAAATTTTATCTTTCATGAGACGAATCGAATAGGGAGATTAGTGGGAAAGGATGAAGAAGATGTTGCATTCTAAAATATATCATCAAAACAAGCCTATAGTGTTGGGGATTAATATCTATTGTTTAATGTGAATGAATGAACTACTACAAAAGAGAAAGGGGGAGGGGGGGGGGCGAGTGGGGGGGGTGGGGTTGTAGTGGTACTCTCAAAGAGGTGCATTTTATTTTGGATATAGAATTGCTTATAATATATATTATGTGAAAAAATCCACAGTCAACCACTTGCTCAATCTAATTTTGGAGGAGATGATCCCAAAAAATCAAACATTGAGTGAAGGCATGTTCTAGTATTATCCCTTTTGTCTTCATCATTACCTTATTGTGAAGAGTTAACTCATTGTTATGATGTCTTAATTTCATAGTCATAGGGGAGAGGTTTAGATAAGTGGGGGAGTAAGTCCCAATCTAGGGAGGAATCCCCAAACCCCTAGATCAATGTGGCTCAAAGACTTGATACCTCGTCTCTCCTTAGTGATTACTAGTCAATCACATTGGGATCATAATATATCATGACAGAACATGGTGTAGGTTGATATTTGAGTAGTTCCTCATATCATTTCTCATAAGATATTGATACCTCGACTAAGAAAAATCGATACCATCTTAGGTCATGTTGGATGATCCTAGTCGACTCGCTGACTATGTCTTCCTAACCGACTGTAGTTGGGTCGGTCCATCCAATCGAACAATTAGTCAACCGGTCCTTCAATTATAACTATCTAACTACCTTGTAACATGTATAAATAGTTTGGTGAGCCAAATATAGAGATATTGATTTTTTACATAATGGTCTTATAATAAAGGACAACACATTACTTCTACCACCATTACTAGTGTTTTTTCCCGTATCAATATTCATGTATGCATCATTTTGTACCTCATTATGCTTTGTTGTATTATTGATAACTTTGTGTAATCCCATAGATTAAAAAATTGGTTATGTTTATGGTAGTACTAAAACAGGGATAAAAGGATGATCATGTTTTCATGGATGGTAACAAAGGAAGAAATTAGAGAATGGTGGAATCAAAAGATATCAAATTATATCTAGAATTATGCTAGAAGAATTAAGTTGACCATTGTGAAGGTCAGAGAAAATTTGCTCACTTAAATGTTAAAGATACAACATCATGAGTCATTCTCCAAGCCAATCTTACGTGCATCCAAGATTAGGCCTCATTTATTGAGGTATGGTTCCTGACTGGGACTCAAGAAACTTGGAGTAAATTTTTGAGTTGGACTCAAGGATGACTAAGCCTTTCGTCTAAAAGTTTATGGGCCTCCTGTGTGGCAGTGGATGCTTTGATATATCAAAGTGATGATGCTGAAAATTCTTATTGACAAGGCTCTGAACTTGTGTGTCAAGTCAAGATTCACATGTGGACCTCTAGTTATAGTAGGTATCCATGGGGTGTACCTCCAATTATAGAGGTAAATGCTTTCCATGTTGAAGCATTAATGTTGTGTGATGTATTATTAACCATGGTCACCGATTGTTATTAAGTCTCCTTTAGAGACTGGCCACCTCTAGAGTGAATTACTTTAGCATATGATCATTTGGTCCAGAGTTATATAATATGATCACAACATCTGACAAATATTCTTAGTGTAATCCAATATGATAGATAATTAAAGTTAGCATATCTTGACCATGCAATAAAAAATCAGAGATAAAGATAATGCATAGAGAATAAGATAATTCTAATTGCTCACGAGATGACTTCAGCTAATCAAAGTGAAACTCGAATTTTTATAAGCTTCAGTTAAATAACAATGTATGCTTCAGTTAAAGATTCAGTTAAATAACAATGTATGCCTCAATTAAAGCTTCAAATAAAGCTTTAGTTAAAGTATCAATGTATGCATCGGTTAATTAAATGAGAACTCAATGATCACTTCAAGTAAAATCAATCAGCATGATTTCAATTAAGTGTAGTTAACTAAAGTGTTAATCAAAAGGAATTAGTTAACTAAAGTGTTTTGCATTAAGATACTTTAGTTAGACTAAAATATGACACTTTAGTTAAACTAAAATATGACACTTAAGTTAGAATGTTAACTAAGTGATCCTACATCTAGTTAGAAGATGAGTTCACTCTGAAGTGACTTAAGCATGAATTAATGTTAAAGATGAAAGGCACGGCGCATTGATTATCCATGATAAAAGAAACCGGTGAGCACAACAATTATCCAAGAAGGAAATTCGCTATAGTTTGCATGGGAGGCTAATTCCCCATGTAGTGATTCACTTTTCCTTGCATGGAACTTGTTTGACATATTATTTATTGTATTGAACTTATTGTAAAGTCAATCTGTTTGATCTCTTTTATTTTAATTGATATGTATCTACACCGAGGGTGTTTTGTGATATCTTATCTTCTGAAATCAATCTACTATTGTAAAAGACATTCTCTATTATCTATCATAATTATACTGAGAAGATTTGTTGGGGTTTTTCATCCTCGTTGTTTTGATGGTTTTCCCTAGGGTATATCCAATGTTATGGTTGAATTTTTTATGTGATTGAATGTTCTAATGATTCAAGTATTCATTATCCCTACACTCAAAGAGTTAAAGTTCAAATCTCAACAAATTTGCAAAAAAAATCAATATGAAGCACATGAAAAATTTATAGAAACCATACATGATGAGATAAATAAATTGCTTGATTGGATTCATAAGTAAAACAAACCCTCGAAATAAAAGAGAATTATAGACTTAACAATGACGATAAGATGAACTTGTATGAGTGGCTTGAGAAAACAAATGATACTTTTGTGAAGAACAAGCTATCAAAGAAAGGACTTTTGTCGATGAAATCAAAGCAATATTTTACAATGACTTCCACAAATCCTTCTTCATCACAATACTGATTCTCCTATTTAAATTTTTAATTGAAAAAGGATTCAACCACATAGTCGAGCCTCGACCTCCACTTGGCCCCAACGCATCCTCAAAATGGAAACAAAAGAAAAAAGACTGGGAGCGCTTTGTCCAAGACCATGAGTGGGAATATTTTCTCAATAAATGAATACCATTTATTATCCTTAATTTTTAACTTAAGGATAGTTGGGTTGGAAATGGGGGGGGGTCTTTGACCACATGCGATGAAAAATTAAATAACGTTAGTCGACAAGAAAATAGGAAAATGATTACTTGTAATAAGCGAGTCATTCCTTGATGAAATAAATGTCTAGTAATCCATAAACAAACAATATACATTCAGAATATAGAAAGAGAAAAAACAATATATGTGGCAGGAGGAGTTGAGGGACATTACAAGTCAACTACGTGAAAAAAGAAGTGTAAATAAACCGGTGTTGATGTTTTGAGAAAATATGGAGAGCTTTGAACTTTAAAACTTTAATCAATAATATATTGAACACTAGTAACAATGAACAATTCAATAACACACAATAATTCATCCACAACACAAGATTTACCCTGGGGAAAATCCTCATAACAGAGAGGATGAAAAAAACCCAACAATTCTTCAAAGTATAATAGATAGATTGTAGAGAATGTATTTTACAGCATAAGCAGATTGCTCAATAAGAGAGAATACAAAAAAATAGAAAATAGAAACACTCTGTAACAATTGTATCAACTGTGATGTTCTTTCCACATGCCTATCATATTAATAACAATCCAAATATCATGCCATGCAAACCCTAGCGAATGGGTTCATCAATGAATCCTACAAGAGCATAAAAAATACGAATTGACTTAGAGAAACATTAATTGGGAGCATCGGTTTCTCTCCATGAAATCATTAGTTCCTTTCCTGCACTAGTGCCAATTTAGAGCCTTGGATTCTTCTCCATGCACAATACATGCACCATACCTTCCAAGAATAGATTTAACTGAATGTTATCTAACTTTGAATTGAACTCAATCTTTAACTGAATGCATGACCACTTAGTTAGGAGGATAACTTAAGCGTCGTGGTTCTTCAACTTTAGTGTCATCTATGCAAGATACAATTATTAACTTTTGCATGTACTATTTCTTTAGTTAACTAATGCATGCTAATTGATTAACATTGACCTCTTCTTTACTTAACCAATTACATCCATTAATAGTTCAATTGGTGTTCTGACTAAAGCACTGATTGAGGCATATTGAAGCTTTACAACTTGATTTCACTCAGATATTTGCATGGGAAATTTGAATTCTCTTTTCTCTTTAATCCTTATCTCTTTATCTTATACGTGTTCAATATGTGTTAACTTAATCATCTATCATATCATATTATACTTAGAATAATTGTCACATAATTATGATCATATGATATTACCCTAGACCATATAGCCATATGCTAAAGTAATTCACTCTAGATGTGATTAGTCTCTAGAAGAGACTTAATAGCTTTATCCATCTCGAATGACTATGGTTAGTAATAAATCAGATAGTATCACCACTTTAAAAAGTAAATCATTATACCTCAAGAAATGGAGGTCCACCTCAATGAGTACCCATTCTCTGAATAACTACATTAGGATCATGACTTAATACAACACAAGTCTATAGTCTTGATACAACACAAGACTACAGTACTAGCATCCCACCTCAAAACATGCCAGATATATATAGGACTTGATACAACACAAGTCCATAGAATGACTCCTAATGTTGTACAATCAACAACCAATTGAGATGGTCAAGTATATAAAATCCTTCCTGAGTCGAGGGAAAATCGAATAGATCTAAGCAAGGGTGAGGCGCTAACACCAGTCAATGGGTCACACATAATGGTGGTGACCCTAGAGTCATTACATACTCCAATTTCTTATGACTCCACTCTTATCGGCTATGTACAATTGATAATGATGATTGGAACAACTATTAGACAAATCGTCAAGCATGACCTGGGACTTGGATTGGGTTTCAATAGCATATGGAGATGACTGGATCAATGTGTACAAATTACAAACCAACAGATGATTCAGTGACCACTATGTGGTAATTGGATTACCTTCACACTCGAATTCAGAGACACGCTTTTAATATTTTATTCAGATCACGTTGACGCACTCCCCCCTTCTAGCAACGTTATTGAATGAAGCACCTTTCCCGTCAAATATCTGACTAGTCGACGAAGATTCTGTAGAAGAATTAATATTATCATGGTACAAAACCCATCTGCCAGAAGTAAGAGAGCGAAACATAGAAGCAAGTTATCCAATTGTCATTCATTCATCCTTGTGAATAATAAAACTAACAATTTGAATTCCAAAAAGATGTCTTATCCCCAACCAATCCATACCCCTATTTATGAGGGAGATGAAGATCCCAAAAAACATTGGTTTGTAGTGAAAATATGTGGCAATCTAACGTTATTGATGATGAAAATCAGCAAATTCCACAATTTGAAGGAGGTCTCCGTAGAAGAGCGTTCATATGATATATGAACTTTATCAAATATGGACCCAAAAAAAAAGAGAGATTAGAGAAAAATTTCTAGACTTCTTCAAGACATAATACATCATACACTTGGATGGTCACAAATTAAAAGAAATCAATCAAATATTGGGAGTGTTCGTATGAGAATATGATAGAAGATTCAAATATTTACTCATCCAGATGACATTTAAAATGGACCAATCAGTTATGATCCAATTTTTTGTTTTATGCCTACAACCAAGAATGAAAATACCTTTGGTATTGCTCGATTTTATGTTATAAATAAAGCACTGAAAGTCGAATCAAATAGCGATTTTTCAAGCGGAACTACCAACAAACATCTTGAATAAAAACTAGAAATTATGCAACGATCATTGCAACAACTTTCTCTACAACAAACTAACCTATGGTGCAATACATGCTCAACAGAAGGACACACCAAATATAATTGTCAACAATATAAATGATGTATCTATGATGAATGATGAACATTTCCGGAGGAAAGACAACTACAAGAAGAACCTCAATTATTTCCTAAGGAAAGAAGACCAATTTTTTTTTGAATTGCTCGGAAGACATACTACTGCAATATATGTGAAAGGTTTAAGCTGCATTCGACAGTTGAGTGTCCCTACAATGTGAATAGTCTTAAACCCAAATGGTGTGAAATTTGTCGAACAATGCAACACACTACCACAGAATGTATCAATAACCCTAAGAATAAGACAAAATATCAAACAATATACCAAGCATAAAATTTTGACCAACATAATCAAAGACATCACGACAACATAAATAAATAGCAATGAAATAACAGATACAACCGACAAGGAGGCTACAAAGATTGTGTAAGATAGAACAAGAATCGAGGAAACATAACTCAAGGTCAAGGAAATTCACAGTGATACATTTTCTATAGTGAAAACACAGTGAGTATTGATTTTCCTTAGAAGGATAAGATGAATCTCAAGTTATATACAAAATGTAGCGTAGGGGAACACAACCTCGAATATTTCCCTATAATGCCTGAGAAACTTAGTAATAAAAAGAATATTAATCTTGTGTCTGGTGTCCCCAAGAATGAATTACTAAATCATAAAAAAATTGAAATTGTGACAAGGCATGGCACAAGAATTGGGGATGACAATACTCAAGTCTCAAAGATTCAAAATAAGAATGATAACTATCCACATCCACACAAGTAGACAGAAATATTAAATAATGCTTTTAAGATCTTTAGAGTGTTATCACATCAAGAAGAAAATGAAGAATGCGAGAACATAACACTTAACGAATTATTACAAATTCTTACAAAATAAGAAGTCATTGCTAGACTCATTTATTTAATGTGCATCCTAAAGAATAGCACAAGTCATGAAAAAATTGCTAAAAAATTGTGTCACCTTAACGAGAAGGAAAAATGGATATCAATCCACTAGTCGATCTAGACGTTGAAGGGTACCATATCTCGCAAGTTGTCGTGGACTTTGGATCCAGTAGAACATCATAACAATATCAACATGGGAACAACATGGTCATCCACGGCTATCAAAACCTAAGATCTACCTCAAGTTAGTCAACCAAGGTTTAATTGAACCCATTGGAGTGTGGAAAAATGTTAACACTAACATCATGGGAATCAATACGTAGATAAACTTCAAGGTAATTGATCCAAAAGAGGGAGGAAATCCATTTCCTACACTTTTGGATTACCATGGGCAATACAAATGAAAGCATCTATCTCTCTTGAAAAATATAGAATAAAACTCAAGGGATATGGGAAAAAGGTGATTGTACCTATCTATACATTTCAAGAAAAAACATGGGTTGAACCAGATGACAATGAAACAGATATAAGAAGGTTGTATCAAGCTATGAAAAATAATGAAGACTCCATCAAACCTAATGAATATGGAGAAATTCACTTAGGGTCACCCATGTCTGTCAGCTAAAAATCCTACTCCGAGTTTTACAATTGAAAAATAGAAAATTGTGAAGCACATGCAAGATGGATTGTTGGTCAATTGAGCTCATCCCTCAATGACCGACATAGAAGTGTTTCATAGTATCTGTCATACCTTTTTTTTTTAAATATAACAAGGGAGTATCCAAACCTCATACCAACAAAAAATAAAACTGTCAAATATAAATCCCCTGTGGTACAAGGAACGCGGCTCACCAGAAACCCATGTGGAAGCAGTATCTAAAAATGTTAGATACCAAGGCCGAATGCAAATATTATTCGATACCTTCTCAGGACAAGAAGATAGATGGTGGGATACTTATTAGACACGACTACATACTTGGACAACCACCTCAACATATTTTATTGAGCGGTATGATGGGAAAAAATTAATATCTCAAGTAGAAATCGAGAAATTTGTCAGGGGTCTAGATCCTATCGTGCATATAGAAAATTGCAAAAAAGAAAGGAAACGATCCAGATATAGAGATGAGAGAATTTGGCCACACTTTTTCCCAGACATGTTGGACGACTTTCCTAACAAGTGGTACAAAATGGAAGAAGCGAAAGGAGAGACTTTTACTTAGAAACCCCTCAAGGAGAAATTTATAAAATATTTTTCATTTTCACCTGTAGAAGAATGCCTCTGAGAAGCAGTACAAGAATTACATCAATTTATTAAACCAACAAAGCAAGAAGTCGATGGAGATAACAAGAATGTCCAACCAATTTCATACTGCAAAATCATTTCAACCAAACAGAAACAGTAAGCCTGTGACTTGACTTGACTGCTCATGGATAACAAAAATACTATTGGGAAAAATTTTCAATTGAAGAGGAATCACCCTAATGTAAAACAACCAGTGAGAACAGTTCTGAAAGTTTCTATGAATGACAAAGATGACAAGGATGAATGTAAATACTTCCCTCCATATTTTAAATAATTTACCGAAGGATCCTAACCAATCAATGAATCAACGGCACTAGAGTGGATGAACATGAAAATAAATAAAAATGAAGTTGATATATCCAACAACAACAAACCAAACTTGACTAAATTAGGAAATTATTGGTTAGATCTAGAAATAGCAAAGATTACAAATATGTTAAAATAATATCATGGCATATTTGCCAGGGATTACAAATATTTAAAAGGATTAGTCTAAGTAATGTGAGAAATGAAAATTGACATAAAAATGGATGTCAAACCTGTAAAGAAATGACCATTAAAGTTGGATCACAAATATAAATATATAGTCTAAAAGGAAATCAAAATATGTTAGTAGCCTGTATAATCTATCTAGTTGACTAGACAGAGTGGGATAGCTCGATTGTTGTCCATCCAAAGAATCCTGACCCAAATAATCTTAGAATCTGCGTCAACTTCCGTGGACTCAATAAAGTTACACTAACCGACCCATTTCCTACATAATCCGTCGACAAGATTATTAATGAAGTGGAAGGACATAACTGCTATTCATTCATAGATAGTTTCTTAGGATATAATCAAGTTCCCATTGCTAAAGAGAATCAACATAAGATGACATTCGTTTACAAATTCAGATCATTTGCACATAAAGTAAGATTAAAAAATGCACCCGCCTTATTTTCAAGAATTCTCATGAAATCCTTATACAAGACCATGGAAATGTACTTCAATGACTGGATGGTATACTCAATGCTAAAGGACCACGTCCAATTGCTTTGATTGATGTTTGATAGGTTCAGCGACACATACAATTATCATTAATCATTAAAAAGTGCATCTCCGAGACCCCTATTAGAACACTTCTTGAGTATGTCATGTGCAAAGATGGAATTAAATTTGACTTTGTGAATATCAAAATCATTCTTGACTTGAAACCCCCTGTAAACTAGAAGCAAGTAAGAATATTATTGGGGCACACAAGATATTATCAAAAATTCATTCGATATTACTATGATACGACATACACTCTCAAGGTGATTCTCAACAAGAATGAAGAATTTATATGGACGTAGTAATGTACAACATATTTCAAGGTCCTCAAGCAAAAATTCATCGAAGCCCCTATATCTTACTTCCTAAATTGGTCAATTAACTTCCATTTCCACATTGACACATCTGATATTGCAGTCATCACAATACTAACTCAACCAAGAAATGATGGCATGGACTATCCTAATTCCTATGCTAGTTGAAATCTCAATAAAGCAGAGAGAAATTACACCCCGACTGAACGCGAAGGGTTGGGCACAAATTTTGCATTACAGAAGTATCGACATTATTCATTTAGCCAACCCTTTTATTTTCTATAATGACCATCAAGCACTAAAATATTTGGTAAATATTCCCCTGCACCATGGTCGAATATGAAGATGGCTAAAGTTATTCCAAAAGTTCGAATTTGAGATAATAGTATGATCGAGGAAGTTGAATGTCAGACCAAACCACCTTTCAAGGATAGAGACTATACAAGAATCTATTGGAATTGACGATGACCTTCCTAACACAAATTTATTCAGAGTTAAAGCCATGCTAACGGAATAAGAAGATATAGCCCAATTTATAGAATATGGACAAGCCCCAGAAGGAAATTCTGAAAGGAAGAAGAAAATATTAGAAATGAAGGCATCCCCATATACTTTGATTAATGGATATTTATATAAGTTGGGTCCAGATGACATACTATTTCAGTGTACACTTGAACATGAACATGATACTATCATAGAAGAAGCACATTTCGGTCCAGCATGAAGACATTTCCACGCTGATACGAATGTTAGGAAGGTTTTACAATCCATGTTATGGTGTCCATCTCTACATAAATATTGTAAAGTATGTGTGAACAAATGTGACAAATTCCAGTGCATGGGTCAATCGTTGTGTCAGCATGAGATGCCCCTCATCTCTGTTAACCCTATTCTTACGTTTGAAATTTGGGTGATCGACTTTGTCGGTTGTCTCCCGGTTTTAGGACAACGGACTAGTGCACACCATACAATCACAACACTTAAGTAAGTTACCAAATGGGAATAATTTGAACTTGTTGAAGCATGTTCCAGTGAAGTTGCAAAAATATTATATATGAAAACATTGTCACAAGATTTGGATTCCCTTTTACACTAATCAGCGACCGAGGAACCCATTTTATTAAAAAAACTATTGAAATGTTGCTTAAACAATTTAATACACCACCAAGAGAGCTCATTATACCACCCACAGTTGAATGGAGTAGTTGAAGAATTCAACTTACAAGACTCTTATTAAGGGACTGAAAAAAAAAAATATGCAGCATTGATAGAGATGACTGGAATAATAAAATTCATGGCGTTCTAAGGGCATACAGAAATACGTATAAACACTTGACAAGGTAGACACTGTTCAAATTAGTTTATGGACAAGAAGCAGTTATATCCCTTAATTTTAAACAACAAGTGCCTATAATTATTGAAGTATTACATTTGGGCATTGAATACGCAAGAGAAGACAAATTATTTGAACTTTCAAAGCTCGAAGAACAAATACAATTCGCTATGCATCATCAAGAAATACGAAAACAATAACAGAAAGCCTAACATGACCACAATATAAATAATAAACATATTTCAGTCAACGACCTAGTTTTATTATATGACAACGGGATAAAAGTGAAACCAAAAAAATGCATACAACATGGTCGGGTCTATATATAGTCGAAGAGATAAACAATAACAGATCAGCCCGACTAAAGATGATACAAGGACGCATATTCATAATGGAGCACACTTGAAAAAATATAGAGCATAAAAACTAACTCACTTAGGAGTCATATAAAATGGGTAATTAAGACATGAATGTTGGAAGAAAAAAGAACACTTCAACACAATGACAGTCGGCTGGATGAACCTAGAAAAGTAGAGTGGTACAAGCATGCAGATCAGTCGTAGAACCCTTCCAAGAACAAACCGATGAAGCACATATATGGAATATTATCAATCAAGTGAAGTATACAACCAAAATATAGAACTCCCAATAATCCCTTTGACAGATCAAGTGAACATAGCGCGAAGAGTAGCATAAGAGACCGACGAAGCCACTCTCATCATTGACGATCATATAATGAAGCGACTGGACCAAGACTGAATCTTTCTTTGCAAGTTTCCCTGCGTGTGTGGATTATTTGTCTGCCACAAATTTTGCAGTTAATGCGCTCACCTACTCAAGATAAATGTCCACCAGAAGTTGTGCCTGTAAAATCCCCACTTCAAAAAAGTTAGCAGGACTTATATCTTGACGTTGAATGAGAATAGAAGCTACCAAATCCTATATTAAAGTTGCAGAATCCGACAATTGTACCTGGTTCCCCTATATAAATGGAATCCAAGAAAGAAACAATAGTAACCAGAGAGACCAGGGCAACAGAAAAACTATAAATTCAGGAAGAGGAAGTTGTCATGTCTCCCCTTGAATCCAAATTTAACAAGATAAAAATTACTGCACATACAAATATTCCTAGAGATGACACTATATAGAGCTCCAGGAATGTGAGATTAGGGATGACCACTAGATAGACGATGCATAGAATCTCTCCATTGCAAAGCTAAGAGACTGTTTGAACGCCACCCCTGCTAGACAATTTGGACAATTTGAAAGATACCATGACGACACATTGTGGTTCGACGATCCACTGGAAATAAATGACCCCTGTATCGCTCACATCACTATTTTATCCAACAAGGGACCAGTCGTGCCAATATGCAACAATTCGTTACCATTGGTTGAAGAACTCGGAGGAAATAAAACAAACAAAATAATATATCTTATATCAATAAACAAATAATGAAATAATATAAGAAAATTAATTAAACAATTATTAAATAAAATTTGATATGTAATTAATCATAAATACGGAGACATATCTTTCCATTGAAAGGCACACTAAGCCATATTATAATGTCCATCAAATTGTAATGTAATTATATCTCATTAATTTATATTCAATAATATTTATTCTTTCCAAATGGATTTATTTTCTATTGGTTGAGAATATCTACATACAGATATTACAAACACCCTAGAGAAAGAATTCAAAAGGGCTCATTACCCGCAATATTACCTACATGTTAGTTAAGTTTGTCACCATCATTATCTCCATTTGCTTGACTAGTTCCAACCAACCGTCTGACATTAAGCTAGATATCTTAGAAGTTGTAAAATCCATTGCCAAGGAAGGAAAAATCTATAATTGGTCTAAGTACCTAGCAAGGGTCGTCAAAACAAACAACAAGAAATGCCAGGAATTTGGGAAAGCAACATCATTTTCGTTGCTCTTAATATGGATAGCAATGTTGAATATTTTACAAGTTGTTGATGCCGAATTCAACAAGACATTTGCGGCATTAATGAACAACTTCAAAGCATTTGCACCTAATGGATTCACCAACGGGTCAAAAGTCACCAAGATCTGGTTGGAAAATTGGTTTCAAGTATTAAAAAATACTTGCTTCCAATGGCGAGTTTCCAAACAAGTTCATTGAAATATTCTTTCAAAGTCACACATCTTAGGCCTAGACCATACCAAAGTCACCTTGAAAGAAAACAAGGGAATCCATCCGAACTGGGTTACTGCTACCAATCCAATATATCTTCACAGACCTATCTAGCCAATCTAGCGAAGACTTGCAAATTCTAGACTTTTCCTACATAAAACCTATCACCATTATCAAATCATTGAATGATGAGAAGATAGAAGACCAGTACAAAGTTGGGATGTACTTAAAAAAAATTGCACCAAATGACAATCTTGTCGAGACAAATCCACTTGCCATAAGACCGTCAACAAGCCAAAAGCATCCAATAGAATAAGATTCGATCAGTGAGACAATTGAAGAAGATGAAGTCCGTGAATAAGAGGAACAGTCGGAACCAAATCTATCCAAAGAGAAGCTCGACCAAGTAGTCAAGCAGATATTTAACATGAAGAAAACTTTCAGAGGGACCTTGTCCAAGCAACCAAAGAAAAGGAAGTTGGTGCTCAATGCACCTACAAAAGATGACTTGGGGAAACTAAACGCTGAATCACAGGAATTCATCCTAGAAATTATTTGGAATAAAGTCACTATCTAGGAACAGACAGGAAAAACATCTTGATGAAAGTCATTGGAACAAAGGTATCTCCTCCTCCTCCTAGACCCAAGAAGTTGAAACTAACTATGCATTCCCAAGCTGATGAACCAGTTCCACTCCCTAACAAATACCCACCCTTGTCACCCACTAATATTGAAGAAGCGATTTCCACCCAATTATCCTCGTCGCCTTCTCAAATAACCCAAGATATTAGTGCATTTCTTGCTTAGTTATCCCACCTTTTCCCCAATTGGAAACATTTAGTCACATAACACCCTGTTTTCGAAACCTTTGTACCTCCAAAATGAGCATTGCTTCCACCTCAAGAAGCACAATTTCTTAAGAAACCCATCATATCAAAGTTGTCAAAAAAGTGTGTTCCCTTACCATCCTTTAAAACATTTCTGAAAAATAAACTCGTCAATCATTCACCACACCAATTTTAACTCAGTCCACCATCACAATGGTCGTGGTTGGAGCAATACCCCTTTAAGACACATTGACGTCGATCCCTAAAGAAATCGTTCTGTATACTACTATTCCCCCGTCGACTACTCTTCCCTTGTCAAGTACTATGTCCTCGTCGATTACTCTTCCCCCGACACATGCTTTGTTGTAATGCCCCGACGATAAGCCCCAAACATATGTAATGTTGTTATTTTCTTATTATGGTGGCACTAGGTTCCTAGACTATGGATTATGGACATGATTATTATTATTACTATTATTTGCCTATAATTAAATAATAGCTCAACGTGGATAACAAGCATGGTCGAGGGTTCTTGGAGTGCACATGCGAGGGGGTTGGGGGGACTAAGATCTTTTTTCCCTTCCTAACAGTACATTATTGTTACGGAGAAAAATTTCTATGGCTTGGGGTGTACCACAACAGACAGATAAACCGCAGAAATTAATCATTTCCCATATGCAAGAGAAACCAAATATCTAACACTAAGGGATCATGGGTCGTACCTTATTCTGGACGGTTGAAGTAGATCCCCATTGAGCTTTTTCCAATCCCGCTTGCTTTAGCAATTTACTCTCAACAATAGTAAACAAGGCAAGCATGCTATATAATATGGTGTTAGATCTACTCTAGCATATATATTCATCAATGTATAAACAATTAAACATATCCATGGATTCAATATCCATTCAATTGCACATTAAATGGACAGGAAAAGATATTTCTATTAATTAAATCATATATCACATAAGTGACAACCTCTATCGGCACATCTACGGACCGGAGAAACTGAGTCCTCCACCTGGGCCTCCACCACCTCAATCCTCCATCGCTCAATAGCAAGCTCACAAGCAAATGCAAGCTTAGGAAGAACACAAAGTGCTCCAAAGGGACAAAGGGATGAAGACTCAAATATAAGCAAGCTACGGCAACAATGGACTATAGTTTCCTTGCTCTTCAATTCCCTCCCTTTCAATGTATCCAAGGGGTTCCTTATGTATCACTCCAAAGGGGTAATGGAGGGTCAAATCCGATCGACCTTGAGGCATATGGAAGGCCAAGAGACAAGTGGTCCAAACACACATCAAGGAAAACTCCAAAAATATTTGGGCTTATGCACATATCCCGATGTACGCGGGTTTGAGTTCAATATCTGCGTATAAAAGCGAGAATGGGATTAAAAGTCGCGTACAGCAATAAACATGTGTTTTTAGGGATGAACTTGGAAACATCAAAGTATAATATTGGTCCATGGGGTCCAAAGAGTCTGCAGAGGGACAAGGAAGGCCATAAAGGTGTGATCAACCATGTGTGGTAAAATCAGTTGTAACAGATGCCCCCTAATGTGTGAGGTTAGAGGGGTAACATGATGGCCGAAATACATTATAAAACCATCCCAAAAGTGGAGTGATGAAGAACCAAGTGGAAGAACCATCCATCCTTCAATATAGTACAATAATCAATCTCTGCATATGACTGCAAATGCATATAGCAGTCCCAGATACATAAGAGTACAATGGCCATGAATAGGCATGATATACCAAATGTGACATGTGTAGTCATCGCCATGTACAATATACAATAGATTAGAATCTCCATGATGAAGATATACAAAGGATCAAGATCTCCATAGAAGCTGAAGATATCTAACGTACACTGGAATCAAGTCACAAGAGCTGAAATCTCATGAACACTAACACGATCAAGGAGGTAGCATATGTGGAATGCCACCAATCTGGAAAGTATTCTACACAAACCGCTATGAGTACATGTCCTACTATGTTAATAGAGGTGTCGAGGTCGAACATAGTAGTCCATCGTCTGATTACCGGTCATTGATGTATACCGTTAACAGACACGAGATCACCCACCGATAATGAAAATGGGAATTAAGGTACTAGAGTGCAATCTAACAAGTGTGAATAGATGTGTTGAGGTCAAACACTTGAATGAATCCATCGATCAGGGGACATTGATGTATTCCCAAAACTGTCGATGGCAAGAGAACCTACCACTGATGACTGTAAGTCTCAAGGCACTCAATTGACTCTAGACTCCTATCCCAGAATAAATGATCTAAAGTCGATGGGATGGAATCCGCTGGAAGGAGGGCATTAAGGCATCCCCTATCAACCAACACGAGGTACTCAGTAATGCTATATAATGTGGAAGGACTCGAACAAAATGTGCATGAACCAATAACAGTACCGAGAATGACCGACATGCAAAGTCAAGACAACTGAGGAATGGCTAACTCAAGTTTCAACTTCCTTCGAACAAGAGAATAAAGGCAAATGGTGACTGAAGATAAGCAGCATGGACTCGATATGCAAACTGGGACATCTCTGTGATGTAGGAGGCATCAACAGAGGCTCCATAGGGACTGGAAGCTTAACCAGTCGATGGAGATAAACTCAGAGTAACGAGTATAGCTCCTAAAGTCAAACTAATAACCCAACCAACGGATGTGATATACAGTGCTCTGTTCAAAGGCGACATGACTCGATTGCTGCCAAAAATAACATCTTTTCATGTTTGGCTTTTTGGTTTTTTTGGTTTTTTTTGGACTTTTTCAAATATTTTGAAAATCTTGAAAAAGAATAAAAGTGCTTTATAGTTACAAATCTAGGAGGATACGAGTGCCAGGGGTCAAACAGCTAGTTCCAAGCAGCAGAACATACCTATGCTCAATGCAAGGAAACTTGTGTAGGATAAGGACACTCGGGGGAATGTCCCCTCCTGGTAAAAAAATGGGGTATCAATCTGCAAAAGATATATAAAAAGGCTCTGCTTGGCTAGACATGAGACAAGCTTGAGCCATATGGCTGATAATCAAAGTCAGGAAGCCGACATGAGGCTCAATAAGGTAAGAAAAACTCATGATAATGCAATTACATCCTGACATATACAAGGGGAGTCCAAGAGGAAAAGGCTAGCATAAAGTTCAAAAGGAGTATGAAGTTCTTGCTCAAAGTCATGGCAGTACTATACAAAGGACTCCCACACCCTAAAGGATAAATGTCAGCATGGGCACCAAATGCAAACAGGATCTAACTAGGGTACCCATGTATAGGAAAGCTCTACCATTCACAACATGTCACTTTTAAAAGCAGCAAGAAGGTTCCGTGACAAGATAGAATGGGTTCATACCTAAGGTTAAGATGAAATGGTCATAAGGTTATGCAAAGTGCAAACGGATGTGAAACCTAACCTAAATGTCAGTTTAGACATAATACCTAAAATAGGAATGAACGGGTCAAAGCCACGATCAAATCGCACTCAAAACGAGCTCCTAAAACATCAAATTAGTTCAAATGGTACAAAATGATCAAAAATGGTCAAAAACTATAGAAAGTGGGTAAAAATTTCAAAAAAATTCTATAAATAGTAAAAAAAATTAAAATTTTTCATACCATTTCTATTTTTACCCAGGATAGTATATTTGAGCTCAGAACTTTAGAAGCGAATTCCGGGAGCATCATTCGACGGAATCCCTCCCCGTTTGATCCAGGTAGATCCCCTAGCCTCTCTCTTGCATTTTCATATAAAAAATTTCAAATTTCATGGTCAAAATAATTTTTGGGCCATCCCAACTTGGGCGTTTCAGCCCACGCGGAAATCAGGCTTTTTTCCACGTATAGGGCTCACCATACGCGGAAAATGCCCCGAAACCCACGTACAGGGCCATGAACAAGGATTTAATGGACAAATAATTATCAAAAACTTGGTTTTTTGTGCAAGATGGTACTAGAGTGGCGAGAGAGAGAACATGGTGATGTTGAGGAAGCTATTCAAGTTGATCTCATGGCTCAACAAGCATTGCATGCATGTGGCTTATACAAGTTTTGGCGTCTTGGCATCCTGAGGGCCAAACCAAGACTACTCTAGCTGTTGGTAGATTATTGGGATCCAGAGTCTGAAACATTTCATATAGATGGGATGTCTCTCAGCATTGAGGTTGAGGACATATATTTCATCATAAGTTTGTCTCGACGAAGGGAGGCGGTGAACCTCCAATCCCATGGGCCAGGTGGTGGATTGACCATAAATGAGTACATAGTTGTATACTGTCTTCGAGGATACTGAGAAGGTTGGGAGTCAAATCCTGACAAACTATATTCAGATTCTGGGGCTGAAAGACATACTTTTGGCCTTAAGCAGGATTGTAGGTTTGGCTTCACTCCACCGGGCCTCATGGCCAATGATGTTCTATGTGGTAGAGTGTATGCGACCTATAGTATATGACTGGAGTACTACGCTGCTGAGCAACATGAAACAACAGCTCAATGACTACAAGATGGGTTGGGTGCGAAACTTTGAGTTTGGAAGCATACTGAGCACATTCTTCTTTGAGTGGGTGCCAGGGATAAGCCCTAGGGTAGACATTGATCCACATGGATTTCAGGATCCAGCTCAGCGGCGCTAGGCTAATGTCATGCGTAGACTGGGAGGTGGCAAGGTGGCTAACCCCTACCCAGCATATTTCTTTCCATGGTGGCGGAGACAGCTGATCGCCATAGAAAAGTAATTAAACAAATATTAAATAAATTTGATATGTAATTAATCGAAAAGACGGAGACGCACCAAATATTAAATAAATTTGATATGTAATTAATTTATATTCAATAATATTTATTCTTTCCAAATGGATTTATTTTCTATTGGTTGAGAATATCTACATACGGATATCACAAACACCCTAGAGAAAGAATTCAAAAGGGCTCATTACCCGCAATATTACCTACATGTTAGTTAAGTTTGTCACCATCAATATTTCCATTTTCTTGACTAGTTTCGACCAACTATCTGACATTATGCTAGATATGTTAGAATTTGTAAAATCCGTTGCCAAGGAAGGAAAAATCTATAATTGGTCTAAGCACCTAGCAAGGGTCCTCAAAACAAACGGCAAGAAATGCCAGGAATTTGGGAAAGCAATATCATTTTCGTTGCTCTTAATATGGATAGCAATGTTGAATATTTTATGAGTTGTTGATACCAAATTCACCAAGACCTTTGTGTCATTAATGAACAACTTCAAAGCATTTGCACCTAATGGATTCACGAAAGGGTCAAAAGTCACCAAGATCTGGTTGGAAAATTGGTTTCAAGTATTACAAAATACTTGCTTCCAATGGCGAGTTTCCAAACAAGTTTGTTGAAATATTCTTTCGAAGTCACACTTCTTAGACCTAGACCATACCAAAGTCTAATACCTTGAAAGAAAACAAGGGAATCCATCCCAACTGGGTTGCTGCTACCAATCCAATACATCTTCACAGACCTATCTAACTAATCTAGTGAACACTTGCAAATTCTAGAATTTTCCTACAGAAAACCTATCACCATTATCAAATCATTGAATGATGAGAAGATAGAAGACCAATACGAAGTTGGGATGCACTTAAAAAAATTTGCACCAAATGACAATCTTGTCGAGACAAATCCACTTGCCATAGGACCGTCAACAAGCCAAAAGCATCCAATAGAATAAGATTCGATCAGTGAGACAATTGAAGAAGATGAAGTCCGTGAATAAGAGGAACAACCGAAACCAAATCTATCCAAAGAGAATCTCAACCAAGTACTCAAGCAGATATTTACCATGAAGAAAAATTTCAGAGGGACATTGTCCAAGCAACCAAAGAAAAGGAAGTTGGTGCTCAATGCACCTACAAAAGATGACTTGGGGAAACTACACACTAAATCATAGGAATTTATCCTAGAAAATATTCAGAATAAAGTCACTATCTAGGAACAGACAGAAAAAACATCTTGATGAAAGTCATTGGAACAAAGGCATCTCCTCCTCCTCCCAGACCCAAGATGTTGAAACTAACTATGCATTCCCAAGCTGATGAACCAGTTCCACTCCCTAACAATTACCCACCCTTGTCACCCACTAATATTGAAGAAGATATTTTCACCCAATTATCCTCGTTGTCTTCTCAAATAACCCAATATATTAGTGCATGTCTTGCTAAGTTATCCCACCTTTTCCCCAATTGGCAACATTTAGTCACATAACACCCTTTTGTCGAAACCTTTGTACCTCCAAAATGAGCATTGCTTCCACCTCAAGAAGCACAATTTCTTAAGCAACCTATCATTTCAAATTTGTCAAAAAAATATGTTCCCTTACAATCCTTTAAAACATTTCTAAAAAATAAACTCGTCAATCATTCACCACACCAATTTTAATTCAGTCCACCATCACAATGGTCGTGGTTGGAGCAATCCCCCTTTAAGACACCTCGACGTCAATCCCTAAAGAAATTGTTCTGTATACTACTATTCCCCCATCGACTACTCTTCCCTTGTCAAGTACTATGTCCTCGTCGACTACTCTTCCCCCAACACATGCTTTGTTGTAATGCCCCAACGATAAGCCCCAAACATATGTAATGTTGTTATTTTCTTATTATGGTGGCACTAGGTTCCTAGACTATGGATTATGGATGTGATTATTATTATTGTTATTATTTACATATAATTAAATAATAGCTCAACACGGACAACAAGCATGGTCGGGGGTTCTTGGAGTCCACATGCGAGGGGGTTGGGGGGACTAGGATCTTTTTTCCATTCCTAACAGTACGTTATTGTTATAGAGAAAACTTCCTATGGCTTGGGATGTACCACAACAGACAAATAAACCACATAAATCAATCATTTCCCATATGCAAGAGAAACCAAATATCTAACACTAAGGGATCATGGGTCGTACCTTATTCCGGACGGTTGAAGTAGATCCCCGTTGAGCTTTTTCCAATCCTGCTTGCTTTAGAAATTTATTCTCAACAATAGTAAACAAGGAAAGCATGCTAAATAATATGGTGTTAGATCTACTCTAGAATATATATTCATCAATGTATAAATAGTTAAACATATCCATGGATTCAATATCCATTCAATTGCACATTAAATGGACAGGAAAAGATATTTCTATTAATTAAATCAGAGATTACACAAGTGACAACCTCTGTTGGCATGTCTGCGAACCAGAGAAATTAAGTCCTCCACCACCTCAATCCTCCATCACTCGATAGCAAGCTCACAAGCAAAGGCAATCTTGGGAAGAAAACAAAGTGATCCAAAGGGACAAAGGGATGCAAACTCAAATATAAGCAAGCTATGACAACAATGGACTATAGTTTCCTTGCTCTTCAATTCCCTCCCTTTCATTGTATCCAAGGGGTTCCTTATATAGCACTCCAAAGGGGTAATGGAGGGTCAAATCTGAGCGATCTCGAGGCATATGGAAGGCCAAGAGACAAGTGGTTTAGACACACATCAAGGAAAACTCCAAAAATATTTGGACTTATGCACACATCCTGATGTACAAGGGTTTGAGGTCAATATCTGCGTATATACGCAAGAATGGGATTAAAAGTTGCGTACAGCAATAAACAGGTGTTTTTAGGGATGAACTTGGAAACATCAAAGTATAATATTGGTCCATGGGGTCCAAAGAGTTTGCAGAGGGACAGGGAAGGCAATAAATGTGTGATCAACAATGTCTGGTAAAATCAGTTGTAACAGATGCCCCCTAATATGTGAGGTCAGAGGGGTAACATGATGGCCGAAATGCATTATAAATCCATCCCTGAAGTGGAATGATGAAGAACCAGGTGGAAGAACCATCCATCCTTCAGTATAGTACAATAATCAATCTCTACATATGACTGCAAATGCATATAGTAGTCCCAAATACTTAAGAGTACAACGGCCATGAATAGGAATGATATACCAAATGTGGCATGTGTAGTCATCGCCACATACAATATACAATATATCAGAATATCCATGATGAAGATATACTAAGGATCAAGATGTCCATAGAAGCTGAAGATATCTAACGTACACTGGAATCAAGTCACGAGAGCTGAAATCTCATGAACACTAGCACGATCAATGAGGTAGCATATGTGGAATGCCACCAATCTGGAAAGTATTCTACACAAACCGCTACAAGTACATGTCCTACTATGTGAATAGAGGTGTCGAGGTCAAACATAGTAGTCCATCATCTTATTACCGATCATTGATGTATACCATTAACAGACGCGAGATCACCCACCGATAATGAAAATGGGAATTAAGGTACTAGAGTGCAATCTAACAAGTGTGAATAGATGTGTTGAGGTCAAACACTTGAAAGAATCCATCGATCAGGGGACACTGATGTATTCCCAAAACTGTCGATGGCGAGAGAACCTACCACTAATAACTGTAATTCTTAAGGCACTCAATTGACTCTAGACTCCTATCCCAGAATAAATGATCTGAAGTCGATGGGATGGATTCCACTGGAAGGAGGGCACTAAGGCATCCCCCATCAACCAACACAAGGTACTCAGCAATGTTGTATAATGTGGAAGGACTTGAACAAGATGTGCACAAACCAGTAACAGTACCGGGAATGGCCGACATGAAAAGTCAAGACAACTGAGGAATGGCTGACTCAGGTTTCAACTTCCTTCGAAAAAGATCATAAAGGAAAATGGTGACTGAAGATAAGCAGCATGGACTCGATATGCAAACTAGGACATCTCTGTGACGCAAGAGGCATCAACAGAGGCTCCATAGGGACTGGAATCTTAACCAGTCGGTGGAGATAAACTCAGAGTAACGAGTACAACTCCTAAATTCAAGCTAAAAACCCAACCAATGGATGTGATATACAGTGCTCATTTCGAAGGCGACACAACTCGATTGCTGCCAAAAATAACATCTTTTCCTGTCCGGCTTTTTGGTTTTTTTAATTTTTTTTTTACTTTTTCATATATTTTGAAAAGCTTGAAAAAGAATAAAAGTGCTTTATAGTTACAAATCTAGGAGGATACGAGTGTTAGGGGTCAAACAAGCTAGTTCCAAGCAATGGAACATACCTATGCTCAATGCAAGGAAACATGTGCAGGATAAGGACACTCGAGGAAATGTCCCCTCCTGGTAAAAAATTAGGGTATAAAGCTGCAAAAGATGTATAAAATGGCTTTGCTTGGCTAGACATGAGACAAGCTCGAGCCATATGGCTGATAATCAAAGTCAGGGAAGCCGACATGAGGCTCAATAAGGCAAGCATAACTCATGATAATGCAATTACATCTTGACATATACAAGGGGAGTCTAGGGGGAAAAGGCCAACATAAAGTTCAGAAGGAGTATGAAGCTCTTGCTCAAAGTCATGGCGGTACTATACAAGGGACTCCCACACCCTAAAGGAGAAATGTCGGCATGGGCACCAAATGCAAAACAGGATCTAAATAGGGTACCCATGTATGGGAAAGCTCTACCATTCACAACATGTCATTTCTAAAAGCAGCAAGAAGGTTCCGTGACAAGATAGAATGGGTTCGTACCTAAGGTTAAGATGAAATGGTCATAAGGTTATGAAAAGTGCAAACGGATGTGAAACCTAACCTAAATGCCAATTTAGACATAATACCTGAAATAGAAATGAACGGGTCAAAGCCATGGTCAAACCGCACTCAAAATGAGCTCCTACAACATCAAATTAGTTCAAATGGTCCAAAATGATCAGAAATGGTCAAAAACTATAGAAAGTGGGTAAAAATTTCAAAATTTTTCTATAAATAGTAAAAAAAATTCAAAATTTTCATACCATTTCTATTTTTACCTAGGATAGTATATTTGAGCTCAGAACTTCAGAAGCGAATTTCGAGAGCATCGTCCGGTGGAATCCCTCCCCATTTGATCGAGGTAGATCCCCTTGCCTCTCTCTTGCATTTTCATATAAAAAATTTCAAATTTCATGGTCAAAATAATTTTTGGGCCTTCCCAACTTAGGCGTTTTGGCCCATGCGAAAATCAGGCTTTTTTCCACGTATAGGGCTCACCATACCCGAAAAATGCCCCGAAACCCGTGTACAGGGCCACGAACAAGGATTTAATGGACAATTATTGATCAAAAACTTGGTTTTTTGTGTAGGATGATACTAGAGTGGAGAGAGAGAGAACATGGTGATGTTAAGGAAGCTGTTCAAGTTGATCTCATGGCTCAACAAGCATTACATGCATGTGGCTTATACAAGTTTTGGTGTCTTGGCATCCTGAGGGACAAACCAAGACTACTCCAGCTGCTGGTAGATTATTAGGATCCACAGTCTAAAACATTTCATATAGATGGGATGCCACTCAGCATTGAGGTTGAGGACATATATTTCATCACAGGTTTGTCTTGATGTAGGGAGGTGATGAACCTCTGATCCAATGAGCCAGGTGGCGAATTGACCATAGATGAGTACATAGCTGTGTACTATCTTCCAGATACTGAGAAGGTTGGGAGTCAAATCCCAACAAACTCTATTCAGATTCTAGGGCTAAAAGCCATACTTTTGGCCTTAGGCAGGATTGCAGGTTTAGATTCACTCCACCAAGCCTCATGGCCAATGATGTTCTATGCGGTAGAGTGTATGCGACCTACAGTATATGACTGGAGTACTACGCTACTGAGCAACATGAAACAACAGCTCAGTGACTACAAGATGGGCCGAGTGCGGAACTTCGGGTTTGGAACCATACTGAGCACATTCTTCTTTGACCGGGTGCCAGGGATAATCCCTAGTGTAGACATTGCTCCAAATGGAGTTCAGGATCCAACTCAGCAGCACTGGGCTAATGTCATGCGCAGACTGGGAGGTGGCTAGGTGGCTAACCCCTACCTAGCAGATTTATTTCCATGGTGGCAGACACAGTTGATCGTGATAGATGACTATCCCTATGCGGGGATTGACTTTCGTGGTGATCCAGACATGCCCCTACCTCCAGGAGCAGCTTATGGAGACATAGGTAAAGAATCCCAAACCCACTTTTAATTTTTGAATTATAAATTTTTTTTGTGTTTTTTGATATATGAAATCAAAAGACATGTTTTTGGTGTGACGACACATAGTGACAATCTGTCATGTATATGCAAATGTAGGACCACGACGGCCAAATGGCTTCCCTCGTCATCGATAGAGGGGAAGAGGGGATGAGATTATGGGTGTGGATGCTCCAAAGCATTGACATAAAATTTGTTCGATTGACACATAGAGTACCCATGGCGCAAGTCGAGGACTTTCTTGAGGCCATGCAGTGCCAGATGGTTGGAGTACCACGAGCATGGGTTCGATTGTTTTGCCGACTAGATAGAGTTGTAGTGTGCTATCATTATCAACACCCTCCTCCACCTCAGGGTTAGAGACCTAAGTGTATTCATTTTTGTATGACCGCATAGTATATTTTGGTGGCTCGAAAGCCCCAATTTTGTATATGACACTTATGTATTATGACGTCACTTTTTGAACTTAACGAAAAATAATTTATGATGATCGATTTTTATTTTATTTACATGTGTAAAATGTGTTTTTGATATGCTTATGTTCTGTGAAAAAAATGCCAATCTAACACATAGTTAGCATATGAGTTAGCAACTTGATTAAAAATTCTTGGAACATGAATGTATGTTATACTCTCAAATTGTCATTCTAGCAATCTAACACGAAATAATTTTCGTAATAATGTCAGATCCCTAATACGATATAAGCCATTAAGTTGTGAACACCATGAACACCATGCGAAATGGCATCATGCAATAACTCAATATCGGCACTATATTCAGCAACATTGTTTGATGAAGGTTATAAACATACGCCTCTTGAAGACCGTTACTTACCCGTAGGAGTATAGATCACCCAAGCAGCCGAAGCTACTAGCACCATCAGTGAATCCTATGTAAACGGAAGACTCTGTCAACATCTGCCATAACAAACGAAAGCTAATCAACAAACCCGATCACCATAAGAAAACCTAACTATGCAATGCAAAACTGCACAATAATAGACAAAAACCAGCCATGGATGAAGATCATGCATATTATTTTTTGAGATAGAGCCCATTTATAGGCTCCGCCAAGGCTGTCCCTTCATAATCAACCAGCTCATATGCACCTTTCTCTAAGACACATTTAACCACGTAAGGACCTGATGGCACTCCAACAACTCCCTTTGATTTTGTGCGAAATCAAGGGATCCCCATATGAATTTTGTAAATATTTAACTTTTGGGTTGGTTTTGATTGATTTGGTAAGTGATTTGATTGCTATTATTTCTCGATCTTTCACTCCTTGTGCTACTTGTTCTTGGGATTGATTCTTCTTTTCATGAGTGAATTGGATGACCTTAGTTGCGTGAATGAAGCCACTTCTTAACAAGCTTTTATCTTGGTTATTTTCTCAATTATATTTAAAAAGTACATTATTTATACAAATTGAGAATACATAATTATTCTTAAATAAATTTTTGGTATAATTTTGATACATATTCCAATACAAAATCTTATTATCAAAATCTTTTATTTAAAAGGACTTTTCTCTATATATGATGACCTAAGTATAGTTTTCTAAAAGTTTTTTTATTATTATTAAAAACCATTAACTTATTTAAATAGTTATTTTAAGTAACCTCATAATGGATTACAGCTAATGCTAAATATTAAATATTTTGCATAAACTAGAGTGTCATTGGTATTTTAAATCACCACAAAGGATGGATGGGTAAAAAGGCGTAGTCATATTAAAGTCAGATATAAATATTCTTAATATTATGTATTTATAAAACTTACCATCCTTTTATGCAAAAGCGTAATCTTATGAGGTTTAACCCCATGTTTACATTAAAGAGAATTTTGGCTTTTGTTCTCTCACGGGTTATGAAGAATGCGATTTATAAGAAGATATCATTGCTATCATCTATTCATAAAAGAGGATGTCTAAGATTCGTAATAAAGAAGATTGAGATGCCAGATCACCTTTTAATCAGAAAGGAAACTTCATTGAACATGCGATTGTGGAAGTGGTTGAAGTCTCATTAAAAATTCTAGCTAAATCTTAGGCTACCAGAAAATCACATCTATATTAACTCTGAAAATATTGGTCCTCACGAATAAAAGAACCAAGTGTTGGTTTTGTTTCTAGAAGGCAGTTAAGATAGCAGATTTTGAGGGACTGTTGCCAAAATAATAGACATTTTCCACCTAAACAAATCTATGATGAGTTCTCATAGTAAAAGTCATTTTTCTTACATTGAGACCAAAGTATTTTACCAGTGCATCTGCTCTGCTTCTAAGGATAACAATAGTATCAAGATTTTGCCTTGGAAAAAGGGAAGTCTCCTGCGAACTATCTTATTTATGCAAGTTTGGCATGACAAAGATTGACAAAGATTAATTTATGTGCCAATATTATTATTGTATACAGTTCTTTATAAAAAATTGATGCCAGTAGAAAACATTTCGTAGATTTATCAAATAGAAAATTGGATATATTTTGTTTTTCTTTACTCTTTTCATGATTTTCTATAAATAAATCATTTTCACTTTTACATTGTACTCCTTTTTATTGCACGATGTATTCATTACGCATATATTTTTATTGTGCAGATATAATTGAGTACTGCACTGTAATGAGCACGCATTATTTAAAAGACCTGAAAGTATGAAGAAGATGTGTAACTATTCATGAAGGATTTTCAAATTGATGGCTATCGAAATTTCACAAAATCAATGCACAGAGGATCTACCTCGGTAAGATTTACCATATTGCAAGAAGTTCTCCCGAGACTACAAGCTGAGTTTTAGGAAGAACACAGAGAAGATGATGAATACTAATGAATATTGTAGTTCCGCTCATAAAGAGATTTCTAGTATGCAATTATTTGCTATAAATAGAAACGATCTACCTTATAAAAAGGGGATTCGATTACAATAAGGGCGGGGGAACGTTTCGGGAAACTGGACGAACTTATTTTTCCATTTTTATGTATGTTTCTCTGCTAGGGATGGTCTCCATAAACCAGAGAGATGACTGTGTTTCTCTTTCTTTTTTGTTTTCTTGTTCCTATGCAAAACTGACTTTTTCTCACGGAACCAGAGACGAAGGTGTTTCCTAAGGCTGATACATCAAAACTCTTTTGAAGCTATGGTGCTTTGAATGGACATTGGAACCTGTTCTCACAGCTTTGTAAAATTTCTTTTATGGAGTAATTGAAGCAGATTACTTGTTCTGTTTATCATTATCTTTGCTGGGATTGAAGCAAACTGTAAACTTTGCTTTTAGTTTATGCTTCATTTCTTATGATCAGAATCTTTTAAAACTTATTTTGAAAGATAGTGATTGTTGTTTCATTTGATCTATCAGCTGATATTGATTTACTTTGCAGAATTAAAAGCATCTAAAAAAAAATTCATGATCTTAATATGTTAATTTGTAAGAGATTTTAAGTTTTTTTTTAGCATGTAATAGTTTGATTGTGAGACTATTCTTCAATTTAAATTATTATATGTTTATATTTTAAATGCAAGCTAAATTAATATTAATTTTAACTCATGCTCTTGGCCAAGATAGGTAGTCTACATTTAGGTTATCATAGAATAGAATTAGGAGCTACTATTTTCTGCATTTAGCTTAAAATAATCTTTAGCATTAGTTAGTTATTAGGTTAAATTTCTCTGATTTGTTAGCAGTTTGGTTTGAGTAAACTTGGCACACACCCACCTTAGAGAGACTCTTTATTCTGAGAGCACATCATACAGGCAACAGGTCCTTGATCCTGTGAAGGACAGTTACTTTAAACACATACAAGATTGCATTAAGTTGAGTGTGTGGGTTTTCTTTCTGTAAGTTGGCCTTGGACAGTTTTTCTGGCCAACAGGACCATGCCACATGGGATTAAACTTTCCTACCCCCAAGGGTTCCTTAGCTTGATCCCATAAAAGGACCAATTCACCTTCACTAAACCTCCTAGGATGGATAGACTTATCATATTGGACCTTAACGCGACACTTGTTAACCTCTAAAGCCACTAAGGCATCTCGGCGTTGCTCATCAAGCTACTCTAAGTGGACCAAACTCTCTTCCAATATGGAAGTGTCTGGTAAAATCTCCATAGCTAGCTTCAGAGAAGGGATTATGCATTCAACTGGTAAAACTGACTCCACCCCATACACAAGCTGATAGGGAGAAAAATCGGTGGCAGGTCTTAACCGCGGTTCTATAGGCCCATAAAGTAGGATACAACATGATATGCCAATTATTCTTACTTTGTGCGATGGTTTGTTGGAGAATAGACTTAACTGACTTGTTCACTGCTTCAACATGTCCATTTGCTTGAGGGTAATAAGAAGAGGAGTGCTCTTGCTTATACCCTAACTTGGAAGCCAACTCTTCCATAATTTTGTTCTGAAAGTGCCTACCATGGTTAGTGACAAGCTCTTTCGGAATTCCGAACTAGGTGATAATCTGGTTGAAAATGGAATGCGTGGTTGTCTCACCCTCAGATTTAACTATGGGCATAGCCTCTGCTCATTTCGTGAAGTAACCGACAGCCACAATAATATGATGGTGCCCCCCAACCGAAGCTGGGTTGCAATCCATAAAATCAAGCCCCCACTTGGTGAAGGGACCAACGGTGACAATAGGATACAAAAGGGTAGGACGCGAGTGCATATTACGTGCAAACACCTGGCAAGGGTGGTACTTCTTGACCACATTAACACAATCCTTAAAGATAGATGGCCAAAAATATCCCGCTTTCAAGATTTTTGGGGCTATAGAAATCCCAGATAAATGACCACCACACGCCCCTCCATGGCAATCATTAAGCACGACCTCAGCCTCATCATGAGTTAAACAACAATGTAAAATGGAATCCACCCACGACGGTACAAAGTATCATCCACTATAAGGTAGTTCTTCGCTACGTGACGTAGTCATCGTCGCTGATCCCATGAGAGGTGAGTGGGGACTTTCAATGTTTGCAAATACACAATGATATCCCCATACCAAGGGTCCACAGTTGATATGAGGAATATATGCTCATCGACAAAAGAATCCTCATAAACCTCCTCTTCCTCCAAATTTGGAAAATTTGATATGAGCTCAGCAAAGATTAACGATTTCTTCGATTTCGCCGAAACGAAATCGAGATCAAACTCTTGCAAAATCACAATCCACTTATTATATTTTCCCCTAATCATCCTTCTAGTGAGGATGAACTGAAATGGATTGATGTGAGCTACGACAAAAGTTTGGTGAAGGAGAATGTAATGTCTCAAACGTTGAACCGCATGAACGGTGGCTAAGGATAGCTTCTCCACATGGGAAAAGTGAAGTTTCGCATCAATAAGGTTTCAGCTCAAATAATATATGACATGCTCATGGAGCTCCTCATCCTCTTGAACCAATACCATACCAATCATCTCTTGAGACGCGGCCACATAAATCAAGAAATCACAGCTATAGTCTGGTGGACTAAGTACAGGGGGCATTGCTAAGGATTTCTTAAGAGCATCAAAAGAATCCTGGGCTCGCTCATCCCAGTAAAAAGGGGTGTCCTTCTTCAACAGACACATGAAGCCTTTAGTCAAGTTGGAAAAATTAACCACAAACCTTCGCAATAATTTATCCATACCTTATAAGCATTGAAGGTGTCGAATGCTACGTGGGGGATACAACTGAAGTATTGCCTCAACCTTCAAGGGATCGACTCTAATACCCTCCTTAGACATGATGAATCCTAGTAAACGACCAACTGTCACGCAAAAGATGCACTTATGAGGGTTTAAATGAACTTGATAATGATGGCATCTTTCGAATATTAATCTCACATGATAAGGATGGCACACTCTCAAATGAGAGTGTGTGGAAATTGAACCCAGTGATATATTAATTTTACTCACAACAATTAACAATTGATCATGCAAAATCACTCACAAAAGAGACTGAAATTGGAGCTAAACACTAAACTGTATTAACTCAGTGTACAATATCCAACCCTGTAACATAATAGGTTGCTGAATAAATAAAATACATCAGGGATTCGAATGCATGAGGAGCAATTCAAATCTTGCATAAAGCAGGCTTACTAAAATTAAGCAAATCCCCCATAGGTGTAAAAAGTTGATCCCAAATCTGTCATGGAGCTCACAAATTAGCAAAATGGCTTAGGCAAGCTAAAGAGTGGTGGAATGAAAACTCATACATGTTTTTCCAAGGAGAAAAGAGTGGAGGAGGAAGAGGACAAAAAACTAGTTCACCTCACCTAGTCTAGCTTTTCCATTTGCCTTAAAACACTGAAAAGGCAGGCAATAAAGCAGAAAAAGCAGAAGGGCGTCTAGGAGGCTAGGAATAAAGCAGAATTGATTCCTTGAGGTTTCCCAAGTGCTACATGAGTCAAATAACGCAATTTTGACCACTATGGATAGGTAAAAGACAACTTGCACAAGGTGGGACACATGAACTAGGCAAATAAGACAAAAATAATTAAATTAATGTCTAAGGTGTTAAACTATGGGTTGATTATTCTAACACCCCCCCTTAAGCCTGACTTATGAGTAATATATCAGAAAATTATAGGGCCTAGCAACAAGGCTTAGTCACCCTTTTACATACTGCATGTCCATACAACCAAGGAAAGAGGCAAAACCAACTTGCGAAAATCCTCCCTTAAACATGGACTGTAAAACAAAATTTGGAAATATTGTCTTCACTCATGCTTCACAGCATGATCAGCAATCCCCAGCAGTGATTTGAGATTTCTGAAGGTCTTCTCACAAAATTCTTTGGTGAATATATCAGCTACTTGTTCTGAAGATGAACAGAAGAGTAGGTGAATGGTGCCATCATGCACAAGCTCTTTGATGTAGTGCATATGGATCTCAATGTGTTTTGTTCTCTGCTTCTGAACTAGATCTTTGCAGATTTGAATGGTACTCTGGTTATCACAGTAGATGGTAGTTGAGTACTCTGATTCGAAACCACACTCTCCAAGTAAATCCTGCAACCATAAACATTGAGTTGTTGCATTAACAACTCCTCTGTACTCTGCTTTTGTAGATGAGAGTGCAATGGCACTATGTTTCTTGCTTGACCAGCTGATTGGCCCTTCTGCAAGCATGAACACATATCCTGATGTGTACTTTCTGTCTGTGCTATCACCTGCCCAATCACTGTCAGTAAATCCAATCAAATCAAGATCATATTTTGCTTTGTAGAAGATCCCATGTGTCCTTATTCCCTGAACAAAGTTAAGGATCCTTTTGGCTGCTTTCCAATGGATCTCATGAGGCTGATCCATATATCTAGAAGCCACACTTACTACATAAAAAATATCAGGTCTAGTATGTGTCAGATACAATAAACATCCAATCAATTTCCTATACAGTGTATTGTTTACCATAGGTGAAGAATCAGCTTCTTCCAGCTTTACTCCTGAAAGGAAAGGTGTTTTGCTTGCTTTGCAATCCTTCATTCTGAATTTGTTCAGCAAGTCCAAGGCATATTTGGACTGGTGCACCTTGATTCCAACTTTGGTTTGAGCAATCTCAAGCCCCAAAAATTGACTTAAGAGCCCCAAATCTGTCATGGAGAAGGCTTGGTTCATAGCACCCTTTAAGGAAGCAATCTCATCCTTTGAGCTTCCTGTAATGAGCAGGTCATCAACATATAACACAATGATCATTAATGAACCATTAACTAACTTCAAATAGACATTTGGATCTGATTTGCACCAAACAAAATTCAGTGATAGCAAGAAGCTATCGATCTTGGCATACCAAGCCCTGGGGGCTTGCTTTAGCCCATACAATGACTTTCTCAACCTGCACACAAGAGAAGGGTTAGTAGAAAAACCTTGAGGCTGCTGCATATATATCTCTTCAGTGAGATCTCCATTCAGGAAGGCGCATTTTACATCCATATGATGTACCTCCCATTGCCTTGAGGCTGCAATGGCTAAGGCTAGCCTGATGGAATCCATCTTTGCCACTAGGGCAAAGGTATCATTGTAATCTATCCCATGAACCTGTGAGTAGCCCTTGGCTACCAATCTGGCCTTGTACTTCAGTGGTGAACCATCAGCAGCAAATTTGGTCTTATAGACCCACTTACACTGGACTAACTTTCTCCCTGGGGGAAGATCCACTAGCTCCCATGTGTTGCTCTTTTGGAGTGAGCTGAACTCCTCCTTCATGGATGTTTGCCATCTTGGATCTCCTGCTACTTCTTCATATGTTTGAGGATCAGACTCCACCATCAAATAGCATTTTTCAGCAAACATAGGATCCTTCATGCACAGACCACTCTCAAATTGAGATCTAGTCCTCCTTGGGTCATCGGGATCCCCAGCTACCTCTCCTGCTACATGTAGTGTCTTGGCTGCCCATTTTGGCCTTGTAGGGCTGTTAGGGTCTACAATAAACTCATCTCCATCAGACAAATCAAACTGGAGAAGAGGCTTCTCCAACTTCCACTGCTGCAAGGGGTTCTTCTTCAAACTGAACACACCTTTCAATGAAGGCTTTGTTTGTGCTCAAATTTATCAGCTTGTACCCTTTTGAATCTTCATAGTATCCAACAAAAAGACACTCTTGGCTTTGGGGCTGCAAAGCCTTCCTCTTCTCTGTTGGGATTCTAGCCCAAGCCCTTGAGCCAAAAATCCTGAAATGGGTCACATCTGGCTTGTGCCCACTCCATGCTTCGAAGGGAGTAATGCCATCAAGATTTTTATGAGGCACCCTATTCTGAATATAGGCTGCATAGTTGATAGCTTCAGCCCAGTACTTTGGTGGCAAAGTTTTGGCCTCCATCATGCATGTTGCCATTTCCTTCAGTGATCTGTTCTTCCTCTCAGCAACACCATTCTGCTGTGGTGTGTAAGGGAAAGAATGATGCATCTGAATACCTGCATCGGCACAATAATTAATAAACTCAGACTTGACATACTCACCACCATTGTCAGATCTAAGGACCTTGAGTTTCCTCCCAGACTAGTTTTCAACCAAAGCCTTAAAGACTTTGAAGAGGCCAAAAACTTCAGACTTGTGTTTCAGGAAGTAAACCCAGCAATACCTGGAAAAGTCATCAATAAAATTCAATGCATATTTGGCCTGACTCATGGACATATGAGGGAATGGGCCAGCAACATCACTGTGGATCAGCTCGAGGGGTGCAGATGTTCTCTCATGACTAGCTCTCTCAAATTTGTGCTCTGGGTGTTTTCTTAGGATACAACCTTGGCAGACTCCTTTGGAAAATTTTATCTTGGGAAACCCTATGACCATCTCTTTTTCACTAAGATCAGAAAGATACTTGTAATTTAGGTGGCCAAATATTTCATGCCAAAGCTTGCTTGCCTCATTAGCATGAATCAGAAGAGCAGAGGGGTTTGAGTAGGGTAGGAAGTGTGAGAACATGTATACCTTTTGAGCATGATTCGCAACTCCTTTTGCAATGACTTTACCACTTGAGATCTCTGTGATCTCAACTTCATCAGGGGAGAATATGACTTTCTTAGGAGACCCAGTGTGAGTCATCTGGTACACTGACAAGAGGTTGGAGGCAAGACCAGGCACATACAACACATTGTTGAACTGACCATGATCAAGATCAATCCTCCCTTTGCCCAAAATTTCAGTGAGAGAGTCATCTCCCAGTACTATAGGTGGTCCTTTTGACATGTCAAGTGAGGATAATGCCTCCTTGGTCGAAAGCATGTGTCTTGAAGCTCCAGAATCGATGATAAAACTGGGTGAGCTTGATGTGCCAGCAACTAGAGCATGAACTCTCTCTCTGTCTTCTGAACTTGATCCTCCTTCTCTCTTCTTTGAGCTATCTGGAAGGGAGATGCCATTCTTCTCCAGGAGTTGGGTCAACATGTCTATTTGCTTTTTCATACAAGATCTTTCAGTATGATTTCCCTTATTGCAGTATGAGCACTTGCTCATTTCTCCTTTGTTTTTCTTCTTCTGGTTATTCTTCTTGGAACCTTGTGGCTCCTCCAGAGACTGTTTCTTGTCTCTCTTTTGCTCAGGTGGATTTTTAGCTTTCTTTTTGCTTTTTGAATCCACCTTCAAATCTCTAGCAATCAGAGCTTGATCTTTGGATGGTTTGATGGTGCCCATCATCACCAGCTTGTCTTATTCTTGTGTGAGAGATTCCATGAAATCTGCAAGGCTAGGCATCTTCCTAGTTCGAGCTGTCAGTTTTGTGGCATAGAAGGTCAAAACAAACACTGAATAGTCAAGGCCTAGCTTCGAGAGAATGTCCAGGACAAGCTAATCATCCTTCTTTTCGATCCCACACTGTTTTAGCTGCAAAACAAGTGCTTTGAACTTGGAGAAATATAGCTGCAGGGATTCAAAGCTATTTGGACTCAGAGAAACCAGCTCATTTTCAATTTGATGTCCCCTCATCTCATCTGTCTTTCCAAAAAGATCAGAAAGCTTCTCCCATACTTCATTCGGTGATGTCAATCCATCAAGATGGAAAAGGAGGTCTCTGGAAATACTCAGACACAGGAGACCATAGGCCTCATCCCTCCTGTTGTGCCATTTTATCTTCTCTGCAGCTGGATTGGGCTCTGCTTCTGTTGCCATAGTCACCCTGTAGAGGCCTTTCTCTCTCAACAGTATCTCCATCTATGCTTTCCATTCAAAGAAATTGAAGGGAGTCAAGATAGTTTTCTGTGATTGATCCATAGCTTAGAAAATCTGTCCTGGCTATCAGTAGAAGGCTCCCAGTCACTGATGTTGAACTTGCAAAACAATTTTTAAGGAGAGAACTCGATCTACAATGGCTCTGATACCATGTGGAAATTGGACCCAGTGATAGATTAATTTTACTCACAACAATTAACAATTGATCATGCAAAATCACTCACAAAAGAGACTGAAATTGGAGATGAACACTAAACTATATTAACTCAGTGTACAATAGCCAACCCTGTAACATAATAGGTTGCTGAATAAATAAAATACATCAGGGATTCGAATGCATGAGGAGCAATTCAAATCTAGCATAAAGCAAGCTTACTAAAATTAAGCAAATCCCCCATAGGTGTAAAAAGTTGATCCCAAATCTGTCATGGACCTCACGAATTAGAAAAATGGCTTAGGCAAGCTAAAGAGTGGTGGAATGACAACTCATACATGCTTTTGCAAGGAGAAAAGAGTGGAGGATGAAGAGGACAAAAAACTAGTTCACCTCACCTAGTCTAGCTTTTCCATTTGCCTTAAAACATTGAAAAAGCAGAAGGGCGCCTAGGAGGCTAGGAATAAAGCAGAATTGGTTCCTTGAGGTTTCCCAGCGCTACATGAGTCAAATAAGGCAATTTTGACCACTATGGATAGGTAAAATACAACTTGCACAAGGTGGGACACATGAACTAGGCAAATAAGACAAAAATAATTAAATTAATGTCTAAGGTGTTAAACTATGGTTTGATTATTCTAACAGAGTGAACAACGAGATCATCCAAATATACTTCAATAATCATCTTAAGATCGTGAAAGATTAAGGTCATGGCCCGCTGAAACATAGCTCCGACGCTTTTAAGGCTGAAGGGCATCTTTCGATATGCAAAAGTTCCCCAAGGACAAATAAATGTTGTCTTATGTTGATCCTCGAGCTTAATTTGTATCTGATTATATCCAGAGAAGCCATCCATAAAATAAAATGCCTCACTTTCCACACACTCATCCAAAATTTTATCAATAAATGGTGTAGGGAAATTATCTTTAGGACAGGCTCGATTTAAATCACGAAAATCAGTGCATATTCGGATCGCTCCCTGCTTCTTATCTATCGGAACGCGATTTGAAACCCACTCTGTCAAAGGAATGGGATAGATAAACCAGATTTGAGCAGTTTCTCTATCTCAGCTTTAATGGTGTGTGCTTTTCTAGGATTCACGGCACGAAACGCTATCGAACCGGTTTTGCATCCGAATAGGTTTTGATTTCATGTTCGACAATACGAGGGTCTATACCTGGCATTTCTTCATATGACCAAGCGAAAATATCATGAAATTCCTTAAACAGCTTGGTATACTCTTTGATCTCGTCAGGGGAACAACCAGCCCAATGTAGACATTCTCAATCTTACCAGGATCACGAGAAATATTGATAGGAATCATTGGTGACAGGTTATCCATGTTCCCTTCAACCATTTGACTAGGAGAGCTTAATGGGACCACAGGGCTACCAATTTTCTCGCTAAGAATCTCCCTAAAGTCATCACACTCTAAACGATCAAGCTTAGGAAGGAAATACGATCTATGGTGCAACTCTTCCCAAGGTTGCTCAATCCCAGACATAGCCTCAAGAATAGCTTCATTTGACAGAAAAACATCATCAAGGCAGTCGTGAGAGTGAGATGACTCTACTGCCCATGCAGGAAGCGCATACAGGTCCTCCTCCTCCTTCCGCGAAGAGGAAGGACTAGGCTCTACAACATGATCAAGATTCACTTGATACGCCACCATTGTTGCAGGAAATGGCACGTCAGTCTCGATAGGCACACTCGAAGTACTCGATGAAGGAAGAATCCAAGGATCTCCCATATGAGTAGTGCAAAAATATACCAAATTTGACGAGGATGAATCCCCACCAAGACTAGACCCAATCATGATAACAGGCGCAAGACAACTGAAGACTCCCATAAGAGAAGGATACATACCCACACCCACATTCTTAGTTGTTGACTAAGAATGATCGATAATCGAGATAGAAGCTCTTGATGATGCATTGACACTCGGATTATGGAATGACTTTTGATCAATAGTAATGATCTTCCCATTAAATGGAAAGAAAACTACTTGAAATAGGGAAGAAGCTATAGCTTGCATATTGTACATCCAATTCCTACCCAGCAAAATATTGTAGTCAAGGGGCGCATCAACCACCTCGACTCGATCACGACAGTCTTCCCACCCAATTGGACCTCTAGAGAAGGAAGTATAACGTGCGGCCGAAATGACCTACCATCGAAAGCCTTCAACATGTTGGCAAATTGAGACAACGTGGGAGAATCTAAGCCCTTCCAACAAGACAAAGACATCACAGAAGCGGCAACACCTTCATCAATGACAGTACACTTGATGGTGTTGTTGAGACACTCTACATGAATCAAAAGAGACACGTAGTAAGGCAAGCAAGGCTGCACTCCCATGGTTTCAAATTTGATAATGGAAAAAGAGCTACCATCACTGACCCCAAGAGCAAACAACAAGGCCTTTCTCTGCGGAGGACAAGTCTGAAGCACTTCAAATGCGGACATCGCACAAGGGGTCTAGCCCAAATCCTCGAAAACTAAATAGTTTTGGGCATCTCGAGCATTAGGATTGTGCCCCGAATGCTTCAAGACTCCCATAGGAATGCGAGGTGGAGATTTAGGTTTATCCGTAGGATTTTCAATTCACAAAGGGCTCTCGGGTGGGGAAGGTTCTTTCCCAAGGTCAGGTTGTGACGAACCATAATATTTTGCACGTGTTACAACTTGGGAAGCTTTTACCATGTTGATACAACCATGAACAAGAGCGACCTCCAGTGGGTTTTGAGTTCCACCAGACGCACAACCAGGATCAACGGTCCTCGAGTTCATATTTTGATTATTAGGTAAAGGATTAGTAAACACAGTTGGGTCCTGTGCTATGAACTTCGAGGCATCCTCCATACGAGGGCATAAGTGAGTGAGGTGATCGTCCTTACACAACTTACAAGGAAACTTTACCTTACGCTTAGGCTGCTTGTCCCCCCAACATTATTCGTGTTCTTGTCATTATTATTACCATTTTCATTTTTATTCCCACCCTTACGATTATTTTTTCCTTTCTTTTTATTCCATCCAGGCTCCTGGTTGCCTTTCGGGTTCAACGTTTGCACAGAGAGTACACTCGCTGATTGGGTAGGTTGAGATGAAGCTGTAGCTTGTCCCGAAATAGGCTGGTTAATCAATAACTGGCTCACTTGTTTCATAACCGAGTCCGCAGGTTTGGTACTTGTGGAGCCAACAATACCATCGGCATGTGGCCCCGGTTTGATCTTGGGGTCGAAATTGGATCTTGGAGCATTTGGAATAATCTCATACAAGAGTCCAGATTGAGCATACATCAAATCCAACTCTTGAGCCCTAAAGATAGCTTGGTCCTCATTTTGAACTCTGGATGTAGAAACATCCTTCATGATGTAAGGTAACAATGACTTGAGAAACCATTCTAGAAGAAACTTTGGTGGTATAAAGGCTTTAATTAATCGTTTCTATCTACACCACTCTTGAATATGATCTGAAATGTGCGTGGCTTTGTCTTGTTGAAAGGTCGACAAGAGTTCGGTACTAACGTCGTAACATACGGGTAGCTGGAAATGATTAAGAAAAGTCATGGAAAGATCATCGAACATAGCATAAGCCCCCCCTGGTAACTCTATATACCATTTCACTACAGGACTTGTGAGGGTGTGTTGAAATAGCCTCATATGGATAGAATCATCGTGTAAGGAATTGGAAGAGCTCCAAAGGTGGAAAGTGGTGACATGCTCACTAGGATCTTCACCAGCCTTACCTTCAAACTTGGGAATGTTCGAAGGAAGCTTGGTAGGGACTACCGGCCATGCCGGATTATGATACACGGGATCATTCATCAATCTCAACAAATCAGGTAGGTTCAATGTCTCAAGGAAAGGGATCCTAGGTTGAGCCGGTCGATGCCACGCTCCCTGGTAATGCTAATTCATATAAGGTTGATTGCTATACACACCATGGCCTTGGCCAGTGGGATAATAACCTCCTCCCATTTGACCCATGAAGGGATGCATGGAAGCATTGTGATGTGGAGTACCTTGATTATGAGGTGCTAAAAATCCATAATTATAAGAGTAAGCGGGTTGTTGATACCTGTACCCATATGGTTGAGAGTTTTTCCTATACTGCGGTCTATAAGAATGTCCATGGGAAGCTCCATAAGGTGTTCCATGGGATGTTCCATGAGATGGTCCATAGTTAGGTATATGGGGAGCTCCATGAGATGGACCATGAGACAATCTAGAAACAAGTACAGGACCTGCCGACACAACAGGAGGCACTTGGCTTTGTAATACTACAGTGTTAGCAGTCACAGGACGAACATGGCTAGTAGAGGTATTCCGGCCCAAAGGCCCATGCAAATTAGGGGGATGATGGGTCGTTAAAAAATCATTCGAAGGAACGGGGTTCAAAGACGATGGGACATGTGAAGGAATGTAAGTGGTGTTTCCAATGTTCACATGTCTCCATTCTGGTATCTGAATAGGGTTACTAACTCTAGGCCTAGGATGAGCATGTGAAGATGCCTCCACCACAGGGATGGAAGGTGCAATGTGACTAGTGCCCCCAAACCTCTCTGCATGGAAAGGAATGGAAGTGCCCCCAGGCGTAGTGCCAGGGTCAACTTCCAACTGGGAATGATATGCCAAATCGGACTTAGGGATATCAGTCATGCCATATCTAACATTAGTAGTGCTTGTAGGTTCATAGTGAGTCTTGTCGCCCAAAAACCAATACTGACGACCCGTGAATGAGGGATCATAACCATATCATGAAGGATGTTCATGTGGTGGATCATATGTGCTAGTGGGATCACCCTCCCCTACCTCGTGAGGTGGGGAGGACATCTCTGGAATCTCATCCTAATGATCTCCCATGGTGTGTGAATCAAAGTGAGAAGTAGTCCACCTGAACTGTCTGGCTCCCTCTCCCAAAGGAGGAGGAGACGTGGAAGGTGGAAGTCCTACTAAACAAAAAGAACGGCAAGGTGTTGCCCCCGAATACACAATGACTCAATAAAAATAAAATACTCAATCTAACTATGTAACCCTAAGCATACTAGTGTGCACAGAGCATATACCTAAGAACATCTAAAACCAAACAACAAGAAAACCAAGGGTAGATATAAGTGAGCTCCCAAATGAAGCAGGTATCTCTAGCCTAGAAGAGGCTTGAGACTCCCATACACAACAAGTGAAGGATCGTAACCAATTATAGTGGACCTCAGTTTCAATGCATATAGCGACTATGTCGTCCAACCCCTGCCTAGCCAATACACCTGCAAAATAACCTCTACAAATACCCCCTTGATAACCTAGGTAAGGAAACTAAGGTCACCTCAATATAATCAATGCTCAGGAAGACAGTCGCAGGTGATATTAACCATATAGGCAGGGTAGCAAATCCCTAAGCCTGAAAGCACAATTGGTACCCCAGGGGTGCACCAACCAATACCTCAAAGGCCCCCAGATACGAATACAATCCTGGAAATATCTCTGGTGCTAATCAATCACAATCAGGGGTCATCCCAATCATAATTTCTCACACTACCTCGTGCTTAACTCCTGTGTAAGAGGAGGATCTTGAGAAACACTAATTATACCAAGGGTTTCACACTCTCACCTGGATAGACACCCAATTGTTTTGTTTAGTGGTCTTGGAGAATTAACTTACAATGAACTATTCCAAGGCCCTAAAAGCTAATCTTGTTGATGCACCCTAGAAAATAAAAGAGTGTAATTCATTTTATTAAGCATTGATTTTAGTTGGCTGTTATACTCAAATGGTAATAGTCATGCAACTTATGTTGTTATGACACAACATGAAGCAAAATGCACACCTAACAATCAATGCAAATGCATTGTGTAGAATGAAAAACAGGGTATGCTACTACGTGAAGTGCAAAATTTTTCCTTCAAATGTAAATGCAGTCATTCCTATATGAAAATATGACTAAGATTCACCAAGCAAACCTAATACAAGTACCATGCTGATGCAAAATGCAAGCAATGCATAACGATGCAAAAAGAAAAATATTTTTGTATTTTTGAATTAAATGACATAAAAAAGCAAAAAAGATGACTCTACAACCCTCAGACTTTGCAACCACTCACAAACAGCAACCAAGCAAAGCACTAAGGTAAAAGAGACCTAATGCACTAATCTCAAAACAAAAAGTAGAAAATGAATGACAAGAACATTTCTAAGAATCAAATTAAAAACAGTCTCTGGTCAGAAACAGAGGCTAGATACAGACACCATAAGCATCCAAGAAGACTCAGCAATCATCCAAAATCACCCAGCAACACTTAATCCTCCCAATAAAGAAAAAAATCAAGTCATACATGGTTGTTCTCGGTGAACCTGCATACATACGTGACTGTTCTAGGAAAACCCACATGTATACGCGACTGTGAAAGCTAAACCCGCGTACAGGAAGAAAAAGAGAGAGAAATAAGGTAAACAAACAAGCTGAGACAAAATTTACTCCTTCAGGACACTACTAGGCAAACATGCCCCCAGACCCGACACAAAAAATAGAGATATTGGAGAAATTCAAGTACATTGAATACTGAAAAATCCCCAAAGAGAAACAACTAGGAATCTCCCCAGTATGGTTGCCAATTATGTTACGGAGAAAACTTCCTATGGCTTAGGGTGTATCACAACAGACAGATAAACCAAAAAAATCAATCCTTTCCCATATGTAAGAGAAACCAAATATATAACACTAAGGGACCATGGGTCATACCTTATTCCGGACGGTTGAAGTAGATCCCCGTTGAGATTTTTCCAATCTCGCTTGCTTTAGCAATTCACTCTCAACAACAGTAAACAAGGAAAGCATGCTATATAATATGGTGTTAGATCTACTCTAGCATATATATTCATCAATGTATAAACAATTAAACATATCCATGGATTCAATATTCATTCAATTGCACATTAAATGGACAGGAAAAGATATTTCTATTAATTAAATCAGATATTACATAAGTGACAACCTCTGTCGGCACGTCTGCGGAACAGAGAAACTGAGTCCTCCACCTGGGCCTCCACCACCTCAATCCTCCATCTCTCGATAGCAAGCTCACAAGAAAAGGAAAGCTTGGGAAGAACACAAAGTGCTCCAAAGGGACAAAGGGATGCAGACTCAAGTATAAGCAAGCTACGACAACAATGGACTATAGTTTCCTTGCTCTTCAATTCCCTCCCTTTCAATGTATCCAAGGGGTTCCTTATATAGCACTCCAAAAGGGTAATGGAGGGTCAAATCCAAGCAATCTCGAGGCATATGGAAGGCCAAGAGACAAGTGGTTCAAAAACACATCAAGGAAAACTCAAAAAATATTTGGACTTATGCACACATCTCGATGTAAGCGGGTTTGAGGTCAATATTCACGTATATACACGAGAATGGGATTAAAAGTCCCATACAGCAATAAACAAGTGTTTTTAGGGATGAACTTGGAAACATCAAAGTATAATATTGGTCCATGGGATCCAAAGAATCTGCAAAGGGACAGGGAAGGCCATAAATGTGTGATCAACCATGTGTGGTAAAATCAGCTGTAACGGTTATTTTTCCTAATTTTGATTTTATTTGAATATGGAGGTCCTAACATCTAATTGATGCTTTGCATACATCCATGCACCCATGAGACCATGCACATGCACCATGAAACCATGAAACCATCCATCCATGCACCATGCATGATGAGAATATTCCTTATCCAAGTTATCTTCCGTTAATCAGAGAAAATTTAAGGAGGATTCGAGTTACCTTCTTTCATTTGGAGTGATTTGGGGGAATTTGAGTTTTCTTCAACCAATTAAAGGGGTTTTGAGTCTAATTCGAGTTACCCTTGGTCAATTAGAGTAAATTGGATCAATTCAAAGTGCATGGGATTGATTATAAAGAAATTTAAGTCAATAGGTGAAATTTGAGTTGTCTCCAGTACATGGGAGTGATTTTTGGGAGGTTTGAGTCAGCCTTAGTAAATTGAAGTTCTCCCCAGCGACTGGGAATGTTTTGTCAATGGATTCAACTTTCTCTCATGAGAACTCGAAATGTCATCCATTGTTTTGGTAAATCCCTTAGTGAATTCGAGTTGCTTACTAGCAAACTTAAGTTAGCCATGCCAGTGAATTCAAATTTGATATGAAAGGAATTCAAATTGCATTTCATGGGAGGGGTTCTTGATTATTCATTCCTTCATTCATTGAGGGAAGGGATTTGTTCATGCCATGATTGTTGAGAGTTGGGTAAGCTTGGGATCTTATGAAACCATGTATTATATGTTATGTGTGGGAACGGTGTGCTTGGACCATAGGGATATTGAGTCATGTTTGAAATAATCCTAAGAAACTATGGTATAGTTCCTATGTATTCATGGTTTGTCTCTATCCTAGACCTGCACATAAATCTTGATGGTGAATGCTGATGTCCTGAGGGAACTAGGAGGTGAATGGATTACCATTGCACCTGGCAGTGGGGTGAAGGAGTAAATAGGTGGTGAGGGATCAAGTTATGGATTCTGAAAAATGATATTTGAGATAATATTGGGTGTGATTTAGTTCCTTCGTGTCCATTTCTTGTCTCTATCCTATACCTGCACATAAATCTTGATGGTGAATGGCAATGTAAGTAGGTGGAGAGGGGGGAAATCCTGTCGAATAAATACCAGTTATGACTCTTAGGTTGTGGGCCTAAATATAGTTTGAATTTGAAAGAGAGAGTTCCTTGACATGTGGATCCATGACCTCATCTTAGGGGTGACCTTCTCCAGTAGTATTTGCTTGACAATGTCTAAGTCTGTGAGGAACATTTACCTGTTGATGGTAGTTGCACCATATATAACATATAAGTACTCTTGACCTATTATTTACTATGTTATTGATGCACATGCACCCATGAGGCTGATATATCTTGGTTATATTATGATGCATAATGATTTATATGTCCATGTTTAATGGTTAAGTTTGATGTTGCTAAATTGGCGGCTCACAAAGTAGGTATGTGAATATGTTAATCTAGTTGTTAGATGCTAGATTGTATGATTTATGGCAGTTGTTGGGATATTTTTTTGGATAGTCCACATGGTTGTGTACGACTATTATAGATCAGATATTCTATGGGATTAATGGTTGTTATTAAAGTGCTAAATTGTGATTTACATTAGTGTTATAAATCTGCTATAATGAATTGTAATGATGTTGATTTATTTATGGTACTGGAAGCTAGATTACTTATGTATTTATGATCATTAGAGGGTCTGATATTTGGACATCCCATATGGCTGTATATGGTTGTCTCAAGTCAAATATGATGGATATTTGATGAATGATATTTAGTATTATAAACATGGTGTATTTATGTATTGTAATTTTGCCTCCTTGGAATGTTAGAATGTTGATTTGTATACTATCTTAAGTGGAGTTTTTATTAATGTATGTAAATATAATTTAATATTTGGTTAAATGGATACGGGCGGTATCCCATAGGTGTGATGACATTTATTAAACATGTAAAGAGGTTATGGATTGAATATGTTCATGTGTCATTACATTACATTGCATGTAGAATGGGGAATTGTTTAATTGGAAGGTTTGTCTTCCTTGTATGGGGTTGATTGTTTTAATTAGTTTGGATTGTTGAAATGTTAGCCTAAACCTTAAAATAACAATGTTCTGTTGTGCTTAAAATTATAATCATTCCTCCTTGATTAGAATCCCATAATTATTTTGGGAACCTAATGATGTGTTTGGGGTCAGGTACATTACATCTACCTCTGTTGAATGCACCATCATAGACGACGACCATCCCACCATTGGACCCACCTGCTTGAACCATTATAGATACATATACCAACGTCACTACACCACCCATGACAATTATTTCATTATCCCCTGATGCATCTATACCTACCTCATCAACCCCGACTTCCATTACCCTAACCCAACCTCAACAATCATAAACCCTAGGAGAATCATGGAAGAAAAATTGAAAGAATAAGAAAAAGCAAGTTCCCACGCTCCATTAGAGAAATTTTGAGGTCTAAAATGGGCCTCGTAAGGAAAGTTGTAAAAAACTTGTGGAAATAATAAAATAATATTAGCAGGTACCTCATCAAATTTTGGAGGAAAAAAGAAAAACTACTTTTTCAACTCGTATTTTCAACTTATCTCCCTGTGTATTCACTCAAATTTCGATTGGGCACACTCGTTGGATGGGGAATTCGATTCCGCACCCAACGAGTACCCACACAAAATAATTTTGACGATCCCCTCTATCCCAAAAAAAAGAATTACAAGGAAAAACGAGATGATGACATCATCATCATGTTTTTTCATGTATTTTGTGTTTTTTGGGAAGTGAGGTCCATCAAAAGTATGTCGTATGGGCACTTGTTGGGTGCGGAATTGAATTCCCCATCCAAGAAGTGCTCCCATTCGAAATTTGAGTGAATACACTGGGAGCTAATTTGAAAATACAAGTTGAAAAAATAGTTTTTCCACTTTGACATTTTTACTTTTTTACTCAAAGAATGGTAATTCATCCCCCATGGTTGACATCATCACCTTGAATTCTATTGGTTGATTTTTATAGTGCATTTCTTTTGTTTTGAGGCCCATTTTTTACCTCAAATTTTATCTAATGACAATAGCAGTCAAGACAATAGTTGGTACCTCAGATGCTAGAGGACTCTTTGATCCAAATCGAGCCTTAAAGAAAGAGTTGGGAGATTTCGTTAGAATTGCAAATAAGTAAAAATGGAAGAGATGGTTGGATGATTAAAAGAAGTTTAAGAATCTTCAAGAGGAGCAAAAGCATACATTAAAGCACTGCTCTGACTTGGTTCCCCAAGTCATTATGACAATTGAAGTACCAAAAGAAGAAAAACTCCTTTACCATATTTCCAGCTTATCCAGCTCTGTTGTTTCATTTTTGTAATATGTTGTCCGCCAAAAGAACCAGGCAAGTGAACAAGAGAATGTACTTCTATTTACCGAGCAGTATAACAGGGCCAATATATTAAAGGAATATGAAGTACAAGCCAGCCGATCGGCACGAGTATTGAACAACTAGTATTCTTACTATGGAAAATTATTTGTGGATATGGGAAATGTACATAATACTATAGCTAAAATCTACTAACGAAAGGCCACAACGGATCCATCAACTCTAGCACTTTTGGACAGCCAGCTAATCATGAAAGAGAAACGCTTCGTCGACCTCCAGAAGAAAGAATACCAATGGACAAAGTAGTCCAAGTCGGCACAAAGAGAGGTCGACCACCTAACAAACCAGATACACCAACTATTGCAAGCCGCTAAAAGCACAACACCTCAAGTTGGGACTTGACCTACAAAACATCCAAAGTGTATCAGTAAAAGAGAAGTTTGTCATTAGAGGAAATTTCAATTTAAAATGGGCCTTCCAAAAATAATACAAATTCCATGTCATCATGTATTATCCAATCAAAATGATTTAAAATTAAAAAAGGGAGCACCTCTTAAACAATTTTTTAATATAAATTTGGGGATAGGTATCATAAAAAACACTACTTTTTTTGTTCGTATTTTCAACATATCTCCCTGTGTTTTTACTCAAATTTCGATTGGGAGAGCCTGTTGGATGCGGAATTAAATTCTACATCCAACGAGTACCCACTTGGCATACTTTTGATGGGCCCCAATACCCAAAAACAAGAAATACCTGAAAAACGTGATGATGACATCATCATCACATTTTTTCAAGTATTTCATGTTTTTGGGGTAGCACGGCCCATAAAAAGTATGTCGAGTGGGTACTCCTTGGATGTGGAATTTAATTCCACATCCACATCCAACGAGCTCTCCCGATCGAACTTTGAGTAAAAACACAGGGAGATATGTCGAAAATACAAACAAAAAAGTAGTTTTTTCTTTTCTTCCTCCAAAATAATAAATATTATTTTATTATTTTATTAATTTTTCTTAGGAGGCCCATTTTGAGTTGAAATTTCCTCTAATGAAGATTATTTGGACTTATCATTGTCATCCTCGACATTCAGAAATCCTACATGCCTATGAGGATTTCCAAATATGGTTAGTCATGTTAGCTAAAACAATTGTAGAAGCATGTGTTGAAGGAGAATTGTCGAGCACCACATCCAGTCCAAAGCAGTCATTAAAAAATTGTACAAATATTTTGTAACAAAATTATGTAGTTATGCATCTCTCAATTCTCTTCAGAATGAAGAAGTGTCTTGTTGGTGGGGGAGATGTTGGAGGAGCCTAGTCGACTCGTCAACTAAGTCCTCTCGACCGACCGTAGTCTCGTTGGTCTAGTTAGTCAGACAGTTAATTGATCGGTCGTTCAATTATATTTGTTTAACTACCTTGTAACATGTATAAATAGGCTGGTGAGTTGGAGATAAAGAGATTTCTTTTGCACATGACGGTCTTATAATAAAGGAAAACATGTTACTTCTACCACCATTACTTGTGTTCTTTTTTGTATCTAGTATGCATGTATGTATCATCTTGTACCTTGTTATGCTTTGTTATACTACTGGGAATTGCATGTAATCCCATGGATTACAACAAGCCATCATAGAAATTAAAATCGGATTTTCAGAGCAGATATTCAAAGAGGTTTGGGGTCTTTTCAACAAGATACCGTGCACCTAGAACATAATCTGTATGCAAAAATTAGAACCCCAACAAGGTTATGATCCAAACATACCTTACATGTCCAAGTGGCGACCATCTCAACTCACCATAATTCTAATATGGGGAGTTTGTAAAATGTTCCAATCCACTAGAAAATACAATAAGCATTATGGAGGCCTTAATATGGTTTCAAAGCCCTAACCCTAGTTCTAGCCATCAAATATCTAGAAAAAGGGGGTGAAATGTTGACTTACTAAACACCTTTTGTTCCATAATTTTAATATGGGGATATGGTAACATGTGTGAATCCACTAGAGACTATAATAAGCATTATGGAATTTTCAAAACCCTAATCCTAACCCTAGTTCTAGCCATTAAATATCTAGCAAAAGGGGGTAAAGGGTTGACTTTTTCACTAATTCCCTATATTCCATAGTAAGAGAGGATTATGGAAGAAATACTAACAAAGAAAAGAGACAAAAGAATACAAGCATATTTTAGAGAATTCTAGAAGACCATAGTGTCTCATAGTTGCACAATTGAGCATAGATTCAATGTAGTTGTTTTAAGTTTTAATGTCATTGTAGCCAACCCTTGGACCATCCAAGGAGGTTTACATAATATTTGATTCATTGGAAACCTTCTCTCAAGATATCCATGAACATGACAAGTACAATGTCAAATATGTTCATAATCTAGGGTTTGAATCCATTTTATGTTTGAATAATGGACTCTATTAAAAGTTTAGATTAGTTAATTAAAAAACAAATTCAAGCATATGATGTGTATTCCTTTGACCTAGTGATTTCATGGGTCTTTATAAATATTCTTAGCATGTTTCCCACATCCTTCACTCTAGAATTCCAAAAGTAGGGAATAAAGTCAAATCCATACTAATGGTGAAGTCTTCCTTTTTTGGGTCAGTTATTTTTCCAATATTTGATATGAAACCCTACTAAATTTAAGAAGTATGGAATTGTTTCAAAAATTCAATATTTGTTTTCGAAATGTGTAAAGATGACAATAAATAAATCTTTAGTACATAGCTTGAGGTCCGTTAATCCTTTGACCTTCCATGTTGTAATCCACCATAAGTATGCTCAATTAGCCACCAATTTAGGAAATGACAAATTATGACATGTTCAAATATGTTATCTAGGAAAATGTAATCTTTCATCTAGAGTTCTCTATCTTATTAAACATCATGTTTAAGTCTAAAGGGATGTACAACATAACGTTTCCTTAATGAATGCATTTGTCATTACATTTCCCTTAAAATCCACCACTACTACTTTATAAGAAACCTAAAATGGTTTATCCCCTACTATCCCAATAGAACCCTCACTTGTAAACAACAAACTTTTGAAACCTTAAATCCCATATACAACCTATCTTATCCTATTTTCCCTTCTCCAACCCCACGGTTTTAATTTTAGATGTATATGATGCATGGAAACTAACATACAACGATGCTCAGACATTAGCTAATTAACTCTTTGTAACAATCCAAAACCATCTTAAAATAGCTAGTTAATATTCATTCTTCATTCCAAATAGAGCCATACCATACGAAAAACATTTGTGAACAACATTTTGAGAACAAATCAAATAAAAATATACCAAAAGTGATGTATGTGACATTTTACCATTCTCTTACTGGCCCTTGCATGATCTTAAAAAATTTCTAAGTGCAATAACTTTCAATTGAATAGAAAACCATTATGTTACTCATATGGATGCCCATCCAAAGGAAAAGATCTAGTGTAAATATGCACCTTGCTTCAACCTCAAAAGTTTTAGATATTAATTCAAATAAATCAAGATTTGATACTTCTTTTCCCATGGGCTACTCTACCATAAACAATTGCTTTGCAGTAGATGAAAATAATTTACTATTAGTATTCAATATTGGGGTATCTCCTGTGTAACCTTTTTTTCCATTCTTAGTTGTTAGTTGTAATTTGAATCGCATCATTATGTTATTTGTTTATAGCAAGTGATTGAAACCCTTGTCTAGAACAAATGACTATGTTAATACTCTGCCTCGTGTACAAATTTGTAGAATAACATATAGGGGTATTTGAGGATGTAAACGGAATGGTATGGTTTGTAATGTCCCTGTAATTTCACTATGGTCCATTCCGCTAATCCATCCAATTCATGTGGGTTCAAGTGGAAAAATAATTATATTGGGGGATTCAATGGCCTGAAGTCACTTTATAAAATCAATAAGAAATGGTAAAAAGGTGATGTGGGTCATGGAATAATGTTAAATTTGTTGACTAAATTTCCATTGATGCCAACAGGTGTGTCGGTGTGTCTTGGTGCCCCTTGAGGATCCCCTGAGGGTTAAGTAGTTGTCAATGTCAAAGGATACCTTTTGACCTTGTCCAAGACCAAGTATAAATCCCTTGGATCCCTTTGGATAATGAAAAAATCTATGTACAGTACTCTTTAGAGTGTTTAACTACCCATAAGGTGTTTCTTTGGTTCCCAAATACCACAACCTTTGCCCCAGTACCATAGAAAAGTGTCATTGGTGGGTTGAAGAAGTGTAGAGTCCAAATGACCCATTCTGTGGTCATTTGTGTTTGTAATGAGGTCATGGTACCCTAGGAGAATTCTAGGCACCCCCACACCTTGATGGTTATGTGCCTTCACTTGTGGTGACTTTGATGACCCAACAAAATGGCCCTAAAACTCTTACCTTTGTCCCTAAGGCTACAATTGACCCTAAATGTATTTCCCTTAAAACACTAATAATGCCCTAATATTGCATAATGATTCCCATTGCACCTTTACATTATCCCTTGAAGCCCTAATGGTGACCCTTAAACATATAACCCTTACCATGTTTTTAATCATTAAATAATCCCTTAACACCCTTGGAAGATAACATTGACAATCCTTTTAATTAAAATTAATGAATTGATTGTTAAACCCTTAATTAAGTAAATGTGTGATCAAACAAATTAAAAATAATTAATAACTTACCGTTGACCCACCTTTGCCATACTAAGTCTCCACATTAAGTTAAAATGATGTGTTCAATCAATAAAAATTCTTTTAAGTAATGATGTGTTAAATCAATTTTTAAAATTAATAAAAACCTTTCATAAGGTCATCCCCATTAAATATTTAAATGTCAAAACAATTTTAAATTTAATAAATTGATGATTACCCTCCTAGAATCCGTCTCCATTAAGTGACTAATAAAAATTATTAATCCCTCAAACAGTTCGACCCTACTGCACAGTCCAGGTCTTGACAATACTCTTTGGAGTGTTTAAGTACCCATAAGGTGTTTCTTTGGTTCCCCAGTACCACAACCTTTTCCCCGGTACCATAGAAAAGTGTCATTGGTGGGTTGAAGAAGTGCAGAGTCCAAATGACCCATTCTGTGGTCATTTGTGTTTGTAATGAGGTCATGGTATCCTAGGAGAATTCTAGGCACCCCCACACCTTGATGGTTATGTGCCTTCACTTGTGGTGACTTTGATGACCCAACAAAATGGCCCTAAAACTCTTACCTTTGTCCATAAGGCTACAATTGACCCTAAATGTATTTCCCTTAAAACACTAATAATGCCCTAATATTGCATAATGATGCCCATTGCACCTTTACATTAGCCCTTGAAGCCCTAATGGTGACCCTTAAACATATAACCCTTACCATGTTTTTAATCATTAAACAATCCCTTAACACCCTTGGAAGAGAACATTGACAATCCTTTTAATTAAAATTAATGAATTGATTGTTAAACCCTTAATTAAGTAAATGTGTGATCAAACAAATTAAAAATAATTAATAACTTACCTTTGACCCACCTTTGCCATACTAAGTCTCCACATTAAGTTAAAATGATGTGTTCAATCAATAAAAATTCTTTTAAGTAATGATGTGTTAAATCAATTTTTAAAATTAATAAAAACCTTTCATAAGGTCATCCCCATTAAATATTTAAATGTCAAAACAATTTTAAATTTAATAAATTGATGATTACCCTCCTAGAATTCGTCTCCATTAAGTGACTAATAAAAATTATTAATCCCTCAAACAGTTCGACCCTACTACACAATCCAAGTCTTGACAATTCCAAATCTGTTAGGTGCTTGACTGCTTGAACAGTCCCGAATCTTCATGGTGTCCTCCGCTAGAACAGCCCAAGTGTTTAGCACATAGTCCAAGCTTTATTGTTGCATCATACAATCATATTTTGGGGTCTTCTATTCTGACAAGGTATGAGTGAACAATGAAGTGTACAAATATGTGTATGTAGAATTTTAGTGTATACAGTGAATGTAGTGTATATAGTTGTATGTACATGCATGTGTACAATGTATGTATACACAAGTGTATATACAATAAGAGTATGTACAATAAATATAGTGTTGTGTGAACAGTGAAATGTACAATGGTATGTGAACAATGATGTTTATGCATACACTATGATGAACGTATGATGATGCATTCCTATGCTCCTTGATGAACACTTTATGATGCACTCCTATACAATATGATGAACATGCATACTATGACATACATATGTATACCTTGTTGATGATGATATTGCATACCTATGCACTATGATGCGGATGCTTGAACAGACCAAGCTGATAAGTTGGGATGAACAAAATGAGAGTAGTAGTAACCATGATGTACATAAGAATATGACCAAAAGTGTTGATTGACAAGCGAGAGTGATATGCTTGACTGAGAATGGTTGAGAGTGATTGACACCTACAACATAAGATATTACATGGATTATTTGGTAGTAATCAGAGAGAAGATATTATCAACAGTAGGTTCATGGATTGGTGTTTGACAAGTCCACGGGTTCAGTAGTATTTTCTTCAGGGTGGTAGGGTGGTGCTAGGGCTCACAATATTGTGATTTAAGTTGTTGTAGAAGCTTGTTAGTTGTAGCTGATGAAACCTAAGGGGTTGTAGCCCCTTCCAGTTGTAGCTGGTAAAGTTGTATTAAATTTGTTTAACACGGTTGTTGATGGGTCAAATTTATTTTTAAAAAGGCTTATGTGGCTTTACCCCCAAGACTTGGTTTCCACGTCAAAAATATTGTGTATTGTGCATCTTATTATTTTTGTGTACATTGATGATATTCTATGATTGGTAATTAGCAACTTGCTCTTGCCTAAAAATTATTATTAGTACAAATATTGATTCACACCTTCTCAGTATTTCAACAAAATTCATGAATAAAGAGGCCTCCAAGTGAAGGAGGGAACATTATAGGAAGAATGGGTCAAAGAGGAGTTGTAATTCCGACCAAACAAAGAGGGAATCCCATAAATCAAGGCACAAAATAAGGTAACGCTCCACTGACTTAAAATATCCAAGGAGGGTGCATGAGTAGAAGAATGGGACCATGAGTTGTAACTCCCACTAAAAAGGGATGGGATCCTAGAAATCAAGGCATAAGGAAGACCAACACCCCCAATGGGACAAAATTTGCAATGGAAGGGAGTTGAGGATTCATTATGAGATATTCTCTCCTAAAAATAAATTTTATTATTTTCAAAAAAAAACTCTAGAATGAGGTAGAAAAGGTCACAAGGAGATTTATAATAAGGATGTGAGATCCTTTAAAAGGATCTATTGGTCATTTGATTTTCAAATTGGAGAGATCTTAATATTTTTGAGCTTGGGTTATGTGCCCTTGCATTTGCAATTGGTTTCGTTGGTGAAATATTCCACCCTAGATGGTAGAGAGGAGAGGTCATTCAAATTTCTCTACAGAGCTTCATTGATTTGAGTGTGTTGAGTTTTTTTCTGAAAGATAGATGATTTGACAGTGTTTGGGATTACATTTTTGTTGGTTTGGATGTGTTTGGAATTTCTTAGTGTTGGTTTGGAAGTTTTGTTGTCGTGGGTGTTCTAAATATTGAACTGGTTGTGATACATATTTCATTGTTTCTATAGCATCGTTTCCAAATGGAAACACTTTTTTCACCAAAAAAGGGGTTTGTTTTCCCAAGATACGATCATTTTACCAGATTTGGGGGTTTCAATTAAAAAGAGTGCACCAATGGTTGTTCAATTCTCTTGTAACCATCTATGTTTATTTTATATCACTCCTACTTGGATGAGGGAACACTTGGGAAGGAGGATCCATTAGTTGTAGATTCCATTTTCAATTGGAGGACACACTTGTGAAGGTAGATCTTCCAATTAGAGTTGTATTTTCTCGATTATTTGTTTATTTCATGCTGGCAGCCATCCCTTAGATTGTATCAAATTTCTATAAGTATTTGCAACTACTGTAGTATCCATTATTGTTGTTGTTGTGTGGCCATCCATTCATAATAAAATACCATAGTATTCTCTCTCACATTGTGTCAAATTTGAGTTGTTGGTTATTCTATGTTGGAGCTATAATTGTGGTTGCGAAATCTTAGATCCGTGTAAACATATAAATATTCTCTATCGAATATGGTACATTACAATGGTATTAGATCATGATTCTCGAAGGGTGTAGGATTGGAAGAGAGGTAGATGATTTACAAGGATCTGCAAAATATAACTTATAGGAGATATAGAAACCAAGAACCTATTTGGGAAGAAGGAGAATTGTCTATGTTGGAAAGAGGGATCAAGTTAAACTAGCTTACCTATCTATGCAAAACAATAATATATAAACAATAAGTACAAAAGAGAACAAGAGAAAAGAGAACACTAGATATACATGGTTCACCCAATTGGGCTACGTCCACAGGAAGGTAGTCTTCTATTATCTCCAGAATATATCCTCAAGCTTACAAGAGAGCAATGCCAAAAACTCCAATACAATACAGAAATATCAGTTTGTTGTATATGATGTGACTCACTTGACCCTATTATATACCAAGATATGAGGAGGAATTATTCTCACATATTACATGTGGGATAATATAATTCTCCTAAATAACATCTCTTTATATAATGATGGATATCAAGAGTATACTTTACCATAATGCATATGGGATATAATGTATTACTCTTTTACATAAGATTGTGGATATCTTCTACATAATACAAAGACATTATTACCTTCCAAGGAATATAAAATATTCCAACACTCCCCCTTAATAATGGCTGGGAGAAAATCCCACTAACAAAGGAAGGAATGAATCATTATTGCTCCCCCTTCATGACAACTTCCCTCATCCCAAGTAAAGATACTTTGCTTCTTTTAAGGATTTGGTAAAGATATCGGCTACCTGCTCCTCGATAGGACAATACTCAAGAGAAAGAATACCATCTGCGACGAGACCTCGAATGTAATGAGCATCAAGATCGAGATGTTTTGTCTTGGAGTGATTTATCGAATTGTAAGCAAGTTGAATTGCACCTTGATTGTCGAATTTCAACATAGTGGATTATTTTGGAACCATACCAAGCTCAGTGAGAACATGTCGTAACCAAACTGCTTCTTTGCCTGCTCTATACTCTGCTTCACGTGACGATAAAGAAAAATTCTTCATCGTTTTGTTGGACCAAGAAATCGGACCTGAACCAAGTTGAAATATATAACCGACAGATGACCATCGATCAGAACTATCACCTGCCCAGTCAAAATATCTATAACCAGAAAGTCAAACTGTAGCATTTCCTGAATAAAAAACCATAATACAATGTCCCCTGTAAATATCTCAGAATTCTCTTGGTTGCATGTCAATGACTTTCATGAGGCTGCTGCATGAACCATGAAACCATACTGACGGCAAAAGAAAGATCTGGTATGTTGTGGGTTAAATATATCAAACTGCCAACAAGCTGACAATAAAGAGTGGCATCAACAAGAGGAGTAGTACACTCAATAGTTAACTTTACACCGGACTTAAAAGGCGTAGGAGCAAGTTTACAATCACTCATGTGGAAACAAGCCAATAAATATGTAGCATACTTCGGCTGAGAGAGAAGAATGCCATCTTCCATATGCCAAATTTGAAGACCCAATAAGTAGTGCAATATAATGATATCAGACATTTCAAACTGCATTTGAAGTTCACTTTTCATATTTTGAATTAGAAGAAGTTGGCTACCAATGATAATAACATCATCCACATTTAAAACAATAACAATGATATTATCATCAACATGCTTAACATACAGGTTAGGATCAAATATACAACGCTTAAAACCATGATTCAAGAAATAAGCATCAACTTTATCATACCAAGCCCTAGGTGCTTGTTTGAAACCATATAAAGACTTGTGTAATTTACATACTAAACTTGATGATTCATCATTAATAAAACTAGGAGGTTGTTGCATATAAATTTCTTCATTAAGATCACCATTTAAAAAAACACTTTTAACATCCATTTGGTGTATTTCCCATTTATAAGATGAAGAAATAAATAAAATGGTTCTTATTGTATTCATTTTAGCAACAAGAGAAAAAGTTTCATTGTAATCAATACCATAAGTTGATTAAAACATTTTGCAACTAATCTAACTTTATATATTTCAATATGTCTGTCTACAGTAAATTTAGTTTTATAAACCCATTTACAACCAACTAAATTATGTCCCGAAGGAAGAGGAACAAGAGACCAAGTCTTGTTCTTCATAAGAGAATCATATGCAGCAATCACAGCTTGTTCCCAATGAGGTTTGCCCTTAGCTTGAGCATAAGTAGTAGGATCATCTGTGGCTAAAAATTTGGTCATGAGAGAAAAGTTAGATCTAGTTCTACAAGTATCGAAAGGGATTCTGATATCACTTCCTGCATATTCAAGAGTTTTCCTAGCACAAATAGAAAGGTTAGAAGGGACAGAAGTCACTTCAGGATATTTGAGACATTCAGGTGGAATACTTGAAGAGGAGGAAGAAGGTGAACTAAGATCAGTCACAGAACTGGAAGGAGTAACCGAGATAGGAGTAATAGGTGATAAAGGAATATTCAGAGTAACTTGAAGTTCTACAGACTCAGGTGGTGTAGAGATTTCAATAAATTGAACATCTCTTCTAATTATGACACATTTTTAGAAGGATCAAACAACCTATAAGCCTTAGAATCCTCAGAATAACCAATGAATATACACTTGTGAGATTTGGGTTCTAACTTTTTCCATTTTTCATCAGGAATATGAGCCCAACATTCACAACCAAACACTTTAAAGTTACTAATATCGGGTTTTCTACCATTCCATTTTTCCTCGGGGTTAACATGCTTAACAACTTTTCTAGGAACTCTATTTAAATTAAAGTTAGCACAACTTATGGCTTCAGCCCAAAATTTCTTATGTAATCCTTTAGAATAAAGCATACATCTAGCCATTTCAACTAAAGTTCTATTTTTCCTTTCAACAAGTCCATTTTTTGAGGTGTGTAAGGAACATTCTTTTGATGTCGAATGTCATGTTTAGATTAAAAAAACTTCAAATTATTTCTTAAAGAATTACCCCCCATTATCAGTTCTTAAAGTCTTAATCTTTTTACCATATTCATTTTCAACCAAGGACTTAAAAAGTTGAAATTTAAAAAAGGTTTCACTTTTATGTTTCAAAAAATAAACCCATGATTTTCAACTAAAGTCATCAATAAATACTTTCTGAGATATGTGTTTATTATTGTCATAAGATGTAAATATAGAAGCATTACCAGTCATATGTTTAGAAACACCAAAATCCATTATTCTTTCCACATTAGAAGAAGAATTACTAGAAGAAACAACATATGCACATAAAGCTATGTGGAATTCATCGGAACCTTTCTTTTTAGCTTTAGACATTAAACGTTTCAATTTAAATCAATTATTTTTAGGATGATTAGTTTTACCACAATGCTTACAAGGATCATACACTTTCTTCTTCTTACTATTTTCATGATGTGCATTAGAATTATTAGTAGGTTTTGAAGTGTGTGAACAAGAACCTTTCGCATTATTAAAAAATTTCTTAGGATTATGAGCAATTAGAGATTTATTAGGTGAGAGTTGTCCTGAAACAATTAACCTTTCTTGCTCATTAATCAACCATTTACAAAAAGCATCAAAAGTAGGTTTTGTAGTACTTTGAGACAATTCAAGAGCTCTATTCCTAGTTTGAATGAACATGTCAAAACAAGATGGAAATTTATGTTCTACAATAATTATAGGAGCAGTGTCTGTTTTATTGTAATTTTTACCACAATTGTTTAATTTTTCATTTAAGGTTTTCACTTCAGCAAGATAAATTTCTACTCTATCAAAGTTAGTAGGATCTAGCCCAAAAATCTTATTTTCATGGTAATAAGCAAAAACATCATCAGATTTATCAAAGAGAGAAGAAAGAGTTTTCCATACCTCAATCAGGCTATCTTCTGCCTCAATACTTACTTGAAGACTATCTGCAACCGTTTGACCAATAAGCCCTCTTGCTTGATCATATTTTTCTTCCCATTTAGCAACATATTTAGCATCAACAGGTTTCTTTTGTTCACCATTAACAATCCTCCATAGATTCTTATTCCTGAGAACATTAAACATTTTTCTTTTCCATGCAAGATAGTTAGACCCAACAAGTTCGGGAACAGAAGCTACTTTTGAATTCATAACGATAGAAAACTTGACAATAAATACAAACCGTAATGCAAAAGATATATAAGCTAGGAAAAGAATGAGTAAACTGAAAATATCTTACCAATTTCTATTTTGTTTTAATGTAGATCAAGGGTTTTGAGCCAAAAAATTGAAATGACCATAACACGGTCAATATGACTCAGAATTGATAGTATAACCTGTTTCTAGAAATGGCATGAGCATTTGCATCCAACTACGCAAGCCAAATACAAATCTAGATATTCTATCAAAGGATATCAACTCTGCAATATTTCTGTCCATACAGAAAAATTTCTGAAAAAAAATAGTTGATTTAAAATCAGCGATATCTTCGCTTTTTGGACATTAAATCAGACGATTTTTTTTTTAAATCGGGTATTTTTTCAAGAAGAACTCAGATCTGTAACCAAATTATTTAAATTTTGCACCAAAATTTTCAGATCTGGATCTGAAAGTTGTGACCTCAAAAAAACAAATTCTAGATTTAAAAAAAACTATATCCAAATAATAGGAAGATAGATCTCCTTGAAGACAATCCAAAAATCATATAGATCTACAAAAAAAAAACATCAAGAAACCCTTGAAAAAAAATTGCAAAAAAATCTACAAAATAGGGTTTGGATTAGACAAAAAATTGCAGAAATATGCGCATATCTGAAGAGAAGCTTAATGGCTACCAGATAGAAAGCAAATCTCCAAAATAAACAATTCCCAGATGATAAAAATGTTAGAAATCTATAGAAGGGGCTAGATCATAGCAATCAGCTCTGATACCATGTTGGAAAGAGGGACCAAGCTAAACTAGCTTACCTATCTATGCAAAACAATAATATATCAACAATAAGTACAAAAGAGAACAAGAGAAAAAAGAACACCAGATATACGTGGTTCACCCAATTGGGCTACGTCCACAGGAAGGAAGTCTTTTATTATCTCTAAAATATCTCCTCAAGCTTACAAGAGAGCAATGTCAAAAACCCCAATACAATACAGAAAGATCAGTTTGTTGTATATGATGTGACTCCCTTGACCCTATTATATACCAAGAGATAAGGAGGAATTACTCTCGCATATTACATGTGGGATAATATAATTCTCCTAAATAACATCTCTTTATATAATGATGGATATCAAGAGTATACTTTACCATAATGCATATGGGATATAATGTATTACTCTTTTACATAGGATTGTGGATATATTCCAACATAATACAAAGACATTATTACCTTCCGAGGAATATAAAATATTCCAACAGTCTCCAGCCATGAATACATTTCAGAAGGAACCATGATGGAAATAATTTTGTAACCTAGTCCACGAAAGATGAACACCAAAGAGAACGAGGAATTGTTCATGAAAGGACTCTTACAGACCCTGGACAAATTAACCAAAGGCCGAGAGGAGACGAAATATTTTATGTGCAAGTTGGAAACCTACACCTTTGGAAACAAAAATGGTGAAGATAGAAGCAATGGATATCAAGAGGGAGATCGAAACATCATGAAATATCATGTAGAGGTGATTACATCTCAGATCAAGCACTAAAGCAGGCCACATGAGAACCAAGATCCACCTAGATCCACACTACCTAGATTTTTGGATGCACAAGTGATAGGAGCAGTCGGGAAAAATGAAAAAGATGAGCCCTTGGAAGCTTACTTTGAGGAGTAGAGAGTAATGAGTGTTGATTTTCGAGCAGTAATGACATTTTTGGAGTACTATAATTACAAAATATAAACAAACCAAGGGGGTTTAATAGGATGCCGAATCAAAATTTTGAACTGCAACGCACCCTTGGGAAGATCACTCTTCCAAGTTTCGATGGGTCTTCCAAATGCACTGCAATATCATGGATGAAAAAACTTGACACCTACTTCCAGTGGAACCCCATGGAAGAGGTGGATGCCGTAAAAATGGCTACCATACATCTTGATGGAGAAGGAAATGATAGGTGGTACCATGGGATGAGGACCTTGGCCCATGCCAATGTCACTTCATATGCATATTTTACAAGGAGACTCATAGATAGATTTGACAAAAAAAAAATCCAGAGATTCAATTTAGAGAGATGGCCTAGTTGAAGCAAACAGATACATCGGAGGTCTACCTTTCAGAATTTTAGCAGACCACAGTGATGGTCATAGATATTTCTGAGGCTTGTTTAGTGTTGTTGTTTAGAGAAGGTTTAACAGAGACAATACGAGGATTGGTGAAGGCTTATGAACCCACCACACTACAAGACGCCATTAGTTGTACTCAAGATGTTGAAGATGCAGTTCCCAAGACCCGATTTCCTCCAAAAACAAATTTCCCTTACAATTTCAAAGAAAAAATCCTTTACAAAAATATTGGACTAGGGAAAATAGGATGGATAGCAGTACCCATGACAAGCTAAGGAGAAAGAAGTTGTGCTTCACCTACCAAGAGCCTTGGGTACCTGGTCATAAGTCTGCAAAGGGGATGGTTCAATTCGTTGGGGTCTTCTCTAATAGTGAAGGGGATGAAGATAATTCAGAGCAGGAGCAGGTACTAGAGGAGGGGTACTAGACAGCAAAGGAGGAGCGACCTCAACCCGAGTCTGGAAAGGGTGTCATTGCTACATTATCTGGAGTTCCTCATTTTTACACTCTCGGGCTAAGGGGAGTGATACAGGGCCAGAGAGTCAGAGTGTTGGTTGATGGTGGAGCCACTCATAATTTTATAGATGCAACAGTGGTGCAAAAAAGGAATATCCCCACTGAAGCATTCGAAGAGTTCAGCTTGGTTATCCTAGAAACAACACTATGGACTGTTGCAAATGGATTCCCAAACTCAATCTCACCATGGGAAACTACACTGTGTTAGATAGAATTTATGTAGTGGATGTACCTAACACTAATGTAGACTTCGGATTCCAATGGTTGTTTTCCATAGGGGACCACTCCATGAACTACCAAAACTTGGAAATGAAATTTAAGGGGATTTATGGGAAGCAAATGGTTCTGAGAGGCATGAACACTTATCCCAACATGGTTGTATAAGAAAGAAGTTTGGAAGAAGTTTTTAGGTATGGGGATATAGAGTGGGAAGTGGAATATCCGATCACAATGAATAATCCTTTAGTTGACACTTCCTAGTATCTGATAAACATGCAAGAGTTTTGTTGAAGTAAGAGAAGGTCTTTGGAGATCTTCCTCCAAGTAGGCCACCAAACAAAGGGTTTAAGCACACTATTGAGTTGGAGATGTGGACCCAACCCATCATTACCACTCCATATTGGCATCCCAAGAGTTTCAAGGATGAGATTGAAAATACCATAAAGGAACTCCTTGAGTTGGGATTCATACAACCTAGTTCGAATCCATTCGCATCTTCAGTAGTGTTGGTGAAGAAAAAGGATGGAACTATGAGGATGTGTATAGATTACTAGGCCCTGAACAAAAATACAATCAAGAACCAATTCCCCATTCCACGCATTGATGAGATAATGGATGATTTTCACGGAGCAAAGTACTTCTCCAAGATTGACCTCTGTTTAGGATACCATCAAATCAGGGTCAGAGAAGGAGATGTACAAAAGACAACTTTCAGTTGTCACTATGGTCACTTTGAGTTCTTAGTCATGCCCTTTGGTTTGACTAATGTGCTTGCTACATTCCAATCATGCATGAACCAACTATTCAGTAAGAATTTGTGCAAGTTTATGTTGGTGTTATTCAATTACATTCTCATCTATAATAAGACATGGGAAGAGCACATGCAACACTTTGAAACGATGTTGAAGATTCTGTTAGAATAGTCGATATATGGGAAACTATATAAGTGTGAATTTGGTATAACTAAAATGTTGTATATGGGTCATGTGATTGGACAGGATGGAGTGAAAGTGGACATGGAGAATATCAAGGCCACCCTTGATTGGCTAACCCCCAGGAATGTGACAGAGCTGAGAGGATTTGTTGGACTCTATACTTATTACAGAAATTTTGTTAAAGGATTCTTCCAACTGATAGCTCCTCTAACTAATCTTACGGAGAAGGGGGCATTCTGTTGGGCGGAAAAAACAGAACAAACATTTAGGAGGATGAAAGACAAGATGAGCAGTTGTCCCATCCTCACCGTGCCATATTTTAATCATCCTTCTGTGCTCGAGTGTGATGCCTCGGGAGAAGGCATAGAAGCAGTCCTCATGCAAAATCAGCATCCTATTGCCTTTGAGAGACGGAATTTGTAGAAACATGAGTGCCATTACTCCATTTATGATAAAGAAATGTTGGTGATCATTCCTGCTTTGGCGAAATTCAGACAATATTTAGTGGGAAGCAAGTTCATAGTTAATACAGATCACAACTTGAAGCACTTCCTGTCGCAAAAAGAACTAAATGATAGGGAGCATAAGTGGGTCAGCAAGGTGAAAGCATATGATTTTGATATAGAGTACATGAAGGGAAAAAAAACATTGTTGCAAATGTATTTTATAGGATACCAGCTATCTCCCTAATGGAGCTTTCAACAACTTCGAAAGGTCACCTCTTGGTGGAGAACTCTAAAAACAAGTATGCATGTAAAGTGTTGGATGGATTATTGTAAGATCACTAGTATATGAGGTCATCTACTACAAGGACAGGATTTATTTGGTGCCTGAATCATCATTTAAACAGAAGATCATGGAGGTGACGGATAATTCACCATCAGCAAGGCATCTCATCTATCTGAAGACATACAGAAGATACAAGAGAGGTTCACTTGGAAGGGCCTCAAAAATGATGTACTGAAGCCTGTAAGCGAGTGTGGTACATGTCAGCATAATAACGTAGAATACACACACACACACACCGCAAGTCTATTACAACCTCTTCCTATTCTAGAGTAGAAGTGAGAAAGCATCTCCATGGACTTCATCATAGGATTCCCAAAGCACAAGGGAGAGATTGTATATGTGTGGTGGTGGATAGGATCACAAAATTTGCTCATTTCTTCACCATTTCATCAAATTATATAGCTACACAAGTGGTTGATCTCTTCATCAAAGAGGTGCTTAGATTACATGGTTTTCCTAAGACCATCATCGATGATAGAGACAGCAGGTTTACAAGACATTTCTGGTAAGAGTTGTTCAGGTTGGTAGGAATAGATGTGACTCTTAGTACCAGCTACCACCCGCAAACTAATGGGAAGACAAAGAGTCAACCAATGGTTAGAAGGGTATCTACGAAACCATGTGACAAGGAAACAACGAGCATGGATCAAATGGATGCATTTGGGTGAGCACTATACAACTTCCATACGCCAATCAATATGTCTCCATTCAAAGCAATATATGGTTATGGGGCTCCTTTTGTTGACAAGGTTTTTTGGGATAGTCGACCACCCAGAGCTAAGGATTCGATCTAGGAGAGCCAAGACATCCTGAGAATATTGAAACATAAATTGCAGACAACTCAGAACCAACAGAAGATATATGCATATAGGCATAAGACAGAGCGCAACTTCCTAGTTGAAGAATTGGTATATTTGAGGTTGCATCCTTACAAACAGTCTTCACTAAAGGGAAAAGGGGCCAAAAAGTTGAAATCACAGTTCTATGGGCCCTACAAGATTGTACAAAAGGTTGGAAAAGTGGCATATGAGTTAAAACTTCCGGAAGGGAGTAAAATCCAGAATGTGTTCCATATCTCCTGCCTCTAAAAGGCAGTAGGGCAACAAATAGTGATTTCTACCCAACTTCCTCCTTTGGATGATGAAGGACAATTGAATTTGGTCCCAGAGAAGGTTTTAAAGGTGAGAGAAAGAAAGCTAAGGAACCAGACCATTCGTGAGTACCTTGTTCAATGGAAGGATATACCAAGTGAGGATGCTACATGGGAAGGAGAACAGGTACTGCATCACCTAGATCTGTGATTGCTTGAGGACAAGCAACCTTGGGTGGAGAGGAATGTAATGTCTTCGTAAGTTCACTATGGGTCATTCCGCTAATCCATCCAATTCCTGTGCGTTTGAACTAAAAAATAATTATATTAGGGGATTCAATGGCCTAAAGTCACTTTGTAAAACCAATAAGATGTGGTAAAAAGGTGATATGGGTCATGGAATAATGTTAAATTCATGAATAAAGAGGCCTCCAAGCCAAGGAGGATGCATTAGAGGAAGAATGGGTCAAAGAGGAGTTGTAACTCTCACCAAACAATGAGGAAATCCCACAAATCAAGGCACAAAAGAAGTTACTCCACTAACTAAAAATAGAATGAGTGGAAGAATGGGTTCATAAGGAGTTGTAATTCCCACTAAACAAGGATGGGATCCCACAAATCAAGGCACAAAGAAGACCAAGGCTCCCAATGGACCAAAATTAGCAATAGAAGGGAGTTGAGGAGTCATGATAAGACATTCTCTCCTAAAAATCAATTTTGTTATTATTTTCGAGAGTACTCTAGAATGAGAAGGAAAAGGTCACAATGAGATTTATAGAAAGGATGTGGGCTCCTTTGTGAGGAACTTTTGGTCATTTGATTTTCGAATTGGAGAGCTCTAAAGCATTTCGAACTTTGATGATGTGCCCCTTGCATTTATAACCGGTTTAGGTGGTGAAAGATTCCACCCTGGCTAGCACATCCTCGTCCACGATGCTCACGCCAGAGGACGCATGGTTGATCTTATTTCATTGTGAAGCAATAATAGATCTATGAGGTTTCTTCTTGTTATTGGTTTATTTGGATTTTGATTTCAAGGATGGTGTTGACATTGCCAACCTAAAATCACACAAACAATCGCACTGTCAAGAGGTCCATGGAGCAAGCCAAGTGTGCTTAGGACTTCTCCTCACCCCACCCCACCACGTTTCTTTAATGGCATAATGATGGATACATTAACACGTCATTTTTGGGCCATGACTTGCCATTTGCATGCCGAATATTTCAAGGCTGGGATAACAAAGGTCCTCTGGTATATCTGAAATTTGTTTTTTAAGTCCCACTAATTTGTTTTGTTATTTAGGTTTTCTCCGAAGCTCAAATCGCGGGAATACAGATATCGCTTTTAGCCTTTTTATTCATTCAGGATCGATAGATTCCAAACACCCAAGTGCCAAACTTTGTGTTTTCAGCTCTAAAAACTAAAGGTCTGGAATGACATGCATTCACCCGACAGGAACCAAAACGTCAACAGATTAAACAAGCAGGGGAAATACGCAGTAGTTTGTTTTGAAATGATGTATGTTAATATATAAGGTCAATTGGAACGAGAACATTGTTCGAACAGGAACACTTGTGAATTTTCACGTCCATTGGTTATAAAATATTTGTGTCCGTGGCGGATGAATGTAGAATGTCAGAGAACTTACTTTATTATACATAATTACTTATCATCTCGGCTTAGCTTATTCTTACTCTCATTTCCTCTGTCTGGCGGCTCGCTATTGAAAGACAGATTGATTGGGAGCTGTGTACACTTTGCAAGCATGGATTCACTTTTATATCGGCGTCAATGCCAGATGGCAAAGCATTTGTTTCTTCAGTGCATATAGTAGATATTATGTACATAAGATCGATTCTTAAAAAGAATTACTTGCACATTCAAATACATTGAATACAATAAAATTTATGTGCATAATATCGGCGTTAATGCCTGACAGCACAGCATTTATCTACAAACTGAATACAATGAATATTCTGTATATAAAATTGGCGGTGCAGGGCATTGTGTTTACACATCTGTATACATTTAACATATCTAACATCTTTAACATATCTTTATATCACTTGCCATATATTTAACATATCTATTATAAAACTTTATATCACTTGCCATGAGGGAAGACCTCGAGACTCTCAAGTACTGTAGAAGACGAGCTTTTACATCTTTATCTATCGCATAGAAGTTTATTGTCATACCGACCCAAAGGAATTCATTTACTTGTTAGTCTTGATTGTATAGATTGCCCAGGTTTACCATGTCTGTATTATTGTATTTTTTGTCATTGCCTAAGTTCACAATTAGCAATTGCTATTGCTAATTGCATAATATGTGTCGTAATTATCTGTCACACACAAACACATAAACACACAAACCCAGTCAAGTAGGACATTTAAGCAATAAAGCACAGACCATACCAACCCAAAGGAATTCATTTACTTGTTAGTCTTGATTGTATAGATTGCCCAGGTTTACCATGTCTGTATTATTGTATTTTTTGTCATTGGCCAAGTTCACAATTAGCAATTGCTATTGCTAATTGCATAATATGTGTCGTAATTATCTGTCACACAGAAACACATAATCACACAAACCCAGTCAAGTAGGACATTTAAGCAATAAAGCATAGACAATTGTTGAATACGTTACAACTCTTATATATCATGGAAGGGAATTCCATGACAATAACACTTTCTTAAAATGCATAGCAACAAGTTATCTACAGGAATGCGTATTGAAAAGGTGATTCTTCCTCTTGATAGTTTGTATGAGCTCCTTTCTGTAATAAACTTTTGTACAAGCTTCACAACATAGTAAACATAGTAAGATGGATTTCACAAACTGCTGAAATTTCAATTCAAGTTGGAGATTTTGAAATTCAATTTATAAGTTATTAAGAAGCAGGAGAAAGAATATTGAATTGAAACTTTGTCTTTTGAATTGCCAAAATTCCCGGCATCACTTTAATTAGATAGCGTGAATTTTGTGTTTTTCACTGATGTTTTTCAAGTTCATTTTGGAATAGTACTGCAAGATAATAATAACAATTTGTATACAGTGTTCACATACAGTGCTAATTCACAACATAAAAAGTAACATTCTTTGGTGATGTTGTAAACTCTAATGATGAAAAAATGACAAAACCTCAGGAGAAGATATAGAGTAAAGTTGTTATCATATTGATATTGGGCTTGGCTCGAAAACAGATGATTAGTAATATCCCCAAGATGTTACACAGGGAGTAAATTGTCTAGAATATCAGTGTATGCTTTGATAAGTTGGGGGCATTGCCCTCTATCCAACGTTGGCTGGAGAATCTGTGCTGTGAATAGTCGCCAACCAAGATTGATAGTTTGTTCTCTCACAAATCATATAGTTATTATTCTGCTCTCAAACCAGTCCCTAGCAAGCGCTATTTTTAACCTCGTAATTATTTCACTTTTAAAACATTTTATCAATTAGCTGGATCATAATTATAGTCCTTTTGCTCAAGGCAATTTGTTTATTGAGACATATCATGAATCATAAATTAAGGGTTATTACTTGTGATCTTGATCATTGTATAAGAAGTTTTACAAATGGATCAAAAATTAGTCACTGTTAAGTATCTTATGGTAATTGCGTAGAGTGCAGAGTGTATTGTTTACACATTTGATTACATAACAATACATTGACTTTATGTATATAATCTCATCATTGATGTCATTTCCCTTCGACCTCTAAACCAATTTGTGGGTTTAAAAAACTCCAGTTACATTCTCAATTCAATTGATTTTTCCTCGGAATCCTCAATTCAATTGTTATTATCATTTATTTGAACGTGACTCAAAAAACCATAATTACGTTAGGTTGGGCATACATTTTGTATGATTGCCAAATTGATTCACCACATGGCAACTGATAACAGCATAATTTAGCTATAACTATCGCTGGAAACTAATATATATTTATAAAACTAGTCTAAAAGCCAGCTAATCAGTGATCTTAAGCTAAATCATATAAGATTATATTATAGTTAAATTTTATTATATACAATACAACAATTCGATGATCTTTGACATTAAATCAATACACATCCACCTCAGGCACTAGGTTCCAGGGGGTAACTATGCTCCTAGGGCATACATGTTGATGGAAACCATCAACTCGAAGTGGAAGTGGATGCACAGAGCTACATGGTTTTCCCTTCATGTTTAGTTTATTAAAAAAAACTCCTGGGTAGCATGTGGGGTAGAGTACATTCACCAATATCAAAATCTCGTCAGCCCAAATCTCTCAGCTCCTTACATTGGAATATTGGTTACAACTTACACGTAAACATTCATATACAAACGATTGATTTTGTTAAATGACGGAAAACTTTCTAACATTACGCTGAGGCTCCAACTTTGAACAGGATCAATCTGACTGGGATGTATACCACGCGTTTAAGCCATGCATTGCTCCCCAAGGAAACCACCACATTTAAGCCATGCACAAGGAAATCACCAGAGCCACGAGTGAATGCTTCCCTTCTGCCATTGGACATTCTATGACATATTTCCCCTACGAGGAAATCGCCAAATTGGGGCACACCGCATCTCACAGCTCAGACTAGCACAACCTACAGTCGCCCAGTAAGAACTCTGAAACAGGGCCTGTGTCCTCTGCTTCTGGGTAGCCTGTCGTTTGTCATTACCAACAATAGTTGTAGAAAGGCGCGATAGTGTTAACAAAATAACGTTGATAGCGTTGCTAGGGGCTGAAGCTAAATCCCAAGCATGAAATGAAGCACTTGGAGAACACGACCATTGCCTGAATATACGCAACAACTCCTCCTTTAGGCTTTATGTGATAGAGAGCAGAGTGGGTTGGAAGAAATAATAGCGTAAGTATACATCCATCTCCATCAGTTTCTTTGCATTTTTCTCACCCGTCACAGTATCCATCTATTACTTCAACTCAGTAGGAGGGACGGGGAGGAATACGTGTTTGTCCAGGACCTAGAATTAGAAGTAGCATACCTGCTTAAAAGCTATTCCTGTATATGATTTAATTTGTAGTAGCTCCAATATTTTGCAATGTAATCTAATCTAATCTGTAACCATTTGGATATATATGCTCCAACGTTAAAATCCAAAACCAAACCACAGGAGAATACCGAGCTATTAAACCGTTAAAAGTCTGCATCTAGCCCAGATTGGAATGTCATGGAATACATAGTTTTTTTCATGTCATATCGATCAGTATAGATTCATCTTAAGCGCAGAAATCAGAATAGTGCTGTAACAATAGTATATCAGATGTATTTCTGTTTGTCTCATTGTAGATCAGAATATTGTTCTAACTAATCTTGAACCCATATCAAGCACTAGGAGAGATCCAATTTCTTGATGTGTAAATCAGAATAGTGCTCTCTAACAATAGTAAACCAGAATCCAGATATATTTCTGTTTATAGTGCTGTAACAATTGCAATAGGTCAAGCTACATATCACAATATACTACTATTTTTTGGTCCAGCTCAAGTTCCAAGAGACTTTTACAAAAATTGCCCCACAGACTTTCCGCATCTAAGGCCAAAGCGAGCCTCTATATGCTGTGCAACTTCTCAGGGACCCTTTCTCGAAGTATTTGTGACAATGGATCTTGCATATCATATTACCACGTAATCTTAAACCCAGATCTATCAAGCACCAAGAGGGATCCAATTTTTTGACGTGTAAATTTGTTTATCTTAAATTTCTTACACGTAAAGAAATAATTTACACCTCAAGAAAATGGATCCATCTTTATGCTTAATAGATCTAAGTTTAAGATGGATCTATGCTGCTTTTAATTTTTTTTATTTTAAGAGTCGAAATGAATTTTTTTTAAGTACTTTTTATTTTTGGTAACTTATGAACCAGCATGATTTTTTTTATTGTTTTACTTTCTCGTTTTGGTAACACGTCATGTTACATAACGTTACTTTACAACATCTCCCCCCATACTGGATTGTAGAGCACCTTGCCACTCTCGGTGCAAAAATGTTGGCTATAGTCTTTTAACTATGTAGCAAGGGTACCCATACCCGGGGGTAGGGTACACATACCCCATACCAGGTAGCCATACAGGATACTTGGGTACTCGTAAGGTAGGTGTCCTACCGTACCATGTTGTACTCCATACTGGCTCCACGTACACAAAACGCCATTATAAAAAAAGAGGTACTTATAGGCGAAATGATACACCGTACCCCATATTTGGGTACTCTAGGGGTATGACCGACTCAGTAAAATGCAATCTGCTAGGGAAAATGCAATGACCCCCAACCAAATCTGAACTAATTTTTTGTTAACTACGTATGGAGTCTATTTCAAGACTTATTATGTCAAACACTTTGCAATACTGTTCAAATTCCACTGAATATTATCCAAATCTGGTAAGCTGATTTTGCATTGATTTACAATGAATGTGTTTATGGTTTTGTCACTTGTGTTTAGCATCATGGAACATAATATGACTACCAAATGCATGTATTTAATACTGAGAAATACACTCACATCAACCCAAGAATATATTTGGCAATTTGCAATTTTTTATTGCCTGTAACAGCAGTACAAACAAGTGTTTAAAATAAGATTTCAAGTGTACCTTCAGATTTGAGTTTAACTGTTTGTTACAGCTGCCTGGTACAATGATTTATCAAATTTATGTAACTTCCAGTCTTCCAATAGATATCTAGTGAGTCTATGATTTATCAAATTTTATGTTTCAAATTTTCAATGTAAATGTTTATTATTCAAATAATCATTAAATCTATAATTATGAATCATAATTCATAATTTAAGAAGAAAACTTAAATATACATATATGATATGACTATGACATTTTTTTTATAATATATATATATTATATATAGTATGTCTGATATACCCAAGTACCCTGTTTCAAAAAATGACCTCTTTTAAAGATAGCATTTCTCAAATTAAATGACTTATATTATTCCAAACATAATTCTACCATTCAACAATTTATTCCAATGTTTTGTGTAATGCAGATGGTCTACCATTGCCTCTCCCATTCAACAATTTATTCCAATGTTTTGTGTAATGCAGATGGTCTACCATTGCCTCTCAATTGTCTGAAATAACTTGATTATATATGACAACTTTTGGTCCACTCTACTCGCTAACGACGCTCCTAGCATATTAGGTCAGGACTGAGGCCAGGAAGCAGCTTATAGAGCCTCAAGGACAAACACTCGAGCTTTCACAGGTAAAGAACTTGAGTCAATCGCAATGATACTACATGTTTCAGTCTTTCAAAGACGCAAAAAGCAATCCCATATGCAATATGCACCTGTAAGGATACATCATTTTTTTCAAAGAAGCACTTTCAGTAAATACATGGACTGAAACAAGCTGAATTGGTGGATTGGGAGATACTGCTACTCCTTGCCCTCAAAGAAAGACGTTAGACAAGGAAGGGAATGAAGCATTTGTGGAAGACTGAAAGAACAGTGGCGGTTAGCACTGAGCAGTGAAGGCAGTTGGCATTGAAACCTGAGAGAACAGTTGGCGGTACAGGAGGTGGTAGGTTCAAAGCACTATCAAATAATTTAAAAAGGTGCCAGCACAATCAAATATATTTAATGTAAGCGATATTAAAAACAATATCGTAGCGACCACAGCAATAAGACCTTCAAATTCATAGCCAATGATATGCGAGCGACAAAAAATAGAGATACTATAATATTTTATTTTTAGAGTTGCCTATGTTTAACTTTGCAAATAAAAGAAAATTTAAAAGTCAAATGCTGAACAAATACACGGTCAATACATATCTATCACAATGAGTTAATAGACCTGGTGATACATTGCATAATAAATAATATCCCTGGCGGTGATACATTGCATAATAAATAAATAATGAACTACAACTATATTGATACATGGCTTATTAGAGAGAGGTTTTACATTTACAAATTTGCAATCTGCATGGAACTTCTTTGACAATCTTCCCTGACCTGCCCCTGCTTGGTCTTTCCCAGAAGAGCTTCAAAACATTATACACAACCTGTTTGAGAGGGTTCACATCCACCTCTTCTGCCTAGTAATATCCCTGGGCTTGTTATTTTGATTGTTTCTTGCATTTTGTTGCAATCCCTCACTATCAGATGATGATTTCTTTGACTTCAAGTTTGTATTAGTATCTACTCCAGAAAGAACACTGCCACTTCTGGAAATCTTTACTTTTCGTGGGCTTGAGGGTCCTGACTTTGTATTTTCATTCATATACCTTAGATCAGCACTGCTTTTGCCCCATTGATTCTTTGACCGTGATGACTGACCTGAATTTACCTTAGAACTGTGATATCCATTTTTCTCAGTTCCTGTGGAGTTCTTCCTAAATCTGCCAGAAGTTGTTGATGATGCAGATGATTGACCTGAAGATATCTGTCGTCTCTCATTATTTCCCTGGGAAGACGAACACGCATATTCATTTGCCGCTAAATCCTGATCTTCAGTAGTCTCCAAACCCAAAACTTTGCGAGGACTATCTGGTGATGAAGATATATGCATGTCAAAAGGAAGATCGTTTGACTTGACTGACTGACATGAATTTACCTTAGAACTGTGATATCCATTTCTCTCAGTTCCTGTGGAGTTCCACCTGAATCTTCCAGAAGTAGGTGATGATGCAGATGATTGACCTGAAAATTTATGTAGTGTCTTATTATATCCCTGGGAAGATGAGCTCACATATTCATTTGCAGCTAAATACTGATCTTCGATAGTCTTCAAACCCAAAACCTTGCGAGGACTATCTGGTGATGAAGGTATGTCCATGTCAAAAAGGAAATTGTTTGAAACAACCAGTGGAAGGGAGCATTCACTGTTACATTGTGAAGATGGCGGTGTCTGACGTTTCATCACCTCTGAAACCTACAAATCCTCAGATTTAGAAAAGAGCATCAAAGCTCGAAAAATAGAATGCATTCTAAAAATAATGACCTGGACTGACATCACGGACGTGGAAGGCAAAGTAAAATCATTCACCTTCTCTTTCATAGTGATCATGTCCTCCTTAAGTCTCATGATTGAAGCGTTCTTTTCCTTGCAAATGTCTTCCATAACGGCTATTCTCTGTTCCAAAAAAACATAAGGGCATTGAGCATTGTCCTGTTGTCCAAATAAAAGTTTTGAGAATAGGATGTTAAAATATAAGTGTACCGCAGTGTACCTTGTCGCTTGTCTTCTTTGACTTCTGGGCTGCCAATGTTACTTCCTTCAAGGTAGTATCTTTCTGATTACATTCCTTCCATAAACAAGCAATTTCCTCTTCTTTTGCTGCAAAATTCAACTGTAATCCAAAAAAATGGGTCTATGAAAAAGCATTGGCCAGCTTCAATAAGTTGTACCCAAAGTTCAAACATCTAGTTAACCAAACTTACAACTATAAGCGAGATCAACATAAGCTCCAAACACAAGCCGTTACGGCTCTACTAAATCCGATATTTCCAAGTTTACTATGCATGTGAGGATATGTTTGTAATATCAATACCTCAATAAGATTAGTTATGAAAGCATGGCCACTGAATCCAATATTTCCAAGTTTGCTTCTATCTACACATGTGAGGATTGTATGTCTCTCATATCAATACCTCAATACGACTAGTTATGAACGCAATGGCCACATTCAAGCCAACAATCAGTGCATCGCGCTTGTAATTTTGTTCATAAACTGAATTAATATATATATATATATATATTATTCAGTTTCATAACATGTACATTTCCATGTCATATTTTAAACCTGCAGTCCGTTGGAGAAAGTGTGTACATATAAAAGAATTGGTGTGGTTAAGCAGATGAGGTTGACGCAAGTTAAAATTGTTGGAAATTACCTCATGTTAAACTCTCTATCAATGAAGTAAACATGGTGGAAATTACCTCATGTTAAACTTTCTATCAATGAAGTAAACATTGGCATCAGCAAAAAAAATCGGTGAGGGTCCGAAAACAATTCTTCGGCAACATCAGTAAACCGCGGCAAACATTAAAAAATATAAAATATATTCATTTTTTTTCAAAATTTTAAACATATAAAGCAACAACAAACACATTGGAACATAAATATGGAGAAAGCACCAATATATATCATGTAGTCATACAAAATATTAAATGATACACAAAAGTCGATAGTAATGCTGAATTCTAAAACCTTATAGTTGTCCAATCAATGACTCAAAAGTCGATAACCAATACAAAATGACATCACATAGATAATTGTACGCAAAGAAAACTTGCAGCTAGCTATCTAATATCAATGCCCTCTCCCCCTTTACGAGAAAAGGTATACAAAATGACATCACATAGATAAATGTACCCGAGGAAAACTTGCAGCTAGCTATCTAATATCAATGCCCTCCCCCCCTTTTACGGTAAAAGGTCATGGTTCATTTGTCAGACCTGCCTGTGGCACTAGTAGAAGAAGGTCCTGGCCCTGCACCCTGATACAATATGTGACCGTGAGTGATGCATGGAGGGCTAGATGCATCAATGGGTGTTTGGGTGCATCAATATGTGGCGGTGGCGATGTTAGCACATCACCATCCATGGTATCTCTGTACCGCCCTCCTCCTCCAACAAGAAAATGAAAGTAAAATAAAATAAAAATGCCTATTTACCTCTTTATGCCATAGATCCCGCAGACTGGGCGCTTTTTACCATTGTAGCGGAAAAAATCGGGAAAAAGTGAGTTTTTTTTTTTTAATTCACTATTTATTCGAATTTTTAAAAATCGCAAAAAAGGAGTTTTTTTACGATTTTTCGGAGATCTTTACTACGAGTCTCTATTTCTATTGAAGGGTGGTTCTGGCAGTAAACCCTATTTAATCCATATTCAAACATAGCCACCCTTCAATAGAAATAGAGACTCGTAACAGAAAAGTAACAGCCAATGCTAAAAATTGGGTCTAAATTTCAAACATGGATGAAGTTATATTAAATGTATTTTTTTAACGTGGGTATGTTACTAAGGTTGACTGTGTAGTCCATTGCCAGAAAATATTTTGTTAGTTTAGCCAAAGGCTAAAAACCAGAAAAGAAAGTTTTCTCCCCTTTCCTACCAGATTGATTTTAGCAATATCCCAACTAATGATTTTTATGGAACACAACTCCAACCTACCTGATTCTTGATACCCTGCTGAACAGCCTCAGCAAGTTTTTCTTCTGCATCTTTTCTCTTTTTCTCACATACTTTGAGATACTCCTTTAGGCTTGCCAACTGCGACTCCAGATTAGCTACCTACATGGAAGGAAATTAATTGAAACTGCTGATGAAAAACAAAACCAAATAAATCTTCGGTTCATATGGATATTATCTAGTGCTACCATAACGTACTTTTGTTGAGGCAATTTCAAGTTCGCCTAGTGATTTTTCCACGGCCAGTTCCTGAGAATAGCCATTAGATCCAGAGCTTTTTACATCAAGAGTTGCAGCTATTTTATCCATACTCCTTTTCGGTGCAGCTCCTATAGCTACATCAGCTTCAGCAGAATGCCAAATATTATGATCTGAAGAAGATGTAACAGAGGCTGACCAATCTGATATATCTGAGAATCGCCGTTCCTCTTGTTCTGTTGCAGTCAGGAGCATCTTGAAAAATGCGTCATCTTCAGTTTCATCTTGAAGTACAGGTATGAAAGTTGCTTCTGAAGCATGTTCCTGCATATTCAGCCACTGCCTCCATGCCTGGATATTAAACCGCCTTGAAGGAAAAAGGATAGAACTCTCCTTTTTTGCCTAAAGAAACAAAGCACCAAATCAATGTCAATAAAAAGGGGTGAAGGTTGTAGATCCTTTACATAACACGGTCCAAATACCTATGCCATGCATATTCAATATTGATAATGTCAAATGAGACACCTTATCAAGATAATGCTCCAACTCTGAAGGGGAAATATTGATAGCACAGAGAGCTTCTGGCAATAAGGTATGCCATATATCAGACAAGGACATCTGTAGAGAAGTAATTTGTGCTGAAGCCTTCTCCACAGATATTTTCAAGTCCCCAAGTGCAACCCCTGCATTGCAGAAACAGAAGAATGTTCTGTAATTTTAAAAAGTGAACAATAAAAGCTGTACAAAGTTAACAAGAGGAAATATCATTTATGCCATAACCTTGAGCTTTGTTCTGTCTTCCTTCTTGTTTTCTTCCATGGATTTCCAAAGCTTCCACCTGCAAAAATCCAAACTCTTTTGATGAATTTATTATTAACCTAATCTAGTCTTCAACAGAAAGAGATATCTGAACATCAGTTTAAGGATCATCACTGTTCACAAAATCAAATTATTTCATAGAGCATTCAAGAAAGGGTGATGACCTTTTCCAAGACAGAAGCAAATGCAACCATGACATTCAAAACTTCCTTCTCAATCATGTGCTCCGTTCTCCTCTGTTGTAAGAACATCCCAAGCCATGATCAGTTCTCACCTGTATATTTCAAATGTTAAGTTTTGAAGAGAAGCACTCAGACAACCTTACCTTCAGTTCAAGGATGGCAGCAGCACAGGGTGCATGAGTGGACTCTAATGGAATTTTCTCTACATCCTCTGTTTTTCCTTTCCAGCTTTTTAGACCATCATTATCCCCCTGTCCACTTGACACACAACCACCAGCATTCTTCGATCCTGCAAAATTACTATTATCTTTATGTTCTATAATTCCATGTTCTATTTTTATCTGCATTACCTGATTGATCATGAAGAGAAGGTATCCTTACATTACCTGATTGATCATGAAGAGAAGATATCCTTTCCCACAAATTGTTCAGCTTGCACCGCATAAAATTCAATGCTTGATCCTGCAGAAGCAAAAGCAAATTTAAAATTGGGCAAATAAAACAAGACACTGAAAAACAGACTAATTTGTTTCAGTAATAGTGAGGTCACATTCATAATGGCAAATGCACGTTTAGAAAACATGCACATTGACCCCAAAGTATGGCCAATATACAGCATTCAACCAGGGGAGGTGTTGGTTCACAGGTTAAGTAGGCAGAATATTAGTTAAGCTGTCAACCAGGGTTCCATTATTGGTGTGCCCTGTCCCGCCAACTATGGACAGAGTGTTAAGCTGTCAACCAGGGTTCTATTCTCATTGTTAGTACAGACAGAGTGTTAAGCCCTCCACCAGGATTTCACTTTGGCAGTGGTCTCCCCCACAACTCTGGCAATAGTTTCTGAGGGATAAGACTGATTACAAGTCCCCAGCGATTTTGATGGAATGGTTTTACCCCTCAGACCCGGTATCTTAGCATAAGGAAGTCCACTCAAGGCATGTTTCTTGAAGCATTTCCAAAAATGTATATACTGTATATTCTAAAGAATGGAAACTATATATAGTCCAGTGGGCTAAGTCAATCAGTTTGAACCGACCACTTTCAAGGCATAGATAGTAGGGAGGTTATGGATTCAAGTCTGATAGTCCCTCTCTAGGTTAAGAATACATCCCTCTGGGTTAGGATTACATCCCTCTGGGTTAGAACTTAGAAGTACATGTACTCCTGCCGCATTTAGATTTTAAAACAATCTTAGAACACTTTGAGAAGGCAAATGGAAAGACAAGGTTATTGATAGAACATAGCAAGAGAGATACGGAACAATGAATATCAAACAACACAAATCTGAAACATAACAAGACGCCAAGCACGATGTATATGACACTAAAAAGCAAGTTGCGTTACTTAGCCTATTAAATCTTTAATCAAGAAAAAATTGAAAATTATATCACAAAGTTTTGATAGAAGAAGTTACGACTTCGTATGATTATCGAAACCTCAAACATTTTAAATTTATGAAAATAATACAGCGTTGCAAAAGAGGTACAGGAAGTATGCTTAACGACAAGACTGCATACATATAAGGAAATTTGAAAAAAAAAATGCAAAATCTGAAATTGAAATTCGAAGCAAGTCGTGTAACTCTACTAACTAAATATTTTATTTTTAAGTGGAAATGCAATACGAGAACCGGTTACAGCCAAGGATTTCTCCGAAATAATAATTGATAACATTTTTGCGAAAAATTATATTTAAATGTTTAGTTTTCTGTACCCTTAAACCAGAGAAGTTTGTTTGAACCTAAATAAATTTCATGATAACAAAATAAACGGAATAGTTATGCAGTGTCTACTTACCCGGTCATCCAAAGAGCGTTCGGCTGGCTTAATTTTGACCCCTCGCTTGGAATTGGCAGCTGCGGCAGCAGCAATGGCGACGATCAAAACCCTCTGAAGCGGTGAAAACCCTTCCCACGCCAGCGCCTCCTCGCAACTCAAATGCCCGCCAATTCTATCCCTGGACGTCGCAGACTCCGCATTCAGCAGACGTCCATCGATTGAAAACCACCCCAAACCACCGCGGTCCTCCTGAAACCGCCTTTCCTTCTCCGGAAACGCAAACCTCCGCCTCTCTTCCGCAGTATACATCGAAAAAACTGCCGACCTCCAAAGGACGTCGCGGAAACGGAGATCATCGGAGACCTTAGAGACAAATCTGTGCATACGGCCTCGCGCCAGCCCCCTGCAAGGCCGCGGTTTTCCGCCGGGGGTCATTGAAACCCTTCCTCTGATGCTTTGCTCGAACAGCATTTTCTCCTCCTCAAAATTGCTTTCAGAGAACTGCACTGGGGAATTAATTCTGTCCAATTCGGCCGGGCAGAGCGTGCTGCGTCGCTGCTGAGCGGGAAGAAACTCGAACGCGGGACCTCCCGGAGGCGAGTTCGGAGATCTGCGAAACTGCTGCGAGGAACGGCGGCTTTGAGGAGTGGTTTCGGCCATGGCGGTCTCGCATGGTGCTCCGCCTTCGATCATCTGCAAGCCGGGGTAATGGAAAAGGGAGGGGAGAAAATGGGCGCCCTCATATGGCCGTGTTATTAATTCAAATTTGGCCAGTGTTCAAGTTAGCCGTAGGTAGGGAAAGGCATAAAAAAACAGAAAAAATAATGGGGTCAGCTAGGTCAAATTTGAATATTCTGTCGTATTTGACATGTGCAAATGGCAGAACAAAACTTCCAGTGGGGTCCACGGGGGCCGCCCAATAGCAGGTGGCTACCAGATTGGCTGGCCGTCGCTAAATAATGTCGGAGTTATTTATAGAAAGATACTTCTATGACTTTTATCTATGTATCCGTTTGAAGTGGAGCGTTTTCATGACCGTTGCTGCAATTATGCCTGCCTGCATCACACTGGAAGCCTTACATACTTTCGTCTTTAAGGTAATAAGTGGCGAAGGTTCCAATTCCATTGGTGGGGTTCGAACTTATGACGTGTGTATGAATCTTGTCAATGACTTTTTGGCTACAATCATCCATACCATTTGAACTCGGTACAACATGACTCATAGTTTTGGCCCATCCAAGATTTCTTCGAGTGTGTGGCTTTCACGAGAAGGATGAAAGGCGGGAGACTTTCTAACCCTTTGAATTGCATTTGGGATTTCATAATTTTGATAGCAAACAAATAACCATTTGAATTGCATTTAGGAACTTACTGGAAAGTTGGAACTTGATCTATGACCTTTTTCTTGTAATGGGACGGTACCCATTATAAGTTTTAATAACGATTAGCCCCAAGGGTTAGCTCAATTGGTAAGACGTGTGCACACTCTCTCGGTACGGGGAGAGGTCACGGGTTTGAGCCTTGAGTCCTTCGGGGTTAGGCCATCTGTAAGGATGGCCGGCGGTTTACCACCTCTACCATCCACATAGTGGGGAAGTATTGCTGGGTTTTCCGTGGAGATTTCCTCTGAAAAAAAGTTTTAATAACGATTATAATTTGAATGAATAATTTTATTTATTTATTTAATAAAAAATATATATTTTTCTAGTTACATCAATTGAGAATGTAGGGAAAAAAAATTCACCTAGATCAATGTTATTCTTTTCACTTTTGATCTTGTATGAAGGTTGATCTTTAAAAAGTCTTGATATACTGAGATTCTTTGTTGTCCTTTTTCACTTAAAAAACTTATTGTGAGTACAACCGGGAGTCACCATAAACTTTCAATTTAGATAAACCTTTACTCTTTGATATTCTCAATGTCAACCAAAGAGCTTAAAGCTCTGCAAATTGTTGGTTCTATTGCCTAGACCATCTTTGAAAGTAGCTTTTTCTTTCTCTGACAAAATAATTATACCTCCTTCTCCACATGAACCTTTTAATGTCTAAGTTGCTCCATCAAAATGTGCTTGAGGATAATCATTCGCTTCCCTTGGATTGATACTTCTGCTATTCTTTTTGGCTATAAATTGTTTGAAAAAAGAGAAGATATTTATGCTTTTGGGTTGCACATAAAAAAGATGGATCTTCAACATCTTCAAAAATACTTATGTTCCTTACCTCCCAAACATTCCATATCCATGTCTCATACTTAATTTATAACTTTTTGAAATGGTTTTAACGATTACAAAATTTATTTTTATTTTGTGTATTAGCACAATTATTTAACTTTGGCATGCCATTACATATGGGCATTCCTCCATTACAAATTAAGTGATTGTGCTAGTTTATAATAAGTGAATTTTTTAAGAAGTGATTTCCAAAATGAACTATAAATTATAATTTAGTATTATATGTTGTAAAATTATTTATTTATAAATTTGTATTAATGCTAGGTATGTAAAATGCCAGCACGGGTGTGGCTCATTGGTCGTTTCGTTGTTATGAAGTCACTTGTTGTAAATTGGAGGTCACGAGATCAATCCCACCCAGGTTTACCTGTGTCCCATGTCTTGTGGCGGGTTAAAACTCTAAACATCGAAGAAAAAAATTGACAAATTAGAATGTGTGGTATAGACAATGTGAAATAGCTACATAACTAACTAAATTAGTTTTTCCAATTTTTTTGGGTAATCTTTTATAATATTTAATAATTTATAAGTTTAAAATAGAAAAAATTTCATTATTTTATAATACTTAATAATTTATAAGTTTTATATTAATATGGCTTAAAATTATTGATTTATATTTGTTGATTAATGTGGTGTCTGTAAGATAGAAGTTGATGGACTATATTTAGTTTGATATATAGATTTGATTTCAAATTTCAACTTTTTTTTTATAATATTAAAAATAAATTGTGAAACATTAAAATTCATTGTATTTATTTTTTATATGCATTTGGAGTGTGTCATTGATACTGAATAATGCCATATAGTTATATGATTTACTCCATTAATAAATAGACAAATTTAATCTTGTATAAACTCTATTGTTTCAATAAAATTAGTTACATTTTTTGAAGTTCTAAATCAAAATCTTAATTGTCAAAGTTATACCATCAAAATTCCAATAAAAAATCAACTTAATACATTTAAGGAAATAATTTATAAACTTATTTATTTAAGTATGCCTTTGATATTTCATTAAATACCCTTTAAAATGGCATAACCAACCATTAAGTCCACATATCCCTATGCCTTTGTATTTCATTAAATACCTTTAAGATGTCATAACCAACGGTTAACTCAACATATTGCTTCATGAACCCATGGTAATATCCCATGTAACCCGACGTTGCAACATAAAAACATTTTATGATATAGGAAAATTAACCATCACCGTGATTTTCGCTATAAATTTTAATATTAGTCATTAAATATTATATTTTATATTAAATAAAATTTACTTTTTGTTATAATTTTTTTGAAAAATACTATAATAGTCATTAAATAATAATTTTGTGTTATTGAAATTTTTAAAAAATACTATATTAAATAATACAAATACAACTATTAAATAATACATTTTATGTTATTAAATTTAAAAAAATATACTGGCCGCAGTATTAAATACTATATTAGTCATTATTAAATAATAGATTTTATATTATTCATTTTAAAAAAAAATACTATATTAATCATTAAATAATAGATATTATATTATTGAAACTTTTTAAAAATGTATTTTTATTTTATGTTATTAAAGTTTTTTAAAAATGTATTTTTATTTATATTAATATTAAAATTATCTTTATAAAATTAAAAACATATATATAATTATAATTAAAAACATATTTATAATATAAATATAAATATACAGCTCAATAAGATGATGAGGAAAATTATTAAACCAAATATATAACTTCAATAGTTTTAGATGGTAAAAATCTAACCAAGCTTATAATTTTTTTACAACAATACTAACACATGCAAATTTTCTCCTTTTTAGGTGTAAATGACACATTTACATTTAAATTTACAAAAACTTTAAATGTATAGTTTTGAATGGTATAAATATTAAGAACATTGTTTTTAGATCTTTATACCTATGTATGTTTAATAATTTCTAGACGGTGGAGATCTAAATAAGTTCATAATTTTTTATACAAACTACATATTCAAATTTTATGAAATAAAACCTTCACTTTAATATAATAGTTTTAAATGGTAAAAAACTAAATAGCTTATAGATCATTTTAATCATTGTATTGACTGAATTAAATTTCAAATGATTCAAACAATATGTTATGGAAACATAACATGATACATAAATATTCAATTGCAAGATTTTTTATTCCATCATATTCAAAACTATGAATTACAAACTATTGTCAAGTTATAGTTAAGAGGTTGGGAGGGTATCACAATGTAAACAACCTAAATAAGTTCATAATCTTGTATACAAATGACATGTTCAATTTTTCCTCACAAAATAATTTTATGAAATAAAACCTTTAACTTTAATATAATAGTTTTGAATGGTAGAAATCTAAATAGATTATATAGATCCTTTGAATCATTGTATTGAGTGAATTAAATTTTAAATGATTCAAACAATATGTTATGTTTTTCTAACCTGATACATAAATATTCAATTGCAAGATTCTTTGTTTCCATCATATTCAAAACTATGAATTACAAACTATTGTCCAATTATAGTTAAGAGGTGGGGAGGGTATCATAATGTAAACAACCTAAGTTTAAACCCTAATGGGTATAGAGTTTTTGAGATCTTCTTTCTAATTCTAGTTTCATTCCCAATAACTCAATGGAAATTATGATTGAAAAGGGGAAAAGAATGGAGTTGTATAAGCGTTAACCAAAACGCCCTTAAGCCGCCGCAATCTAGCAAATCAATTCTTGTTGAAATCACAACTTGGAGTGCTCAAATCGCAATTTCGGTGATTTGGGTAGTTTTAAGTCGAGCAATTAGTCTAGGACAGGTAATTACAATTGTTGAAATTGCAAAATTGCAAAAATAACAATTTCCAGAACAATTTTGACCGGTTTTTATCAAAAATTCGTTGAAAAAGTGGAGCTTTTTAGTTGTCTTTTATCCTACTAGGAAAAGAAGCAACCTTATCGATAAATAATGTCCCATACTTCTTATCAAACTACAGTTTGTAGAAGGAGCTCGATTCCTAGTTGCTTATGGTGGAAACCCTAAAACCATACCTTTGAATCTCTCGTAAGTGTTGACCACAAGCATCCAAAGTTGCCCAGCTTTGTTCACAAATCTACATGATTGAGGTTCAAAACTCAAGTGATAGGGTCAAAATTCCATCCATGTCAATGGATTTGGGAAACCATTTTGCATTGCTTGATGTAACCCAAAAGTTTCAAGTTTTGTGGAGCTAAAATATCTGAAAAAGCATGAAGAGAGATGCGTGGTTTTTCTTGATGGACTTCAAATTCCACTTCTTCTTTCAAGGGATGACTTTGGTCAGTAGCCACAAACTTTCAGGTACATATTCCATATTTATGTCTTCATAATGGGTAGGAGTTTCCACGTCAATTTGAAATAACTTTTTTTTTCTGTACATTATGACCTAGAACATACTTTTGATCACAATTATAGCAAAGTCCATGTCCTTCTACTTTTGATCACAATTATAGCAAAGTCCATGTCCTTCTCAGAGTGTTACTTCTTATGGAAACAACCTCTGTACTTTTAAGGGAGGATAAGGAATTGACCTATGTAGAGTGTGAGCAATGAATGAAAAAGGGTTTGTTTGTTTGTGCATTCCTCAATGCCTTTGCTTCTAGAGCCCTTTATGATGCCTCCAACAAAATAACAAGATGTTGCATTCTAACATGTGCTTTAATTGCCTCCCTAAGGCCATTAAGGAAACATTCTTTATAAAAAGAATCGGTTGGGTTCTCCATTTGGATGGTGTTGGTGTTATCACTCAAATTCCTATATTCTTGATCCAAAATCTTTGGTAGTTTTCTTAAACCTTTATATGTGCTAGCCTTCTTCCAGCTACCCTTAACCTTGTTTTGAACAATGACTTCCTGATTTGTTTTTGTGTTTATTAATGCTTGCTTTAGTTTTTTCCTTGCTTCAAATAAGATGAATGCTAAAAATTGCTATATTTTGATTATATGCAGGGTGTTTATGCTAAATCCAGCTTTGTTCATCCAGTTTTGCAAGAATTTTGAATTCTGCAGTGAAAGTCTAAAGTTTCAAAAGTGAAGGCGTTGCAGAATAAGGTTCGATTCTGCAGCAAAAACTCACCTCTTGTAATGCATAGGTGCTGAAGACTCGGTCTAAATTTTGTAGCAAAAGTTCAGTTCTCATAGTTCGAAGGCACTGCAAAATCTCATCAAAGTTTGAGGACGTGTGTTATAGAAAGACCATACCACCGTTTCTTTTTAAGTGGGTCATCTACAGCTATCAGCTTGCACTTCGTCAAATCAGTCGTAAGAGGGATTCGATTCTGGAGCTGTTTAACTAGGGACGATTTTGACTTTTTAGTTGATTTTCAGTTAGAATCTTATGAATTTAACTCATAAAATTTTGTAATTTTTGTTGTTTGTTAAGTCATTTTAACTGTAGAAATGAAATCACGTGACCAGCAATTGAAAAAACAAGTGATGATGAGTGATATCAGTCAGCCATGCAGGTCCTCACTTCCCAAACCCCAAACTATAAAATCTAGCAATATTTTTACACACTTTGAAGATTCCTTGAAAATTCATAACGATAACAAAAAAAACCAGCCAAAAAGAGAGAAAAAATAGTCCACTGCTTAGACAACTTTGGATTCTTTATCATCAAGCAAGATCGTGCGGAGCTGGAACCTGTACAAACATGTTGGTTTGATCCTACAGTTCTTCCAATGAGCAGATCTCATCGCAGTTGTCAACCCCACTGTTGTCGACACGTCCGTCATCACAATCTATGGCCGAGCTGACTAGAGGCATGCAATGATGATCATTCAGTTCATGAATTTGTTTTTTTTCAAAGCGGGGTTTTAAAATACGATTTTATTTCTACAACAATTTTATGTTCTATAACACCTTTCCAAACCTACATTCTTCAGCAACCATACTATATACTCAGTCATGGTGTCGCATAAGGGTGGACATTTGGTGCGTCATGAACTAGATGGCGTTTTGTTAGACGTTTACCCAGAATGTAAGCAGAGGTTTAAAGACAAGGGTGTTATGACTCATGAGTTTTGTTAGTGCCTTCAGAGGTATATCAAGCAGGAAGCCCAAGCCTTCGCTAAGGTTTTTGATGGCCATCAAGCTATTCTTGGAGGCTTGACTGTCAAAGTGACTGAAGAATCCATTGCATCCATCTGTCATTTACCCACAGAAGGAGAACATTGGTTCAAGAACCAACAAGTCAAGGTTTCTCACTATAACCAGTTCCTTAAAAACAAGCATAAGAATCCCAATTGGAGGAAAGGTGTGCCTAGAACCTGGTTAAAGGAGGAATGGGCAAAGCTTTTGATAATGGTCCAGAAGTTTATCACGAATGAAGGTTGGTATAATGTCGTGTTCCTCTATCACATGAGATTCATTTTACATTTTACCAGAGAATTCAAGCTAAATTTACCTTATTTCCTACTTAAGATCTTGACTAAGATGTCCAAGAAGATTCAGGACAATCCCAATTTGCAACAAAGCGTCTTTCATCAGGCGCTAATTAAATTGCTCATTCAGGATGAATTGGATAGGGTAGGAAGAATATGGAACCATTTCCTATTCTTTGTTGGGATGAGTGTTGAGGTTGTTCCGCCCCAAGAAGAAGAAACCCCAACTCCAAGTAAAAGATCCAAAATAGACAAAAAAATCAAAGAGTTCAGCTAAAACTAATTCAAGATCACATAAAGGAGTTTTGCCTTCTTCCACAAAGATTCAAGATAAAGAGATTCAAGGATCGACTTGAGTAATAAAAACCTCAAGAAAAAGGTACATTTCACAACAACATACACTGAAGGAAGTTCTAGGGTTAGTAAAGTTTATACTGGGAGAAGGAAGAAATAAGCAACAATCTCAGAAACTGAGATGCAAGAAAATTCACCAAAAGCAGAATTTCAACCTACTGATATAAAAATTTCACCACCTCCAGTTGAAATTCCTGACAGTCAGAAATCAAAGAAAAGGGAAGCCGCTGCTTCAAAATCGACTGTTAAATCAACTCCACCAGAGCTTGAAGCAGAACCCTCGAGGGATGAGTTTGTGATATTTTCTGATATCCCGGAAAATAAAAATCAATCAAAGAGCATCAAGAAGAAAAAGAAAAAATTGCCATGCCCTCTCTTAGGAAGGAGGCCCCCTACTAGGCCAAAAAACAAACTGAGAATGAATTCCAAAGCTGTCTTTGACCCTTCTCTGAAACACAATACAATCATTCAAATAGATGATTCTCCCCCTGTCAGAGAGAAACAGTCTTCCAAAGCTCAAACCTCGAAGGAATCTTAGAAAAGGATAAAGAGCAAGCAGTCTCTAAAAAGAAGAATGTCAAAGAATCCAAAAGGATGGAGCTAGAACCTGCTCTAGAAATGGAAACAAGACCTGAATTGGAGCAAATAGAGCTAGAAAGACCTACATCACTTGTACAGGTAAAACCAGAAACCTAGGAGACGTTAGTTGCAGTAAATAAACTGAAGGATAAAAATATTTTAAATCTACCTTATTCTTACAGCGAGGAGGAAATAAAGGAGAAAACTTTGAATAAATCAGAGCATCAATTTACAGAGGCCTCCCAACAACAAAAAGAACTATAAGTTTTCAAACTAGATATTTTGGCAGAGATAACACTACAAGGATAGGGATGAAGAATGGAGATTCTGCAACGTTAGTTGAAGCATAAATTTGTCGAAGTGCTGTCAAATGGATGTAGCGTGGGTGGTTGGGAGGAATGAATGTTATCCTCCCCACCTAGGTTTTACACTTGTAAGTGACATGATGCTCTTGTATAGCCCTTTGTAATAAATGTTGTGAATGATGAGCTGGCCATACCTTGATTCAGTTTGAATATTAGATATTGGGATTTGTGGAGTAGCCCTTTAACAGATGGTAAACCACATTTTAAAAAAAATTCTGTCAAAGTGCTGAAGAATGTCCTGTAAATGTTTATTGTCATTTATTTTCCTTTTTATATTTTTTTATATTTTTAAGATTCTGCTGGTTGTGAAGAGCTCATCGAGCTGATTTCAACCACGTGAACGACATCTCAAACATGATGGGAAACTAGGACGTTCTAAAGTTTCGACCAAATAAGTGGAAAAAAAAAACGACGTGGCATCATGGCGCTAACATGGAAGCCTTGAGTGATGATATGTGGAAGGTGTATTGTTGATGTGGTAGAGCATGACCGATGATATCGCATCGAGCTGGCAAAGTGATGTGGCATGACGTGGACCTATCAGCGCTTGACACATGGCATCCACCGGTTGGTTATTGAATGACTTGCCAAAAACTTTGTGTGATGATATGTGGAAGGTGTATTGTTGATGCGGGAGAGCATGACCGATGATATCGCATCGAGCTGGCAAAGTGATGTGGCATGACGTGGACCTATCAGCGCTTGACATATGGCATCCACCGGTTGGTTATTGAATGAATTGCCATATATTTAACTTTGAACTTGGTATACAATGGAAAATGGGGGGGAGCGTGGAGCCCATGGCCCAGCCCATGGGGCTCCCGTAGCCCCACACCACTACCATGTGATCGAAAGAACCAAGGAGGGGGTTCGTGTGTCCATACTAATGGAGAGCAGGTTGTAACATTTTTTTTCAGTAGAAAAAATACCAGATCTTGTTATTCTATTGAATCAAAGATCATCATATACAATCGATCAAGAGATCATTCAACATGTAGTATCTCAATCAAAGAGGTGTTCCTCTTAACATGGGCATATCCCTGTCATCAAAACATGGTTGTCATAGCATAGGGATGTTGTGTAAGTAGGCTTTATCATCACTCCTGTGTAAACAGGTCAGATATTTATCATTCCCAGAAAAGTTCAGAAACATCATTATATCATGAGCATAATAGATAACTGAGCATCTCTACATGGAATTGCTGAGCTCCTAAAACAAAAAAAATTAGAGTGTGTGCTTGAAGAAAGAACACAGCACATCTAGAATAACTGAAAATTACCATGATCAGTGGAAAATTAATTCAGGATTTCTTTGTATTTCCCAAAACCTGAGTCAAGAAGGAGAGCAATTTTAGAGAGACTGTCAGCAATCTGGTTATGCTCACGATATATGTGTTTCATGATCATTTCCAGAAAGTTTTGCCAGAAGTTCTCTTATATCATCACACCAATGACTCAGATGAGGAAGGTTCAGAGTGCTCTTGTCGGTAGCCCATGAAATGATGACTAGGGAATCACCATAAATGGAGAGAAGAGGGATTCCCATGATCTTTGAAACCGTGAGGAGGGCCCATAAAGCCATCATCTCAGATTTTGTATTTGTGCATCTGCCGCATCCCATGGAGAAATGTATACTATGAGATTTGCTGAAGTGTAATACAAAACCCGCCCCTCCTTTGTTCTTGGCGGCTGCACCATCGAAAAAACCACAGGGGAATTGTATCATTGGTGGCATACCAATAATTCTTTGTTTAAACTTCTTAACAGGCACCGAAAAGGAGTGTGAGAGCATTTCAGCTTGTTTCAGAATCCCATAAACTGATGGTGTGGACCCTTTAAATATACACTTATTCTGTTGCTTCCATATGGCCCAGAAGATAAATAAAGGCAGATATAGATGGGAAAAGTCCGTGGAATGTGCACTAAACCAATGGTCCAGATACTGACGAACATAGATACCCACAGAGTTTTTATGTAGGGACTGTGAACCAAAATGTTTGAAGACAGCGACAAAAGCATTTTTTGTGTAATTACAGTCCATGAATAGATGCTGGGTCGACTCTTCATTTTCCTTGCACAGATAGCAGAGACTGGGTCCCTGAAATCCCCCTTTTTTTAGCTGATCCCAGGTTAATACCCTATTTTTGGTTAGAAGCCAAATGAAACAGCGTAACTTTTCAGGGATTTTGAGTTTCCATAGAGCCCGATGTAGGGGATAAGCCTCACACTGTGTATCCAAATAGTGATCTGCCACACAGTCATATGCTAGCACTGCCGATATAGTGCCTGTGTAATTCTTGAATGACCAAAGCAAACAGTCTGGTCCTGACTCGAGTCTTATTCTCCCATGTTCTAGCCCTCTTATATAATCATTCCAAATGTGGTACCAATCACCTCCTATATCCAGATCGGTAGCAGTGAGCCGGTAAGTAGGGGCTTCCGGGGAGTAATTCCTGGCATGAGCCAATGAAGAGATTCCATAATCTTCCAAGTAGTCATGGAGGTCCCTTGGCAGAGTAAAACAGATATCCATACCAACGATTGGGTCCAGTCCAACTCTAGTGTTTTTGCCATCACCTACCATCCAAATTAGTCCATATCCCAACCAGGAGATAAGATTTAAGAAGCCTTTCCATAAAGTAGATACCCCTATGACAGAGAAATCATTTCCATGGATCCAAGACAACACTGTGTTCTTCTTTAGATATTTTGCAGTAATTAACTTGAACCAGATTCCATTGCTGCAGAGGACATGCCAAAAAGTTTTGATCCTAGAGGAGATGCTGAACCATTCGAGGTTTTTTATTCCCCAACTCCCCTGAGCTGTGGGTTTGGATAAGGATGTCCAATCGACCAGATGAAACTTTTTCTTATTTCCCTCTGTGCCCCAAAGGAATTCAAAAATCAGACTTTTCAGCTTCCCCAGAATGGATTTAGGGATGGGGACTAAAGCCATCCAGAACACCGGAATGCTAGTAAGAACAGCTTTAATGAGCACCAGCCTCCCCCCCAAAGAAAGTAGTATGAAGGACTAGTGAGAAATCCTGAGTTCAAATTTTTTTATAAGCCAAAACCAGTCTTTGACTAGGTAGCTCAAGGGTTTAATAAAATATCCGAGATATTTAAACCCAGAAGACATAGGCTGGGTCTTGTAAGGCAAGGAACAAGTAATTCTAATGGATTGCCAACAAAATGGAATATTGTAATAAATCAACCAAATGGTTGGGTACACTTAAAGTGAAATTTTAATAATGTGGTTATGTATACTAAGTAAGTATGCAACAACTACTTAGTTGCAACCATATACCATTTTAAGCAAACTTGTTGTAACCAAGAAGATCATGTGAACCATGCTAAAGGAGCCACATGTTTCATGCTAAGGGGTACTTCAAAACTATATAAACCTAGTCATTTGCCATTGGGAGGCATCCATTTTTCTTTAGAGAGAGGTCATTATTGGTGGAGAAAACCATTATTTTGGTGGAGAATTCCATAGTGGAGAGGTCTAGAGAGAGGTCATTATTGGTGGAGAAAACCATAATTTTGGTGGAGAATTCCATAGTGGGAGAAAACTTTGGAGTTTGTTTGTGAGAGTTGGGAGAGTGCTTAGAGATTTTGTCCTCTTTGTAGCTATTATTGGGAAAAAGAGAGGAAGGTGTTGTAGTAGATTTTGTACGAAGAAGGTTGGGGTACTTATACTCATTTTTCATCGTCTTCACATTATGGAGCTGCTGGTGCAACCCATTTATGGATTCAAGCAACGATTTCTCTCCATCTTCAGCCACCAAGGTATCGATGTATTTTTGCCATGCATTTCACCATCATTATTGCTGAGATTATAAGTTGACCTCTCCATTTGAGAAGTGGGTCCAGAGACGTAGTTCCTTTTGGGCATGAACTCTGTTATCATATGGTGTCTACTTTCATGTGCGTTCTTTATCTTCCATACATATGTTGATTCTAATGTGCTTTTGAGCTTCGTTCACATTCTTTCATGCAATCTAATTTATAAGTTATAGAACAAAAACATCTTGTATCACGTGGTATCAAAGCAAGATTCTTTAACGTGAATTGTGAGTGTGAATGTTCACAAGAGCCAAGTTTAAGGCATGTGAAGGAGAATTGGTTTCCTACAACCCCAAGATTGGAAGTGCACAAAAAAGAGGAAATATGGGAGATGATGATGTTCGCTCAGAAATGGAGAAGAACTTCCACAAGATCTTCTACCATATGACGGACATGGTAGACAAACTTTTTGTAGATTATGAGAAGAGAATGACAAATGATAAGAAGCCAAAAGAGGAGGACAATTCTTTAGTGAATCAAGAAGGTGGAGGAAAAACTCCTACCCATCATCACAATCATCCTCTAGTTCAAGCTCAAGCTCGATTTATTTCTCTTCTCATCATTCTTCTCATTCCAAGGCTACTTAGAAAGAGCCTCCTAAAAGGTCAATGTTGAAGCTTGACATGAAGTTTGACTTGCCTATGTTCAATGGAGAATCAAATGCTGAGAAGTTGAACAATTGGATAAGGCAAATCAAAGTGTATTGTCGAGTCCAACTAATTAAAGAAGAGGAGGTGATTCAACTGCCATCTCTTCGGTTGGAAGGCACAACCCTTGTTTGGTGGGAAAGCAAGCTCCATAAAGGTGGTAAACAAATGGGTAATCTCCTTTCTTCATGGTCTGATTTTATATCTTCTTTACGTAATCAATTTTATGTTAATTTATTGTAACTTCAGAAGATATTCCTAGTAGTATTGTATTCCTCCTTCGGGAGATGAGTTTGGTCTTGTCAGTGTCATTGAAAGAAGCAATGCAAATCTCTGAATGTAAGTCGAGTCATTAGTACCCAAATGTCATTATAATAAATGCAATTTGTATTGTTTAGTTGGACAAGTCGTCCCTAACAGCTAGTGAAGTCGGCCCCACCAAGTTAGAAGTAAAGTCAACAAAAGAATATAAATAGGAGGCGCCTCCTCTCATTTGTACTCACTCACTCAAGCTGGTTTTAGCAAGAGAGAGAAGTAGTAGCTCACCAAGAAGGAGGAAGCAGTTGTTGTCTGGATTTTACACTGCACTGGTTGAGTTCTATACTGAGGAAGTTTTGCGGGGTTTTTCTCCCTTATGGTTTCCCCAAGGAAAATCTCTGTGTTCTTGTGTTCTTGTGCATGTTGTTCTTTCAGTGATATTCTAGTGGCAAATTGTTTTAAGATATCATCTAAGAAATTATAAATAATTTTAACATGGTATCAAAGCCACCCTGAAAGGTGACACTGCACAAATAGGGTTTGTTGTTCTTAACAAATCCCTCGACAGTTCAACCATAAAAGAGGGCTCATCCAACTCGCCTATGAAGGGTGCATCTTTTTATGGTGACAGAATTGAATTTCAAGAATTTTCAATTTTGGACTTGTTACTCTTGTCGAGACAAACTAGGGTTTCAATTTTCCAAGGGTTTCATCATCAATCTCAAAAAAAGGAAGATACAATCTACCTCGCCTCGGGAGGGCGCATCTTTTCCACCTCTCAACCCTATTAGGGTTTCCAGTTGAGAAATTAGGGTTTCTACATCAAACCCTAGGTCTTCCAGAAGGAGGTCAACCATAAACTATTTTCTTCAAGTAAGTACTCTTCCTCCCTGTTCCATTTGAAGTTCTCATTCTGTTGAAGATGACTAAGAACACCAAGCTAGATGAAAAGCTTGAAGGAGCTGAAAACTTTAGAGCGTGGAAGTATAGGATCATGCTCATCCTACAAGAGAATGATCTAAACAAATTTGTGAAGGAGGAAGTGAAAGAACCAGAAGAGGAGGAAGCCAAGTCCAAGCATAAGAAGGATATGATCATAGCTGACTCCATCAAGGATAACTTGGTTCCTCAAGTATCATCAAGAGAAACTCCATAAGAAATGTTTGATGCCCTCTCTAGTTTATTTGAACGGAGAAATATCAACAGGAAGATGACTATGAGGAATCACCTCAAAAGTATGAAGACTCAAAAGTTAGAGTCTATGCAATCTTACTTTTCAAGAGTGGCTCAAATTAAAGATCAACTATAATCCATTGGTGATACAGTAGAAGAAGCAGAAATTGTGATGACCACCCTAAATGGTCTTCCAAGAGATTGGGAAGCTTTTATCCAAGGAATTTGCTCAAGAAGAAAGCTAACCAAATTCAGAAAGCTATGGGAAGAATGTGTTCAAGAAGAAGAAATAATCTTAGCCAGAGAAGTGAAGCTAAATTAAAATGAAGATCAAGCCTTGACAACCCATGCCAAAGGCAAACACAAAAGAAAGAGTTATGATCATCCTTACAAGACTCAAGGGTTCAAAAGACCCAAGAAAGACTTCTCAAATTTTGAGTGCTTCACTTGTCATAATATGGGACACATTGCCATCAACTGTCCCATGAAAGCAAAAAGAGTTAAAAAGATGAGAAGGTTCCAAGCTCATGCCGCTGAAGATAGTGATCAAGAAGTAGAAGAGGAAGCAAAGAAAGATGAAGAATCCAATGAAGAATATGTACTGATTTCTGCCCTAACAGGATCAGTCTCACCAGGAAATGACACATGGTTAGTACACAGTGGTGCATCCAAACACATGACAGGTTATAAGGACTTAGTATCATGCCTTGTACAAAAAGATTCACCACACAAAGCAATGCTTGGAGATGACTCTCAGTATCCCATTAAAGGAATGGGAGAAGCATCTTATAAGTTGGATTCTGGAAAATCCATGAAGATGAAGGATGTCCTATATGTACCTGGACTAAAGAAGAACCTCTTGTCTATTTCAGCCTTGGACAAGAGAGGATTCAGAGTTGCCTTCATAGATGGAAAATTTTTCATGTGGTCAAAAGGAAAGACCATAAATGATGCAATATAAATTGGAATTGAAGAAGGAGGACTCTACAAACTGAAGGGACATGCAGATTCGACTTTAGCAACAAGTACAATAAATCCATGTGAGCTTTGGCACACAAGGATTTCTCATGTTCATTATGGAGCTCTTCCAATAGTAAGTAAGGTTGTGACTGGTCTACCAAAAATTTAGATAGAACATGAAGGCATATGCAAAGGATGTGCACAAGGAAAGAATACTAAGAATCCCTATCCGAAGAGTGACAGCAAAGCAAAGGGGATCTTAGATATTATCCATTCGGATATCTGTGGGCCAATGCAAACAACTTCATTAAGCGGGTATGTTTATTATGCTTCCTTTATTGATGATTAATCCCGCAAGACTTGGATATATTTTTTGAAAAATAAGGATGAAGTGTTTAAAAGGTTTAAAGAGTTTAAGGCCATAATACAAAACCTCTCTAAGAGGAAAATAAAGATTTTAAGATCAGATAATGGAGGAGAGTTCACATCAAATGAATTCAATGATTTCTGCAAGGAAGCTGGGATTAAGAGGGAGCTCACCACTCCCTATAATCCTCAACAAAATGGTGTAGCAGATAGAAAGAATAGATCTATCATGGAAGCAGTAAAATCCATGATACATGATCAAGATCTACCAATGTACCTGTGGGAAGAAGAAGCCAAAACAACAGTATATGTACAGAACAGAATATCCCACAGTGCCCTTGGAACAAAACTCTAGAAGAAATGTTCTCCGGAAAAAAGCTTGAGGTAAGTCACCTAAAGATATTTGGTTGCCCTATGTATATTCATATTCCCAATGAGAAAAGAACAAAGATAGAACCTTCAGGAAATAAGGGATTGTTTGTGGGATATAGTGAACAGTCAAAAGCCTATCGGATCTATATCCCAGGATACCGTCAGATTGAGCTTAGCAGAGATGTAACATTTGACGAAGACTCAATTTTTAGAAAGTCGAAGAAATATAGAGAAGATGAAGAGGAACATGAAAATATCAAAGCTACAGAGAATCTTAAACCAGTTGGGAATGAAGAAGAAAGTCAGATACCTGAGGATCATGACATGACTAAACCTCAGTTGCCTGAAGAAGCGCCCAATGAAATGATTTCTCGAAAGAGAAAGCCTGCCTAGGCTCATGATGTAATTGAAGAAGCAAAAAGACATGGTGTTCCAAAAGGAACCACTAGAGAAAGAAAGAAGTCAAAGTCATATCCCAGTTATATGGCCTTGATGAGTGATCTAGTTGATAAAGGACCAACTTGTTTTGAAGATGCAGCAAAACAAAAGGAATGGTTTGATGCAATGGTCAAGGAATACCAATCCATAATAAATAATGATGTGTGGGAAATAGTCCCAAGACCAAAAGACAAATCAATGGTATCCTCAAAGTGGATCTTCAAAACAAATCATTCCGCAGATGGCAGTATAGAAAAATACAAGGCAAGATTTGTAGCAAGAGGGTTCTCCCAAAAGGAAGGAATTGACTATGAAGAGAATTTTTCTCCAGTAGCTAGGTACACTTCAATCAAAACTGTCCTTGCCTTGGCAACCAAGAATAAATGGAAATTACATCAAATGGATGTGAAGACAACTTTTCTAAATGGCTTGATAGAAGAAGAAGTGTATATCGAACAACAACAAGGTTTTGAGACTGATGATCAAGAAGCTTATGTATACAGACTCAAGAAAGCATTGTATGGGCTAAAACAAGCACTTAGAGCATGGTACGAAATAATAGATGGATTCTTGATGAGTTTAGGTTTTACCAAGAGTAAGGAAGATTCTAACCTTTACTATAAGGTTGAGAATCATGGGCTTATGATACTACTTTTATATGTGGATAACTTATTCCTAACATGAGAAGATAAACTCATCATTGAATGCAAGAATAAGCTGGCTACAGATTTTGAGATGAAAGACCTTGGAATGATGCACTACTTTCTAGGTCTTGAAGTTTGGCAATCCCCAGATGAGATTTTCCTAAACCAAGGAAAATATATGGTGGAAATTTTGAAGAGCTTTGAAATGCTAGATTGTAAGGCTATGACCATTCCAATGACAACAAACTTGAAGTTACTAAATGATGATACATCGAAAGTTATAGATGCTACTCTATACAGACAAATTATTGGTTCACTAATGTACTTAACCAATACAAGACCTGATATTTGTTTTGCTATAAACACACTAAGTCAGTACATGGTGAATCCCAAACATATTCACATGATAGGAGCAAAACATGTGATGAGGTATTTAAAAGGAACTCTAGATTATGGGCTCAGATATACCTCAGACAACGAGATCAGTTTACATGGGTTCACAGACTCAGATTGGGCAGGAAGTGCTAAAGACAGAAAGAGTACTTCGGGTGGTTGTTTTAGTTTGGGATTAGGAATGATCTCTTGGTTCAGTAGAAAGCAGACCAGTATTGCACTTAGCGCAGCATAAGCAGAATAGATAGATATGTTTATTTGATGAAGAGATAGATGTTACTGATATCCTTTGTGATAATCAGAGTTGTATCAAGATGACAAAAAATCCAGTGTTTCATGATAAGTCAAAACATATTGAAGTAAGATATCACTTCATTCGAGACATGGTTCAGAAAGGAGCTATCAAGCTCAAGTATGTTCCTACATAGGAACAAGTGGTAGATGTGTTGACTAAGCCTCTGTCTCGTGTAAAGTTTGAGTATTTTTGAGACAAGCTTGGTGTAGTCCGAAAGGACCTCTCTCGAAAGAGGGAGTGACAACAGATGTTGGATGCAGTGGTGAGTAGGTTAGTCTAGAGGAGGGTAAGTCTGACTAGGCTTGTTTGGCCCGAAAGGGATTAGTAAGGTAGACTAAAGGCCTGTCGAACCTAGGGGGATTAGTAGGTATGGCTAGGCTTGTTTTGCCCGAAAGGGTTAGTAAGCTAGACAAGGCTTGTTTGGTCCCCAGGGAGATCCATCTATCTAACTAGGCTTGTTTAGCTCGAAAGAGTCAGTAAGTTAGAAAAAATGCTCGGATGGATCTACCAAATAACTCACCGTGATGTTGTTCCGAAGAAGATGAAGGGAAAGATGTATCCTCAATATTGCTATAATGTTGATTGATGAGATGTTTTCCTGTAGTAATGTTATATTGATGAGATGTTAGTTCAGTATTGTTATACTGATGACTATTGAGATGATAGTTCATATTGTTATACTGATGACTATTGAGATGTTCGTTCAGTATTTTTATACCGATGACTGTTGAGATGTTAGCTCAATATTGTTATACTGATGACTGTTGAGATGTTAGCTCAATATTGTTATACTGATGACTGCTGATTGGTATGTTGATTGTTGAGTACTATTGTACTGATTGAGATATGTCAGTATTGATTATACTGATGATTGATGAGATGCTTGATGAGATGTGTACAGTGTAGTCACACTGTTGATTGCTGAGATGATTGTTGAGATAGTTACAGTTGATTGTTGAGATAGCTACAGTTGATTGCTGTCGAGATGGTTACAACTGATTGCTGAGATGCTTGCTTGATTATTGATTGATGTTGGGATGTTTATTGTGATAGTTTCAGTACTTCTATACTGATGATGATGTTTGTATGTTCCAACATCTCTATACTGGCAATATAGATGATGATCTAACATTACAAATGATTTGTTCCTTAGCACTAATATGCTAATGATGTTGTTGATTGTTTCAGTACTTACACATTATAAATGTAGATATGATGCTTCAGTATTTCCATACTGAAGAGACAGATGATGATGTTTTGGTATTCATATACTGAAGTTATAGATGATGGTGATTCAGTATTCACATACTGGAGATACAATTGATCATACATATGATGCAGATGATGATGTTCTCAGTATTCACATACTAAAGATGCAGATGATGATGGTTCAGTATTTACCTGCTGAAGATGCAGATGATAAAGGTTCAGTATTCACATATTGAAGATGCAGATGATGATGGATCAATATCTACATATTGAAGATGCAGATGATGACTGTTCAGTATTCCCATACTGACGATGTAGATGATGACAGTTCAGATGATGAAACAAATGATGGTTCAATGTTCACACACCGATGATGACCAGTGGATGATTCAGAAGATGACTACAAGAGATGTTCCAGAAGATGACAAGAAGAAGATTGAAGAAAGATTATTACAGAAGAAGATCTACCCAAGATCGATGATGAAGATGTATGATGTTGTACCAAAAATTCCTATGACATATAGAGTCTCACTAGAAAGTTGTACAATTGTAATAGCAGATGTTGAATACCTTTCTAGTTAAGAGGGAGTGTTAATTTATTGTAACTTCGGAAGATATTCCTAGTAGTATTGTATTCCTCCTTCGGGAGATGAGTTTGGTCTTGTCAGTGTCATTGAAAGAAGCAATGTAAATATCTGAGTGTAAGTCATGTCATTAGTACCCAAGTGTCATTATAATAAATGCAATTTGTAATGTCCAGTTGGACAAGTCGGCCTTGACAGCTAGTGAAGTCAGCCCCACCAAGTTAGAAGTCAATTCAACAGAAGAATATATATAGGGGGTGCCTCCTCTCATTTGTACTCCCTCACTCAAGATGGTTTTAGCAAGAGAGAGAAGTAGTAGCGCACCAATAAGGAGGAAGCAGTTGTTGTTTGGATTTTACACTGCACTAGTTGAGTTCTATACTAAGGAAGTTTTGCAGGGTTTTTCTCCCTTGTGGTTTCCCCGAAGAAAATATCTGTGTTCCTGTGTTCTTATGTTTTTGTGCATGTTGTTCTTTCAGTGATCTTCTAGTGGCAAATTGTTTTAAGATATCATCTAAGAAATTATAAAGAATTTTAACATTTTATCCATTGGGCTATGCACAAAAAGTAATGATGGATTGGGAAAGTTTTAGACAAAGTAAAGGTCAAAGTGTTTAGAGTTTTACTAAAGAGTTTAGAAAGAAAGCACTTGAGTTAAATGTTTATTTAGATGCTACTAACACTCTTTTGAAGTATATTGGTTCTCCTCACCATTATCTTCACCATACTTTGTTATTGTTGCATCCTACTAGTTTGGATCAAGCAATTATGCAAATCATTCATCTTGAAAGCAAGGGAGAGAATGTGTATACAAGCATTTGGAATACCACTTCAAAGGAAATGGAAAGGATAAAAGAAAAACTGCCACAAAGAATAAAGCACTACATTGCACTCATTGTGAGGCAGATGGGCATGATGAAGAGCATTGTTGGAAGCTGCATCCAGAATTAAGGCCGAATAAGTTTGGGGGAAAAGGAAGGAAGAAGAACATTGCTACAGTACAGGAAGACTTGGATTCTGACTGAGGTGATGAGACAAAGATTGCATCTATGGGAGTTCAAGGTAAAATCTCTCTTCATGATGGTTCAAGTTCTAAACATGTTTCTCAAGTTAACAATAAAATAGAAGTGAATTGTTTCATATAAGAGTTGTTTCTAAACATACAAAGATAGATACACTATTTGATCCAGGTTCTCAGGCTAACTTGATTTCAGAATTAGTTGTTAAGAAGTTGGGTCTGGAAACAAAACCTCATCCTAATCCTTATCCTCTTAGTTGGGTTTGTGATAATACAAAAATACGTGTCACTAAATAGTGTAGAGTTAGATTTGTCATTGCTTCAAAGCTAATTGATGAGGTTGTTCTAGTTGTTGTGCCTCTTGATATTTATGGCCTTGTATTGGGAAGCCCATATGTGTATGATCGAAAAGATGTCTTCTTTCATCATGAGAACAAGTACCATTGCGATGTATTCCACCAAAAATGGGGTGGAATACATTGCGAGAGCTCACAACTTGAAGGATAGCTCATCCCTTGTCACTCTAGGATCAATGAAAAGAGTTGTTAATGCCAACAAGCCTCTTATGTTTACAACTGTGAAAGATAAATAACCTTGTCCTAATGATGAAGTGCTTGAGATGGGACAATCCTCTCAATGGGGAGGAAAGCAACATAAAGTTTTCAACATCTTGAAATAGAAGATCAATTCATCCCTAGCATTAAATGGGTGTGTTATGCGCTTTTGTAATCCTACTAATAGAAAATTCAGGTTGCGCACACCACTTCCTATTTTTCTCATCCTCGGGGTAGTTTTTTCATGGATTTTGTAAGGGGATCAAATATTTCAAAGGTAGTCCATCTCATTCAACAAGTACACTGAACATTCCAAGAACATTATAAATTTAGATGCATTGAGAATGGAGTCAGGGGTCAATCCTCTCACTTATTTGATGCTTGTTAAGGATTTTGGAGGCCCAAAAGCTTCTTAATGGGGAGGTGTGATTCAAGAGGATAAAAAAAGGTCAAATTTTAAAACTCAACAACTATCAACAAGAATGGCATGGTTGCGAAGAGCTTATCGATCCAATTCCAGTGGCGTGAATGACACCTCAAACAGAGTCCGAATGAGGAAACTATGACATTCTGAATTTTCAACCAAACAATATTTTCATTGATAGAATTGGCAAACAGAAATGCCACATGGCACCACTGCAAGGGTGCCACGTAGCCTTAAGGCTATGACATGGAACCCTCTAGTGATGACACATGGAAGATGTATTGTTGACATGGCAGAGCATGATTGACGTCATGGCATCAAGCTAGCAGAGTGATGTGGCAGGACATGGACCTATCAGCGCTTCACACATGTCATCCACAGGTCGGTTATTGAATGACTTGCCAAAATATTTGTGGAGGCCATGAGGTTTGAACCCCCAACCTCCCCCTCAACACTCCAATTCCCAAACGGTTGGACCATTCACGTCCTTTGTGAATACATATGAATTAAAATATATTTAACTTTGAACTTGGTATACAATGGAAAAGAGGGTTTGGTGGGGGGTGCGTGGATCCTGTGGCCCAGCCCACGGGGCTCCCTCTACCCCACACCACTACCATGTGATTGCAAGAACCAAGGAGGGTTCATGTGGGTCCATACCCACATCGATCACACCCACCATTTCAGCACATGGTGCATTAACAACTTTGGTTATGTGGTTATGTGTGGATCTTATTATGCCAACGAAACGTTTGTAATATATAGTATGCATTGCAACGAAATAGAATATTGTAATAAATCCCAACCGAATGGTTAGTACACTTAAAGTGAAAATTAAACTAATGTGGTTATGTATACTAAGTAAGTATGCAAACAACTACTTAGTTGCAACCATATACCATTTTAAGCAAACTTGTTGTAACCAAGAACATCATGTGAACCATGCTAAGAGAGTCACATGTTTCATGGCAAGGGGGTACTCCAACACTATATAAACCACCTCATTTTCCATGGGGAGACATCTATTTTTCTCTAGAGAGAGACTATTATTGGTGGACAAAGCCATTCTTTTGGTGGAGAACTCCATTGTGGGAGAGAACTTTGGAGTTAGTTTGTGAGAACTAGGAGATTTTGTTTTCCTTATAGCCATTATTGGGGAAAAGAGAGGAAGGTGTTGTTGTAGCTTTTGTGAGAAGAAGGTGGGGGTACTTATACTCGTTTTTCATTGTCTTCACATTGCGGAGCTACCAGTGCAACCCATTCGTGGATTCAAACAATGATTTCTCTCCATTTTCATCCACAAAGGCATTGATGTATTTTTACCATGCATTTTTCCATCATTATTGCTAATATTATAAATTGACCTCTCCATTTGAGAAGCGGGTCTGGAGACGTAGTTCCTTTTTGGAACGAACTCTATTATCATATGGTGTTTACTTTCATTTGTGTTCTTTATCTTCCATGCATATGCTGATTCTTATGTGATTTTGAGCTTCATTCACATTCTTTCATGAAATCTAGTTTATAAGTCATAGAACAAAAACATCCTGGATCATATCTTTAAAAGTAATTTTGGACAGATATATATGTTCATGTATGATTACTAATAATCCAAGATTCGAGTCTAGGGTTAGTACCAAGTTAGTTGGATATTTCTATAAAAGTTGATCTTGAACCAAATTAGATTCTTTTTGTATCTAATGTAAATATAGTCATAGTTATGGTCAAAACTTGACCCCTTTTTCTAGGATCTTTGATCCTATTTTGTTGTAAGGAAATATCTATAAAAGAAGGAAGAGATACGTGAAAAGGGGCTCAAAGTGGAGTTTGCAACGAGGACTTTTCCCATGTATTTTGTTTACAACATCTGATACAACGATAATTTCTCATGTTTTGTGATCATTGGTCATTCAACAAACTGTGTATCTTCAATCATGCTTTTCTCTGTCTTATTTAAATACAAGAAAAATTAGTGTAGTGCATTAGTTGTATTTCATTATTCAGATTAAATGATAGTCATGGTTTTTGTTAATTACCTAAGCTTGAAAGTTGTATTTGAATATATGTTTCTGATATTTTATGGTGTTTTAAGATTTGAATCTCATCTATGAGTGTATAACTTCCTTACCTATATATTCATATCTTTCTATTCTTTTCATTGTGTTCAAATCTTGTTTGCTTTACTGAGTAGAATGCCTATGATTTATGAAATTTCACCCTTTATATTGGACACCCTTTAAATCATAAACCCTAAACCTTTTCCATCCTTGTGGCCTTTTCCCTCATACCTTCTTTATAAACCTTACCAATATTACCCCAACTATCCTAAGTTTAAAATGTGCTAGGCATGCCCTATTTACAATGATAAGACATCCTCTATCTCTAACAGATGGCTAATTGCTCAAATTATCTAAAAATCTTCAAGATCTTTTTAACCATATAAATTGTATGTGAAAATTGAACTTTTAAGATTATAAAAAGACTTTAAAAATATCAATTTAAGTGCTTAATCAAACCACATAAGCAAATAAACAAGTATTCCAACCATAAAATTGCAGACAACAAATGATAACTGCGTTCACCCCTCCTGGGCTACGTCTCTAGGCCACTTCCAATGAGAAGACCAATATTATTAAATCTTTAAAAGATTACATACATGAGTTCTGGAACAACTTATGAGTTTTTTCAGTCAAACTTAGAAACAGAATGCACCACTACGTTCCTCTCGAAATTTCAAGAAAAATGAGTGTAAAGTCGACCCCCTTTGCTTGAGACATCCTCTGGCATGCACTTCAAGAAGACTCTATGCCACGCTTGTATGGACTATACATATTTGTCCTTTTATCACCTCAAGAATTGTGCCCCATTAATGTCTTGTATCTTATCCTCAATAACTATGCAAAGCGTGGTAAAAAACTATTTTCCTTAGCTTCGAATAAGGTCTTTTTATAAAGGTTTTGGGCCTTGAAATGGTTCCATGCGCCCGTTTTGGGGCGGACCAATCCCATCAAATTCTTAAACATAATTCCCCAATCATTTACCAAGGACTGGGTCGTAGCCCATTGGTAAAGTGTGGGCCTGGGGAGCGTAGGTCCCTTGGTCTAACCTGCGGACCTCACGTTCCTCCCGTTTTTAACATGAATTGGTTTGAATTGTTATGGTTTGGATTACGATGGGACTTGTAGATTGGCTTGCAGTGGTAACTAGTGGTATGACTCGGCATTCGTTTGGGTTAGCATTCATTTGGGTTGACATGTGGTTTTGTTGATCCTTGGCTCCGTTGGTTCTGTGGTATGCATCTGCATAATATGTGGTGAACATATTACACTTGTGGATGAGGGATTTTCAAACTAACCAACCAAACAACTTCAAATATAAGTTAACTGCTATAGATGCTAAGAAACATTGGTGAGAGACTTACTTAAGCGGGTGGGGTGGAGTCTTAGGTGGAGAGGAGGTCGAGGTTTCGATCCTCCCCAAATCCATATTTTTTGGTAGATAGAGCTAACCATCGCTAACTAGGCTTCCACGTGCCAGGCCCTAGTTGGTCCACATGGATGCCCTCCTTGCCACTTTTCAACTTGTCGTTGGCCCAACTTACCTGCCATATCATCTGAACACCTCCATGTGGCCTGCTGTAATATTGCCACATAACATATCTATTGACTGTTCATGATGATTGTACCTGCCACACGGCACCCTATGGGTGTGCCATGTCACCCATTTTTTTTCCATTTTCACCTGTTTAGTCATAACATCAGAACCCAATAACTTTCACATATGGAGGTCATTTTGTGCGAAGCGAACGTCATTGAAAATATCTCGATGAGATCTACACTGCTGTAAGATTTTTTTACATTTTGATTGATATTCGAGATCCTCCTAGATCATTAAAGGTTGGGATAAAGTCTGTGACTAAGCCTGTTTGGCGTAACTTGTTAAGCCACCCCGAATAGTGAGTATCTCGCTTGTAACGAGCTGGAGAGATTTAAAAAATAAACTCCAAGTGATGAATTTCTAGTAGGAATTTTTATGCCACTTCCACCATTTCCGTCGTTTTATATCTAAATAGAAGACTCCCAACTTAAGTTTGATCATATCATCAATAATTCCATGAAGGGAAAAGTAATGTTCCATTTAGGTGGCCCATCCTGATGAGTTAGAACCATCAAATTTGTTCAAGTCCAATTTAGGAAAATGGTTATGGGTGTTCTATCATAGAGAGTGGTTTATGGATGTTAGGATCTGGAGGATTTTGTTAATGGATCAATAGTTTCTTCTGAGTGTGGCTTACTTTGTTGTCTATTCCAAGGTATTTCTTCATGAGGCATTGAGGTGATATCCAAGCTAGTATACGATTCAAATTTTGATACAAATTCCAATCCAACTTTTGGTCTAGGTTGCATATTTCCTCTTGAAGTTTTTGAATCCCTATGTTTCCTAATTCCCCCCAAAGTTTATAAATCTCTCCCCCCTATCAACCATCATTTTTCTAGATTTTTCCCTAAATATTCTTATATCGTTCATCAAACACATTGAGATATATGACATTAGAGTGAGTATTCATGTTGTATGGGGTCTTGCAAGATGGTCTATAAGGAGGAGGTTTGTCCACCATGGGATGGTTGGTGGAGAATAAGGTTTATAGGGTCTTGATTTTCAAAGATGTAGGGTCCAACTTTATTAATTGGACCGATATCTCAAGGAACCAAATAAGGAGGCTAGACTGTGCCCTTAGTCGTACTACTCAACTACCCAAGTACTAGAGAGTGATCTCCCTGAGTGTTGTTCTCGGTGTACTATAACAACAAGACAATCTATTAGTCTATTTGAGGTTGGTTCCAAGTACATGTATGGGAATTATGATATACCCAAGGGTATGTGGAAGTGGAAGTCTGTATACAGGTGTTATCTTATGTGATACTACTTGAAAGGGTACCAATAGAGGTTATAAAGGTGCGAAATAATGTGGATTAAGCACCCTTATTTTTTCTACATGTATACTTCCCCATCTATAGGTTTACCCATTGAACAATAGATCTCTATATTATTTGAAGATGTCAGAACATGTCTTTAAAAAAAAAATTGAGCCCCCTAACCCCATAAAGAGCTCTATAATTATTGGAAAATAACTTACTTTTCAAGGTAGGCCAAAATTTTAGAAATATTCACAACTCCTTGAAAACCTCGATTTGGAGACGGTTTGGAAGCTTATGCTCATTAATGTTTACACCCCTGAGTATAAATTTTTTCTAATAGTAGTATGATATGTCTACTATGTAATGCCACATGTTTTACTAAATTATGTTGTGTGAAGCAAAAGTTAGGGTAATTTTCCCAAGGCTTGTCAATTTTGGCCTTCTTAAAAGAGTGAACTTGTATGACCTACCACATGTCCAATTTTTTAGATCCAAATGTGAAATTTTTACCCAAAATACTTTTGTCTATCTTCTTTCCAATACATTGGTGGAACTACATTCGAAGTTTTATTACTTCATATATAATAGTTTTACCCATAACACTTGTTTAAGGTTAGTTTTTGGGCCATTCAAAATGTCTAGCTTACAAAGAGTGCATATCCGAAAATGCAGCGACCCATAAGTTGGAATTTGGGCACAAGTTACCTCCCTATTTCCTTTATGTACCCTACAATTTTCAGACCCTAATTTTTCATAGAAAAATTGGAACAAAAGTTTCAAGATGACTTGTTTGAAGAGCCAAACCCTAAGAAAAATTGCCTTAACTTTCACAGAGTACATATCCTAAATTATAGCAACCTAGAAGCTGAAATTTGGAGACAAGACACATCCATATGTCTTCGTTATACCTTGATAATTTTGCACCCTAAAATTGTGCAAAAAAATTGGGTGAAAATTCCAAGATGACTCTTTTGAAAGATATAAACCCTAGAAAAATATTCCTTTTTGGCCCAAGAAGAGCACTGATACCACTTGTAATATGCTTAAATGACCTAGAAATTCATAAAAATATGGAAAAAACACAAGAGAGAATAGATAAAATAGATATAAATGCTCATTTTCCTCTTCAAGGGGGAAACCGCTAAGAGAAAATCTCCAAATACATTGACGATTATTGACTCAACATTACATATCTTACTATTCTATATATAGTGCTTCAATTGTTAAAATCCTAACTAGTTATGGTCTCACTATTAATGAGGGTCATCGACCTAGGGGGGTTTCTTTAATAAAGATGGCATTTTAACATTAATTCACTATCCACTAACTATCTAATGGGCCATATAGCCTTGTGCATTGATAAAGCAAAGGGGTTAGGGTATATGTATGTTTCTATACTAGTGAGGTTGGTGATCCTTTGTCCATAACTTGTGAAATTTTTTTTAGTGAACAATCATAGGTTTATCACCCTATGAATTCTTGTGGGATTGTAAGGTCATCTAATATATATAGTGAGAGAGAAACCATCTGAATTTCATCAAATCAGGTGTATCTTACGATAAATTCTCACTCATGCCCTCACTTTCCCTAATTAGTGGATTTCATCATTCCATTTGAGACATGCTATTGTGGACTATTTATGATTTCTTAGCATGTTTTAATTGCGTGAAAGTTTATTTTATCAATAAAACTTGTCCCCAAAACCATATTTTGTCAGCATTGGAAACACACTTGAAAACTACTTTTTTTACCACCTATGCAAACTTGTTTCCTTTTCCCAACATTATTTGGGTGGCCTAATGATGAAACACTACTTTGAGACACTTAGTCTACTGCACCTAGTACTTTAAATTCCTCCTTAGCCTTGATTATTGTCTTAGGCTATATGGTATTCCTCCTTTGCTTGGAGCTCTTATCCCAAATTTGAAAATCCTCTCCAATATCTTCCACCATGTTTAGAGGAGGGACTTGTGTTCCCAAAATCATGACATTTATGGCCCATTTGAACCTTTCATATTTATCTTGTTATATTAATGACCCCATCTACCATGATGCTACTTATATATCTATGCCTACCATGTTGCACTCGAACGTATCAAGTTTGAATGTTGACTCGAGAGGTCCCTTGAAACACATTATGGCCTTTCATATATGGTATTCCTCCAATAACATTGCAAGAAATTACATCAATATTAGGTTGTTTCAACAAATACGCACTAAATGTCTACTAAATTATAAATTGAACTTCCCTGAAGTGCCCCTCACACCTTGGAATACATTATTCTTGACCCCTTTTCAATTGCTAATCTCCTATGACACCATAGTTAAGATCCTTACCATGTGTCGACAAACCATTTCCACCATTATCACAAACCATATCATGAGTGGTATTAATGGTGAGACTTTTTGTAATATTGGGCAGCTTGTAGACCCCATACTCATAGATTGGATTTTGAAATGACTCCTTTTTACTTCCAAATATGTGGCAACAACCATGCCCCACCCTAAAGAAGAGGTGAATTTAACAACCCAACAATTTGACCTTATTTAAGAATAATTATATAAATTGTATACCATTATCCTTAATACCCCTTGGTTCCCTTCACATTAAAAACTTCAATGCTAGGGCCATTCCGTGTCATTCATGATATCATAGGGATAGTCACTTCTTCCATGATGCATCATTTTAGCACCATGTCCATGTATCATAGATATAGTCTTTATGACAACCATTATGTTCATCCTTCCCCTCTTATGGTGGGATAATACCCTTACAGAAAACATGATATGCCTTATGGTATCTACAACTCTTACAATATCCTCACCCCCTCCTATGGACCCATAACATCTTAATAGAACCCTCCACCTCAAAATCTATGTTCCCCCTTTCTAGGCCTCCATAAGGACAATGCAATCCACCTCCTCCTCCCCCTTTTCCATCCTCCCATATATGCTTGGTCAACCCATCCTCCCAAACTATCTATATTATTATACAACACAATTCACTAGGCCAATCCAATCAAAACCACCAAACATGAGCAAGGTGAATAAGGACTACAACCAACAATAAGAGGAAGGGGGCTACTATAAAAATCACCCTCATAACATTGAGGAATATACTAGACATCATAACCAAAACCCTTAGGGACATAATAATAAGGATTATACCAACCAATTATGAACCAACAATCCATGTGCTACTTGTGAGATATATAACCATTACACCCAGTACTTTCCTAATATTCCCGAGCTTCAATATATGTAAGGATTATGGGGTATCCATAATTATAATTCCCCACTCATGAATGTTTATCCCCAAAAAGGTATCCTTAATACTCTACCACCCATGATATTCCCCATCACATTTCCCTAGGAAAACTTCAAAACCAATTATGAAGATGCCCTTGCACCATCTTCTTCTTGTTCTATCTCATTGCAAGATAGAGAGCCTTCTTCCCAACATATATACTTGAACTGCAATCACATACACGTTTAGATGTAGACTCACACATATGTAATACCTAACCCTAAGCCTACCAATGAGTGTGGTTCCCAAGCATATTATAGTGACCCCTTGTAGATCCCTCAACCCAATAATGACTCCGTCCCTCGTGTTCTCCAATCACCCTTACATAATATTGCACACAACCCACATATAAGGGATTCCCATTACTGCAACATTTTAATGATTTGGCTCAATCTCTTTCCACCATGCAAGCATCATTCGTCCCTCAAACCTACCCTTTCCAATAAAGGGTCTTATTTTTGGTGTATTTTCCACCCTGGGAACAACTGATCTTCCTGATTCTCATATAATGACATTTTAGTTGGACAAAGTACTAGCCTTCTCCTATTTGTTGCATTATAGATCATATTCATAGTGGAAAACCTCATTATTCATCATTGTATTGTTGATGAAGGTGCATCCACCCATGTCATGCCTTTCTCAGTTTCTAGAATAAGTGGGGGTCCCTAGAATTGACCATATCCATGAAATTGTTAAAGCCTACTATTGTAGGGAAGTTAAGTTAAGGCAATTTAGTTGCCTAATAAGGGGTTGGATCCTTGTTAATAATCAAAACAAATAATAGACTTATTTTCCTTTTAAGATAAATTTAATTACCAAAATACTAAAGTGAAGGATCATTGAATATACGTGTGAACAATATCATGTTCCCTTGGATTGAATTTTGAATATATGGATGATATCTCAACATCTAAACTCTTTACACACCTGCACATAATCAAGCAACAAACCCTCACTCTTTCTTTGGAGGAATTATATTCCAAAAATTGAATTCAAGTTTCATATTGATATATTGTAAACTAGAATACAAGTGCATGATTTTAATTGCATAAACAAATCATGAAAATAAGAAAAATCAAATAGCATAAAATTTGTAGGGTTGGGAGGGGGGGTGAAGAAGAGATATTTTATTTCATAAGATTTTTTTTTGCAAAAATTAATGCACTTTTCAGAATATAGGTGATCTCTTTACCCAAGCTTGGGTTCCTCTCACCTTCATCTCATTGCAACTCAATCTCTTACCAATGATCTAAGTTGTTTGAGTAATGGGATCCATTATAGGCTCTAAGCTACACTGAGCAATCTATCACAAAACATTGCAAAGAAAGTAGTGTTTCTCTAGAGCAAAATTCTCATGATTAGATCCTTCTTTCTAAAGGAAATCCAATCCAATCTTTACTAACCTTTAAATATCAATTTATATTATGAAGAGGTGGTTCAGGTAGGTGAGGATTTNACACACACACACACACACACACACACACACACACACACACACACACACACACACAATGCACACACACACACGCATGCGCGCACACACACACATGTACGCACAAACGTACACAAGTGTGCACACACGTACACGCACACATTTTATAGGTGATTGCACGTTTCTTGCTCACATAGTTTCAATCACCCATGGTTTGGTTCAAATAACAATGAAGTTTCATACCCCAAAATCATGTTTTTAAGTGTAAGTATTGTATTTACTAAGCTTAATATAGATCTAGGACATTGATAACCAAATTGGCATTATATTAGATGACCTCTAGTGTGGGAGTTTACAAGGGAGAAGGGAAGTTGATGACCTAAATGCATTATTAAATAGAGAGATGAGTTTTCAAAGAAATAAACAGGAGTCCACCAATCTTGATATCAAAGAATCACTTGCAAACACAAAATAAGATATCATAAAGCTCTCTTCCTCAAGGTAGGCATACAAGCTTAGGTGGAAAATACAAGCTCGACATCCAAAGCAAGTACAATATATCCATATGAAATATATACATGACATAACGATGGCGACAAAGAAATACATAATGGATCCATGCAAAAATAAGATAAAAAACCACAATACGTACATAATGGATCTACATCTAAGTGTACATCCAAAGGATAACCGCCACTATAGTGTAGACAATGTGGTCCTCCATAGTACTAATGCAATACAAAGTGTGGAATTGCAAAAATCACTTATATGGTAGCATCAATGAGGGATGAAACCTAATCCCAACATCTTTAATCAATATCTATTAAAATGTATGAAGTATCACCATATGGATAGATATGCTAAATTCAGACATGGGATAAACTATATGATCACCATTCATTGATGTATATTGTTTCTAGACACAAGTAACCCATTTATAATGATTATGGCTATCAAGGTACATAGTACATTCCAATATGCATGAATAAATGTGTTGAAGTCAATCACTTGGTAAAAATAGTCGACTATAGGCCATACTTGAAAATACACTCTCAAATCTAAGGAAACCTACCACTACTTGCTATAAGTTCCTATGTTCTAAAAGGGTCTCTAGACCCCATTCACAAAGAAAATAAATTGGATTCGATAGGAAAGGATATATTGGATGGAGGGACATAATTATTCCATAAATTGAGACAATATAGGATTAGTATACGATTATTCATTTGAGGCCATGGATAAGAACACCTACTTTTGTGCTAGAGGAAATTATCATAAGAGAAAGACCCTCTAAGCAACAAATTATGAAAAACGTTATTAGAGGTGAGGTGTTCCATAAATAATGAAAATGGACCCAATGTACATCATAGATCCCACTATGTGAATAAATGTATTGAAAGCAAACATAAGGAAAATTATTTAGTTAGCAACGATTATTGAATGTCATGTGTTGAGAACAAGGAAACCTACCAATGATGGAAGTAAGTCTCATGGTGCTTCTGATCCCTATGTTTATTCTTAAGAGCAATATTTTGTAGTATAGAGGGTAAACCTAATGTTATCACACATATTGTAGCTGGGCTACTAGGATGCAACATATGTATTTTCTCTTTATTCTCTAAGCTAAACATTTTGATGGGGATACAACATGGATCGTTTTTCCCTAATAATCCAGAGCTAGATCTTTCTACCAGTAGCAGAAACAAAGTATTTCCTAGACAAGATTAATATTTCATAGTCCATTGAGATGACCTTGGCTATTTCATAGTTCATTCGAGCAAGGAAACATAGATGGTACATAGTTCAAAGATTAACAATTCAGGTAGAGACATGCAAATGGCGAGATCAAGTATATTGCTTCTTTGTAGGTTTTTGCTCTATGATGTATACTAACACCTTTGAATTTTCATGCTATGATGATTATGGTGACCTATGATTTTATGATTTGCTTACTAATGCCTAAATTGTGTTGTCAATGATTACATAATATGATGTTGAAGGTCATTGCTTATGCCATGCTTTACATAAACTTATTCTATCTTGCTATACTAGTTCCCTATGTCACTTGTCCCCATTCATCCAGTCTCATCTGTGATTAGTTTATCACTTGAATTATGACTAAGACCTCTGAGATTGAAGATCCTTTTCCCCACTTTGACCCCTTTGCATTATGGATCCCATGTCGTCTTGCGTCTTTGGCTTTGAAGTATGTGGCCTGGTTCCTTTCCTTCTGTCTGTAGAGTTAGCTTGAGGGGTTGTGTAGCCAGGTTCACTGGATGGTTTTCCTTTAGTCCTAAAAGCAAGTGCTTCTACCAACAATGCCTTTATACGCTAAATCATTGGAATGCATAAATTCCATAACTAAATGATGCAAAAGGAAAGTTGTGATTAGTAGTGCTTTTAAGCGTTAATGCCTAAATATAAATATTGTAAAACTAGTCAGTGGCCAAAGGATGACCACTCATCCATTGTATGATGTAAGGCTCATTTTCCCCTACAGGTCAATAGGGTGAGGCAAACCAGTTAGGCAATGGATTCTTGTTGGCAGTGGGGCTAGGCCTTAGTCATTTTCTAGAGCCCATAAGGCTTTCGAGAGAGCCCGCTTTTGGAGGATGGCTAGCATCTTGTTGGAAATTGATAAATGCCTTAAAGTGAATTGTTATAAATTATTAAATCTTGTTAAATGGATACTTGCTAGAGCCTAAAGGAAACAAGCCCAAGTACTTTATCCATTTGTGAGACACCACCATCCCCTATTGTCCTTTGCCATGCATATGTCACTGTGGTTCTGTGTATTTATTATCATTCAGAGAGATTACATGGTCAAGGTCAACTAGAAGTCATCACCCTTTGCTTAAGCCTTATTTTTTACTTCCACCCAATGTTAGCAAATTGGTTAAACTTTGTAAGTATGGCATATACAAGGGATTTCATAGAAGATTCAAAGATTGTTCAAAGACACAGGTATACTTTATTTATTATTATTATTATTATTATTGTCACCATAATTTGGATTAGTATGATTTAAGTTGGGTTTTAATATACATCTTGGAGTAGTTCTTACTTTGAATGCATGCAGGATCAAATCAGTTCATTATCTCACCTTCAATTTGGGTATTTTGACGTGATCAACCCAATTGACCAAGTCAAACACAACTCCCAATGCAATGACTACAGAAAGCAACATTAGTTATATCATCTCTAGACATGCCCTGCAATAATACTGTAGTCTCATTTTTCAGAGTTTGACCTAAATTGTCATGATCAATGATTATTATCACTTTATTATGGGTTAGATCACATTTTTATTACTAGATTGCACATCAAAGTGGTGCTCCTGGGGTGCTATATCGCTCCAGGTGGTATGAATAGTCAACATTATGATTCTACCATGTCTTTGGATTGATCTATGTAGTCAATTTGTTGAAATTTTCAGCCGACAGAGAGATATTGTGACTTTTGTAATTTTCAGGTGTTGTACCAATGAAAAATGAACTATGAGATTCACTTAAGGAAATCAATTTGGACAGTGAGGTTGAAAAATTAGATTGGAAATAATTTTGGGTGATGTGTTATGGTTCTCTGGATCGAATTGCACTGGTTTTAGTCAATTTGATGCTCCATATTATTTTATTAGCTCTTTTAGGGAGGATGTCCCCCATGGGGTGCCCCTCACCTTGGTATTATGATGTATTACACTGTCATATCTTATTTTATATTGCTAAGGTGGCTCCTAGGGTGAATTGAACCCCTAGGCGACCCCTCTCATGTATTATCATGTTATTATCTTGGCACTTTGATGAAGACGTCTAAATAAGAAATCATTAGGAAAAATTTCACCCCCATTTGACTTAGTCATTTATCCATGTAAAAAGTAAAGATTAGATCTCCACCGTTCATGATGTTTTAATATCAACCATTGGATGGAAATTTGTTATTATGTGGGCACAATCTCAGTCTATTTAAGAGTTGTGATGCCCCCATTGTATCCCATTGGGAAATTTGACACCATTGGATCTCGAAGAACAATAGAGAACTTTTTGTGGGATCTCTTATCTTATGTGGATGATTGAATAATATTCTTTGTGATTTATTGATGCTATCTCTTGCTTGCATTGGAAAATCTTGGTGAATATTTGGAATATATTTTTGGATCCATTTTTTGTTGCTTGAGAGGGAAACCAATTTGGAGAGGGCCACACTTGTGGAGGAGATCGACCTTGTTCTCTTTTATGTATTTTGTGGTTACAGTGAGTATCTATTTCATATGAAATTTTACTCTCTTATCTTTTGTTTCTCGTCAACATTCTATCTTTTTCTTGTTGATCTCATTGTTTTTTACTTGGCTTGACAGGAGAGAGGGCACACTTGGCTCCTCGGTTGACTTGGTTGATGCTAGATCTCACCATATTTCCACTTGATTTATACAGGGATAGTCTTCATCACTTAAAAACTCATCCTCAAACACATCAAGTAAGTTTTCCCAAATAATTTCTTTATCTATTTTTCTGTCTAATTGGGGCTTCATTTTCCTTTCACTAAAACCCTAAAATTAAAATCCTCACCTCTCATATCTATAGGTTCTAGTTTGCGACGATTAATAAAACTTTAAACCCTCTTTGGAATAAATATAAAACCCCTAGATCTAAAATTTCACGACTATCAAACTCCATCTTCCCACCCTACACACTGTTCTATATTTTAGGGGGAGACACCCTCCTTAGGGGAAGTGGTTATCAGTTGTTTTGCGAGTTGGGTATGTTAGATTTTCTTAATATTATAGCAGTATATCTTAATTGCACTTATTAATAGGATCACTAGAATATAGACAAAGCACAAAACAATAACACGAGTATTTTTCACCTAGGAAACCCAAATGGGAGAAAACCCAACAACCTTCGTCTAGAGATAATAATTTTGATATTAGAGTACAATGAAGAAAGAAAAGATAAATATGGAAATGCTTTTCAAAGATGGAAACCCTGAAAATAGTCTCCTTCTATAGTGTATGTGAACTTCTCTCTCTCCCAGAAAAAACTGCACACTTATCTGAGCTGTTGTGTTGCTGCTGTGTGAAATAATGAGGCATGCCTCCTATTTATATTGTTTTCCCACTCAAAATTTTAACTAGGGCCGACTTCACTTGGGGGGGCAATATAATTTTATTTTATTCTTTTGTTGCTGGATTTTCACCCCAAGGCTTACATTGATCTTTCTAGGGTTTGTATGAATGATTACAACAAGTTCAACTCCCGAAGGAGGACAATAAGAATATCTTCCGAAGTTGCACAAACTCCAACACTCCCTCTCAACAAGGAAGGTATTCTTTGGTCTTCATCAACAACATGATCATATGGGTTTCATATGTACATCTATACTGTCTCTATCATCTCTAAACATACTGAAGGTTGTCTTTATGAATTTGTTCTATCCGGATATCTGAGAGAAAATATTCTGCTACCTATCCGTCTCTATTGCCAATGGAATAATTCCATACCTGGCTAGAGAGCCTAGATGAGCACACATGCATGACCATCTACTACATGTTTGTCTCATCTATCAATGGAGTACTCCCATACCAGGCTTAGAACATGAACGAGTAGAGTTACATGTGCAATCACACGACCATCTGCTACCTGTCTGACTCATCTGCCGATGGGATTTGTCCCATACTTGGCTAAGAAACTGGATGAGCAGAGGCACCTATGTGAACTCAGCCATATACTACCTATCTGTCTCATTTGTCGATGGGATTTCTCCCATACCTGGCTGAGAACCTGGACCAACAGAGGTACCTGAGCAAGGGTATGGTAAGTGTATCTCATCCATCTCTCCCTATCAAGGAGGGATACATTCTCTTCTAATCCAATTATTTCACGAAAGCATTCAAATTTTACCCTAGGAAGAGGCTTGGTGAGAACATCTGCAGTCTAGTCATCTGTCAAAATATACTGTAGCTTGACCACACCTTTCTACACCATATCACGTATGTAGTGATACCGAATCTCTACGTGCTTTGACTTGTCATGAAATACAAGATTCACTGACATCTGCACACAACTCTGGTTATCACAGTGAATCACGGTTGACTCTAGAATTTGGCCAAACAATACTGCAAGAATTTTACCAAGCCAAACTGCTTCTTAGTTTACTGAACTAGCATCCATATACTCGGCCTCTGCAGTACTAAGAGCTATTGAGTTTTGCTTCCTACTGCACCAGGTAATAACTGCAGAACCTAGACTGAAACAACATCTTGAAGTACTCTTCATATCAGTAGAGAATCTGACCCAATCTGATTATGTAAACCCTTGTAATTTCAAGTCACATTCTGAATCATATCGTAGAGCATATCCCATAGTGCCACGTAGGTATCTAAACACATGTTTTGCAGCAATCAAATGAATCTGCCTCGGTTCACACATGAATTGACCGAGAGCTTTCATAGCAAAACAAATGTCTGGTTTGGTGTTCGTTAGATATAGCAAGGACCCAATCAACTGGCGATACATAGTGGGATCGATCAAATTTGAATATGAAGTAGAATCCCTCAGCTTCTTCAAGTTTGCATCCATCGGAGTAGCTATGGACTTGCAATCCAACATTCTGAATCTCTTCAGTATATCTATGGTGTATTTTCCTTATCCTAGGAAAATCTCTTTCTGCCTCTGCCATACTTCTAATCCCAAGAAGTAGTGCATCAATCCAAGATCCTTCATTTCGAACTTGGAGGCGATTTTCTTCTTACACCATAAGATAAGTTTCTCATTTCCGGTAATAAACAAGTCATCAACATATAGTACCAAAACCAGTGGCTCATCATTCACAACCTTGTAGTAAATGTTGGGGTCTGCATCACTCTTGGTGAATCCCAGACTAACCAAGAATCCATCTATCCGACCATACCAAGCATGAGGTGCTTGCTTGATTCCATATAACGCCTTTTTTAGCTTACATACGTGAGACTCCTTTCCATGGACACCAAACCATTATAGTTGTTCAATACATACTTCTTCCTCAATAATACCATTGAGAAAGGAAGTCTTGACATCCATCTGATGCAACTTCCATCCCATAGCCGAAGCAATAGCAATGAACAATCTGATGGAAGTGTATCGAGCCACAAGAGCAAATGTCTCATCATAATTGACTCCCTCTTTCTTAGAGAACCCTCTGGAAACAAATATGGCCTTGTATTTTTCAATACTCCCATTTGCTCCATGTTTGATTTTGTATAGACGTTTGTAAATTACAACTGAATTCCCTTCAGGTCTCGGTACAATCTCCCACACATCATTCTTCATGATGGATTGATATTCTTCCACCATGGCATCCTTCCAAACTTGGTGTCTGGATGCATATTCATAAGGGGTGGGTTCTGAGTCAATGATATGAATCATCAATGCAACATAACTGGAGAACCTTTGAGGTCTTTTAATTTCTCAAAAAGTGCCATGTGGAGCTTCATGCCCCTCTGCATCCTATAAGGTCTGTTGTGCCCATCTAGGCATTTTTCGACTTACTGTCATATCTTTAGGAATATCAACTATCGTGACTGGATCAATGGGATCGATGGGTTCATATTTTCCTGTTAACTCATTCTGAACTGGAGAGGGAGATGCTCGTGAGATCATCTCATCTCCAATTCCTCATCATCAATCTCCATGTTTGATCCTTTGCCCTTCCCGATATCCATTTCTTGATCTTCAAAGGTCACATCCTTGCTAACTTCGATCTGTTTGGATCCTGGGATATAAATTTTGTAGGCCTTTAAAGATTCACTATATCCCACGAAAGTTCCCTTCTTACCTGAAGGTTCTAACTTCATCCTTTTCTCCTTGGGCACATGAATGTAGACTGGACAACCAAAAATTTAGAGGTGAGCCACTTCTAGTTTTACTCCTGTAAAGGCTTCTTTAGGAGTCATGTTCTTCACTATCTTATGTGAGAATATGTTATGTACATATACAACTGTTCTGGATGCTTCTTTCCATAAGAACATGGGTAGAATCTGGTCATGAATCATAGCTTTTCCTACCTCCACAACTGTTATGTTCTTTCTTTCAACAACCCTGTTTTGCTGGGGATTGTAGGGAACTGTAAGCTCCCTCTTAATTTTTGATTTTTTGCAAAAATCATTGAATTATGTAGAGGGATATTCTCCACCATTATCTGATCTTAGGATATTTATCCTCTTCCCTAAAAAGTTCTGAACTTGTGCTTTGAACTCCTTGAATTTACTGAGTACTTCCTTGGATTCCTTGGTCTTAAGAAAGTAGATCCAAGTCTTACGTGAGTAGTCATCAATGAAGGCCACATAGTAATGATATCCTCCCAATGAGTAGTCAGTTGTCATTTGGCCACACAAGTTAGAGTGCACTAGATCCAATATTTCTTTGGATATGCTCTGACTATCTCTGAAGGATTTCTTGGCATTCTTTCCAAGTGAACATCCTCTACATGTTCCATCATGGTCTACTTGTAGCACGTGTATACCTGTAACTATGTTCTTCATTGTTGGGACAGCTCTATAATTTAGATGATCTAGTCTTCTATAGCATAGATCACCCATACTTGTAGATTCATGGACTAGGGCTTGGATTGGTGGAGTGTTCAGTCGATACAAGCTCTCCTCTCTCATACCAATTACTTTGGCTGTATCCATGCTTGAGATATTATGTCAAGCAAGTACTTTTCCATATGAAAATGTTACTTTATATTCTTTGTCTTCTAAGTCTGAGATGGAAACAAGATCTCTTTTCATACTAGGTACATAGAGCACATCACTTAAATGTAGAGTGTCATTAGACTCTAGTTGAAGGGAGGTAGCCCCATATCCCTTCACAGTGTAGTTGGCATCATCTTCAAGTACAACTCGAAGATGAGAATCCTTCTCAACTACTTCTGAGAGATTTTCTTTATATCCTGTCATGTGTCTAGATGCACCACTATCTATGAGCCAAGTATCACTAGTGGTGGGAACAGTACCTGATAGGGCTGATATGAAGAATAATTCCATACAATCTTCATTATTTTGTTTCTTGTGATGATGATCTTCATCTACATCAGCAGTTGAAGCTTCATGCTTCCTTTTGTGTGAACTTTGACAGCTACTAGCACAATGACCGTATTTATTGCACCTTTTAAATTGGATCTGAGATAGATCCTTCTTTTGTTTCTTCTGATTCGGGGGAGGACTTGATCTCTTATCTTGATGCTTGTGAATGTATGGCTTCCTTCCCCTTCCCTTGCCTTTCTTGGCATGAGATACGAACGTTTGATTTTTCTCAGGTTGAGTGCCATGAATTCTTTGGCGTGCTGCGATTCTTGTTTCTTCCTGAGTGCATTCTTCCCATAGTTTATCAAATTTGGGTAACTTGGTTTGAACACTTATAGTTTGGATGAAATACTCCCAATATGGTGGGAGACCATTTAAGGTGGTCATAACGAGATCCTTTTCTTCAAGATTGTCTCCACTGGAATTTAGCTTGTCCCAAAGCTCGGTGATCCTCATGAAATATGAGGCAATATTCTTAGACTTCGTCATCTTAATATTTGACAGTTGATTCCTCAATGTGAGATTCGCATTGATGCTACTGTGTTCAAATAGATTCTTTAGTGTTTTGAATATCCTCCTCGTCGTTTTCTTCTCTGAGATCTGAGGAAACAAGTGATCTCTAACTGAGTCCACTAAAATCGTCCTTGCTTTGGCATCATTCTTTCTCCAGCAAGGTTTGTCTTCTTCGGCTTTTGGTTCTGGGACCTTTGCCTTTACAACCTGTAATAGGTCATTTTCTTATAGTAGAAGAAGAACCCTAGACTTCTAGGGGATGAAGTTGAAAGCCCCTTCGAAACAATCTTCAACCTTCATGTTGAACATCTTGACTACAGATCTGGATCTGAGACCCTAACAGAGGCTAGGTAAAAAATGAAAGTTGGAGTTTTGGAAAATTGACTCCACAGATAAATGTGCCCTAGAGAGGCGAGTTTAGTAGAGGTAGAGTCGAGCCAAAACTGTGGAGAAAGTAGGTGAAAATTGGAAACCCTAATTTCTGTTGCAGCTGTAGAATTAGATCAAAATTGAAAATTCTCAGAATTGAATTCTATATTCATCAAAAGATGCACCCTCCTTAGAGCGAAATTCCAAAGGCTCTTTTTCTACCAAAAGGTTGAGTGAATACATTGAAAGATGAAACCCTAGTTTCGATAGGTTGCCGACAGAGTTTTGGGAATGTCTTCTTCTAGCGCTACTCTGATACCATGTTATATTTTCTTAAGATTATAGCATTTTTTCTTAATTGCATTTATCAATAGGATCACTAGAATATAGACAAAGCACATAATAGTAACACGAGTATTTTTCACCTGGGAAACCCAACTGGGAGAAAACCCAACAACCTTCGTCTAAAGATAATAATTACGATATTATAGTACATTGAAGAAAGAAAACATAAATATGGAAACACTTTCCAAAGACGGAAACCCTGAAAACAATATCCTTCTGTAGTGTATGCGAAATTCTCTCTCTCCCAAAAAAAATTGCACACTTATATGAGTTGTTGTGTTGTTGTTATGTTGTTGTTGTGTGAAATAATGAGGGGCACCTCCTATTTATACTGTTTTCCCACTCAGAATTTTAACTGGGGCCAACTTCACTTGGGGGAGCAATATAATTTTATATTTCATAATTTTGTTTTATTCTTTTATTGCTAGCTTTTCACCCTAAGGCTTGCATTGATCTTTCTAGGGTTTGTATGAATGATTACAATAAGTTCAACTCCTGAAGGAGGATAATAAGAATAGCTTCTGAAGTTAAACAAACTCCAACAGGGTATTGCTAGTTTCACCTTTAATTGTCTAATATTACACCTAGCAATCACTCCAACCATCTAATATCACTTAATTTCACCATTTACACTTGGAATCAATTTTCATGCATAAAACCCTAGGCTAAATTTTGGTTTTTTGCATAGACACTCCATATCTGTAGTAATTACTCAAATCTATAATTAATATTCATACTAAGATATTTCATCAAGATACCTTTGGTTATATACTTGCTTTACTTATTTTTAGGGTCATCTTGGTTATAGGTACACCCCATAAGCTTAGCCTTTGGCTTAAGTCTAAAGTGTCGGTAGTTTTGGTCAGTGTGACAACTGATTTTATTAGAGACCTTAGCTTACATAGGTTAAAACTTCAGTTTCCTTCCCTCTACCATCCCGTATAGGATCATTTCAAGTGGAAACTCTAAGACTTGTGATGACATTTTTGGCATCGTTTTCGGGGAGGTAAAGGCTTACCTTAGTTCATCTTACTTACCTTTGGTGTCTGTGAATGCTTTTACTTGCTTGTTATTTATATCACATCCGGTTTAACTCTAGTGATTGCATTTTCAAACTTGTTAAATTTTTTACAATCACTACATTTACTACTCACCTCTCTTACGACACTATTTTGGTGAACATGACAATTCGTTCACTCGACGACTCCACAACATGACTCATCTAAGGGACCTACCCATGACTATAACCTTCAGAACTGTAATCTAAGGAACTATAAAGAAAGTCCCGTCACATACACCTGAAATCGAAACAATAATATTAAAAATCAATCATTTAATTTTTTTGGGAGGGTTGTTAATTCACCAAGAAAAATATTGTAAAACTCTCCAGCTGACTCTCAATCAAGTCCTTTGTTTTCTCAATCTAAACCTCTTATCGATAATCAAAACTCTTCCACTCCTCCATCTAGTCCACCCTGCACAAATCATTTAACGACCAACACAAATCCTCCTCAGGGACTAAGACGTTTTGGAAATAGGACTAGGCCTTCTCCTTTTGATTTCTCTCAAATACAGGGCGCTCCTCATGATATGCCTAAAAAGTGATTTCATAAACTCCGTAAGTTCAATGGTACCTATGCCATCACTATTGAAGATCATATACAAGTAGTATGGTACTACATTGAGGCTTATGGAGTTGAAGAAGAAAATATTTACATGAGAGACCTTTTGTCCTCTTTAGAAGGTGGTTTGATAGGTTGCTAACTTCCTCAATACACAGATACAATACTTTTATTAAAAAAACTCATTGAGGGTTGGTTGACCAAACTTGACAATAGGCTCCTTTTAAATCAATTTTTTGAGATAAAAAAGAAAGAAAGTGAATTAGTCCACGAGTTTAATGTACGATTTGATAAGACTAGTTCCAACGTCCCTGCATATATAAGACAAACTAAAGAAGCTATACTTATCCTCTACTTGGACTCTTATGAGGTATGGTTCGGTCTAAATATTAAAGAAAAGAGTCCTAATGATCTCAAGACAACTCGAAAGTTGACCAAGAAAACATAGGAAAACATAACATCTATGGGTAAGAATAACTTCTTTAAAGCATATGCTCCCACTTCTTCCTGTAGTGAAACCAAGCTTCAAAAGGCAAAAGAACCTATTCCTGATGAAAATCCCACCCTTGAAAACATGTATGAAATGATGAAAATCCTCACACTTTTCACTAAGGACATAGCAAGAACTGGGGAAACTAAACGATATCGAAACCCTTATGGCCCTATAACTTATTGGAATAATCAAAATGGGCCAGTAGATGAGAGTAATAGACAAATCCCTATGAGGAACGAAGTCATAGAAAAGAAGAATGTGAACTTGTGTGAGGAATCATAAGAGAACCCTGAAGTTTTTTACTTTGAAGGGCAAGGGATAAATTTAGTAGAAGATTTTGTTGATGAAATTTTCATTGATGCCAACATGGACTTGCAGTGGCCCTATAGACTGTCATTGATGCCACCAAGTCCCACTTGCAGTTCCCTGGACCCCTTACAGAGTGGGTTTGATGCTTGGACCCCTTACAGAGTGGGTTTGTGCCTTGAAGGACCTTGTACCTAGTTGACAAGGTCCTTGTACCCACAAGGATGGATCTTGGAGCCACCACCTTGTTGAAGATGCTGAAGACCCTACTGATGCTAATGGAGACCCTGGAGATGGCCTTGAAGCCTTGATGGATGATGGAGAACCCCTATTGGGTTGGAGAAGCATTAATGGCTCATTATGTGGTCATTCATGCTATGATGGTATCATAGTACCCCATGAGTAGACCCAACTACCCCACAGATGATGTCATGATGGATCTTGACCCTTGAGGGTATCCCAGTGTGGTTGAGGTGGTTGAAGAATCCTATGAAGCCTCTTGCTTGTTGAAGAAGTTTTGATGAAGTCCTTGGACACAAACTTAGTGGTTTGATGACCTTGCAACCCTTATTGAGGTCATGGAGCTCTTATATGATGATGATGACCTTATATGGTCCTTGATAGACTATGGAACCCCTAGTATGATGAAGAATCCCATGGAACACCTAATGAAGACCTTGATACCCTTGCAAGGGTCATGGAGCCCACTACTTGCACTTGACATGGTTAGATGGCATGATGATGTGGCCTTTGTTTACTTAATGAAGTCATGGAACCTTGTGAATACCTTGATACCCATTACCTACACTTGATGTGGTTAAGGCACCCACACACATATTGACTTGATGATGGTCCATTTAGTGACAAGATTGAATCCCATGATTGCACCTTGCACATGGCATGCCATTAAAAGCCCTAGTGGCTTGATGCAACCCTATGAAGATGTGGAGGACACACTCCCATGAATTTTAAATGATGTGGTTGACTTTGAATGATGTTTTAAAAGAAAAATAATAAAAATACATAAGGTCGACCATTGAGGTGGTAAGAAAAATAATAAAAATACATAAGGTTGAACATTGAGGTGGAAAGAAAAATAATAAAAATACATAAGTTTGACCATTGAGGTGGTAAGAAGTTTAAAGTCAAAATTAAAAATTCAAATTACAATTTTTAATTAAAAATTCAAATTCTTACCACTCTTACCTTCTAAGACAAGTCGAGAAGCATGAAACATGTAGACTTTAATGTGTATATAAACACATCCAAAAACAATCAATGATGGATGTAGAGAGTTGAATTCGTGGAGATTGGTCTGAGGTTTTTTCGCAGCAGCAGAGGAGCAGTTTGTTTTTACAGAGAATTTTTTGGGCATCTTCACTCAAATTGGCATAAATTTCTCATACATAATCCGAACTACAAAATTCTTAGCTCGTTGGAAAGCTTGTTACAAGGGCAATGAGATGAAATGATCTATAGTTTCTTTTGGTTTGTATATTGTTTATTAATATTGTGATCTTTGGAAAGGTATGGTTCATTCTTTTGGGTTTCTCTTGTGATGGCACATGTCTCTCATTGATAGAGTTCATCTTTGATCTTAGTATGTGAGTCTCTATATTGATATATCTATTTGGATTCATTATGATGTTATGATGATGATGTTTCATAACTTTATGCTATGATATGATACACTTTGTGATGATAATGCATGTGATAATGATGTACACTCTATGATGTTGATGCACTCCTATACAATATGATGTACATGCATAGCATAGTGTGATGATGATTTCCTATGCACTATGATGTATACTTGATATTGATGATGCATACATGGTGCACACTAATATGATGATAATGCATATTTGATGATGAGGATGGATACCCTATGATGATGATGCATACCTATGATGATGATGCATGACGATGCATTCCTTATGGTCAATGAAAGTAGAGCAAAATTACTTGTTCAGTAATTGTGTATGATGAGGTGTACAATGATGTGCATGAGCAGTGTATGGCAGTGAAATGACTTATCATTATATAGTGATGACTCAACAGATGACCAGTAGCAGAGATGAGCAACAGAGATGAGCAACAATGATGAACATCAGAGATGAGCAGTAGTGATGAGCATATTGACCAGCAGAGTGATGAGAAGAGATTGATGTGTAGAGTGGAGGTTGGTTGTGCAATAGAGCCATATGATTGCTTGCAAGAAGAATCTTGCACTTGAGGATTGGACTCCTCAAAACCTTCTTAGTTGGAGCTAAGAAAACCAGGTCGAGGCCTGTTATGAGAGTTGATGCTCTTTTTATCAGTTGGTGCTGATTGTAATTGAGAATATTGTTGTCTTCCATGTACAATAAATAAAGACCAAAATTCGATATATTCTTGTGTCTCTTTTGATGTGATAAATGTGCTTATGATGAATTTGATTATGCAATTGATTACATAATGATTAATATGCTATGATTGATTAAAAAGAGGTAAAATTTTTATAATTTCTCTCACATTGATTCACCCCCCCTCTCAGTGTGGCCATTTTGTCCAATAATTAGTACCATAGCAGGCCTTCATCACAAGCCTAACAAGCTTGAAGGAGATCCGTGGAGACACAATGGAAGCAAATGAAGATTCATCAAGCAATGACATGCTTTGATATGACAGATTATTTTAGTTGGAGGAGAAAAATGAAGGATTATTTGAAGAAATTTGGTGTTTAGGAGATTGTGATCAATCCACCTGCTCCATCAAACAAGAAGGGAAAATTAGTTGCACAGAAGGAAACAAAGAATGACAATACTACAACCTTGAAGTTCCTCATGGATGGACTTCCTAGCTTAGTGAAGGAAAGTGTAGGGGAGTACACTTCAGCTAAAGACCTATGGTTCAAGTTGGAAAGCGAGTATCAGAAAGCAAGACCAGAACCTGAAAAGATAGACCAAGAATCAGAAGACAAGTCCCTTGAAGAGGTCAATCAAGAATAAGACAAGCAAGAAGAGGACTTTGGTAAAGGTATGGTCTCTTGTGATTGTAACGATTGCTTGTGCATTGAAATTGAAAAGGTTCTTGAAGATGATGATGAAGGACTATCCAAGTCTACACATGAGATACATCTCATGTTGCTGAATATTGATCTCAGAGCCAATTGGTTTTTGAACACAGTAAATTTAAACCATAACGACTTCACAAAGTTAAAAAAGAAAATCTTGGACTCCTTGAATGAATATCAACAAAATACCATGACAATGAAAGTGTTGCTTGTGAAGCTCAAAAACAAGGACAAAGAGTTGTAGGACAAGGATGCTGAAATTGAACAACTAAAGGCTGAATTGAGCAGTCAAAAGGAAGAACCCGAGGAGCCTACTGAAGTGCTTAAAGAAACTAGAGAGGTCAATCATGATCTCAAGACTCAGATAGAGGAAGCCAAGAGGATAGAAGAAATCCTGAAGATTCAGCTGGAAGAAAAGGAGGAGACTATCCAGAAGCTGGAAATGGAGGTAGTTGGTATCAGGAAGAAAGTTGAGAAGAATGATGCTTTTGTCAAGTTCAAGGATAGTTCAGTTGTCCTAGATAAGGTCTTGGATTGCCAAATATCTCCATGTGACAAAACTGGTCTTGGTTACAATAAGGACAAAGAAAAATATGAGGATGACACTTGGGCTTCGAAGACTCCAGAAGCAGGTCCATCAACATCCAAAGTTGCTCCCCATGCACCTGCACATGACAACAAAGAACCTGGTAATTCAAGGATGCATCAAGAAGCGAGATCTATTCCTCAAGGAAAGTTTAGAAAATAAACAACTCCAAGACCCAGGTATGAAAGTGGTTTCAATGGTTATTGTTATTTTTGTCCTAACTTTGTTCATAAGGCTATGGATTGTAGAATGTATGGAAGAAGAAGGGTTGAAATCCCAAATGAATCAGTTAGATGCTGGACATGTAATAAAGTTGGACATGTTGCTACCACATGTCACACATTGAGATGTTGCACCTGATGTGGGTTTGGTCACAAAGCCCAAGAATGTGCAAGTCAAAGAATTCAACCAAGCAGGAGTCCTTTATATACATCAACAAGAAGATTTCAAGATCAGAAGAAAAATGCCTACAGTCAAGGACACTCACAGGCATGGAGACATGAAGTTGATCAAAGAACTATTGGAAGTTCCAACAACTCAGTCGGCCGTTGGACATGCATCAATGTTGGTCACATTGTTGTATGAAGAAGTGTTATAGTTGCGGTGGATTTGGGAACAAAGCTCAATATTGTAGGAGTAAACAGAGACAACCCTTGAGAAGTTTCCTATACAGCTCATTAAGGAAAGATAATACAGATGAAGGAACACATGCTGGAAGAATAGATGCCAAAAAGAAAGTATGGATGAAGAAGACCGAGCAGTTGCAGATAGGAGAGGTTGATCAGATCAGGGAGGATGGCTTCCATGTGGCAAGCCAAGTGTAAGGTCTCTCAAATACCTTAGCACACCTTGAGTTCATGAGGCTGGAGGATGAACTCAAAGGAGAAAGGATGACTACTCCTGGTATACATACATGTCCTAGGATTTTGCATATTGACAGGGGGAGCAATGATTAGTGATCAATGATTTCAGATACAGGTATGTGGAAACCCTTTGCCATTGATGCCAAACGGGTAGATATGAAGACAAAGGGAGAGATGAAGACAAAAGGGAAGCATGCTCATAGGGGGAGCATGAGTTGTTGTCATCACTGACAAAAGGGGATATTGTTGATGAAATTGTCATTGATGCCAACATGGACTTGCAGTGGCCCTACATATTGTCATTGATGCCACCAAGTCCTACTTGTAGTTCCTTAGACCCCTTACAAAGTGGGTTTGAGGCTTGGAACCCTTACAGAGTGGGTTTGTGCCTTGAAGCACCTTGTACCTAGTTGACAAGGTACTTGTACCCACAAGGATGGATCTTGGAGCCACCACCTTGTTGAAGATGCTGAAGACCCTAGAGATGGTCTTGAATCCTTGATGGATGATGGAGAACCCCTATATGGGTTGGAGAAGCATTAATGGCTCATTATGTGGTCATTCATGCTCTGATGGTATCATAATACCCCATGAGAAGACCCAACTACCCCACATATGATGTCATGATGGATCTTGACCCTTGAGGGTCTCTTAGTGTGGTTGAGGTGGTTGAAGAATCCTATGAAGCCTATTGCTTGTTGAAGAAGCTCTGATGAAGTCCTTGGACCCACATGTAGTGGTTTGATGACCTTGTAACCCTTATTGAGGTCATGGATCTCTTATATGATTATGGTGACCTTGTATGGTCCTTGACAGGCTAAGGAACCCCTGGTATGATGAAGAATCCCATGGAACACTTGATGAAGACCTTGATACCCTTTAAAGGGTAATGGAGCCCACTACTTGAACTTGACATGGTTAGATGGCATGATGATGTGGTGTTTGTTGACTTAATGAAGTCATGGAACCTTGTGAAGACCTTGATGCCCATTACTTGCACTTGATGTGGTTAAGGAACCCATACACATTGGCTTGATGATGGTCCATTTAGTGTCAAGCTTGAATCCCATGATGGCACCTTGTACATGGCATGCCATTAAAATCCCTACTGACTTGATGCAACCCTATGAAGATGTGGAGGACACACTCCCATGAATTTTAAATGATGTGGTTGACTTTGAAGGATGTTTAAAAAGAAAAATAATAAAAATACATAAGGTTGACCATTGAGGTCTAAATAAAAATAATAAAAATACATAAGTTTGACCATTGAGGTGGTAATAAGTGTAAAGTTAAAATTAAAAATTAAAATTAAAATTTTTAATTAAAAATTAAAACTCTTACCACTCTTACATTTG
>LPNX010918298.1:0-25133 GCA_001517045.1 Pseudotsuga menziesii | reverse complement strand
AAATTGGCATAATATTCTCATACAGAATCAGAATTACAAAATTATTAGCTCGTTGGAAAGCTTGTTACGAGGGATATGTAATGACATGATATAGAGTTTCTTTTTGTTTGTATATTGTTTCTTTATCTTGTGATATTCGGAAAGGTATGGTTCATTCTTCTGGGTTTCTCTTGTGATGGCACATGTCTCTCATGGATATAATTAAGCTTTGATCTTAGTATGTGAGCCTCTATATTGATCTATCTATTTGGAGTCACTATGAAGTTATGATTATGATGATGCATACATTTATGCTATGATATATGATACACTTTATGATGATAATGCATGTGATAATGATGTACACTCTATGATGTTGATGCACTCCTATACAATATGATGTACATGCATACCATAGTGTGATGATGCTCTCCTATGCATTATGATGTATACTTGATGTTGATGATACACAGTGCACACTGAGATGATGATGATGCATATTTGATGATGAGGATGCATACGCTATGCCGATGATGCATACCTATGATGATGATGCATGATGATGCATACCTTATGGTCAGTGAAAGCAGAGCATAATTGCTTGTTCAATAATTGTGTATGATGAGGTGTATAATGATGTGCATGAGCAGTGTATGGAAGTGAAATTACTTATCAATATATAGTGATGACTCAGCAGATGACCACTAGCAGAGATGAGCAGCAGTGATGAGCAACAGAGATGAGTAGTAGTGATGAACATATTGACCAACAGAGTGATGAGCAGAGATTGATGTGCGGAGTAGAGGTTGGTTGTGCAGTAGATCCATATGATTTCTTGCGAAAAAAATCTTGCACTTGAGGATTGGACTCCTCAAACTCTTCTTAGTTGGAGCTAAGAAAACCAGGCCGGTTCTTGTTATGAAAGTAGGTGCTCTTTTCATTAGTTGGTGCTGATTATAATCGAGAAGATTGTTGTTTTCCATGTACAATAAATAAAGATCAAAATTCCATATATTCTTATGTCTCTTTTAATGTGATAAATGTGATTATGATGAATTTGATTATGCAATTGATGACATAATGATTGATATGCTATGATTGATTAAAACAAGATAAAAAGTTTAGAATTTCTCTCACACTTATTTACCCCCCCTCTTAGTGTGGTCATTGTGTCTAACAATTGGTATAAGAGAAGGCCTTCGTCACAATCCTAGCGAGCTTGAAGGATATCCGTGGAGACACAATGGAAGAAAAGGAAGAGTCATCAAGAAATGACGTGCCTATACTTGATATGCCAGATTATTTCAGTTGGAGGAGTAAAATGAAGGCTTATCTGAAGAAATTTGGTGTTTGGGAGATTGCCATCAATCCACCCACTCCATCAAATAGGAAGAGAAAATCAGTTGCATAGAAGGAAGCAAAGAAGGACAGTACTACATCCTTGAATTTACTCATGGATGGACTTCCTAGGTCAGTGAAGGAAAGTGTAGGGGAGTACAATTCAGCCAAAGACGTATGGTTCAAGTTGGAAAGTGAGTATTAGAAGGAAAGACCAGAACCTAAAATGACAGACCAGGAATCAGAAGACAAGCCCCTTGAAGAGTTCAAGCAAGAAGAAGACAAGCAAGAAGAGGACTCCAGTAAAGGTATGGACTCTTGTGATTGTAATAATGGCTTATGCGAGGAAATTGAAAAGGTTATTGCAGATGATGATGAAGGGCTATCAAAGGCTACACATGAGATACATCTCACATTGCTGAATATTAATCCCAGAGCCAATTGGTTTCTAAACATAGTAAATTTAAACCATAGTGACTTCACAAAGTTCAAAAAGAAAATATTGGACTCCTTGAATGAATATCAACAAAATACCATGAAAATGAAAGTGTTGCTTGTGAAGCTCAAAAACAAGGATGAGCTGCAGGACAAGGATGCTAAAATTGAACAACTAAAGACAGAATTGATCATTCATATGGAAGAACCAAAAGAGCCTACTGAAGAGCTTAAAGAAACTAGAGAGGTTAATCATGATCTGAAGACTCAGTTGGACGAAGCCAAGAGGATAGAAGAAATCCTAAAGATTCAGCTAGAAGAAAAGGAGGTGACTGTCTAGAAGTTGGAAATGGAGGTAGTTGATCTCGGGAAGAAAGCTAAGAAGAATGATGCTTTTGTCAAGTTCAAGGACAATTTAGTTGTCCTAGATAAGATCTTGGATTGCCAAAGATATCCATGTGACAAAAATAGTCTTGGTTACAAGAAAGAGAAAGAAAACTCTAAATATGACACTTGGTATCCAAAGACTCCAGAAGCAGGTCCATCAACATCCAAAGTTGATCCCCATGCACCTGCACATGACAACAAAGACCCTGGTAAGTCAAGGATGCATCAAGAAGTGAGGTCTATTCCTTAAGGAAAGTTCAAAAAAGAAATAACTCCAAGACCCAGGTATGAAAGTGGTTTCAATGGTTATTCTTATTTTTGTTCTAACTTTGGTCCTAAGACTATGGATTATAGATTCTGTGGAAGACGAAGGCTTGGAAGCCCAATGACTCAGTTAGATGTTGGACATGTAATCAAGTTGGACATATTGCTGCCACATGTCACACATTGAGATGTTACACCTGCTGTGGGTTTTTCCACAAAGCCTAAGAATGTGCAAGTCAAAGAAGTCAACAAGGAAGGATTCCTTCATATACATCAACAAGAAGACTTGAAGATCAGAAGACAAATGCCTAGAGTCAGGGACACTCTCAGGCATGGAGACATGAATTTGATCAAAGAAGTGTTGGAAGTTCCAACAGATCAGTCAAGTGCTAGGCATGCAACAATGTTGGTCACATTGCTGCACATTGTCATACAATGAAGTGTTATAGTTGCGGTGGATTTGGGAACAAAGCTCAAGATTGTAGTAGTACATAGAAAAAACCCTTGAGAAGTTTCCTATACATCTCATTAAGGAAAGCCAGTACAGATGAAGGAATAAATGTTGAAAGAATAGATTCCAAAAAGTAAATATGGATAAAGAAGATCGAGCAGTTGCATATAGGAGAGGTTGATCAGAGCAGGGAGGATGGATTCCATGTGGCAAGCCAAGTGTAAGGTCTCTAAAAGACCTTAGCACACCTTGAGTTCATGATGTTGGAGGATGAAATCAAAGGATAAAGGATGAATACTCCAGGTATACAGACAGGTCCTAGGACCGTGCATATTGAGAAGGGGAGCAATGATCAGTAATCAGTGATTTCAGAAACAAGTATGTAGAAACCCTTTGCCTTTGATTCCAAAGGGGGAGATATGAAGACAGAGGGAGAGATGAAGAAAAAAGGGGAGCATGCTCATAGGGGGAGCATGAGTTGTTGTTAGAAATGACAAAGGGGGATATTGTTGATGAAATTTTCATTGATGCCAACATGGAATTGTAGTGGCCCTACAAATTGTCATTGATGCCACCAAGTTCCACTTGTAGTGCCTTGGACCCATTACAAAGTGGGTTTGAGGCTTAGACCCCTTACAGAGTGGGTTTATGCCTTGAAGCACCTTGTACCTTGTTGACAAGGTCATTGTACCCACAAGGATGGATCTTGGACCCACCACCTTGTTGAAGATGTTGAAGACCCTGGAGATGGTCTTGAATCCTTGATGGACCATTGAGAACACCTAGATGAGTTGGAGAAGCATTAATGGCTCATTATGTGGCCATTCATGCTTTGATGGTATCATAGTACCCCATGAGAAGACCCAACTACCCCATAGATGATGTCATGATGGATCTTGACCCTTGAGGGTCTCCTACTGTTGTTCATTTGGTTGAAGAAGCCTATGAAGCCTCTTGCTTATTGAATAATCTCTAATGAAGTCCTTGGACCCACACTTAGTGGTTTGATGACCTTGCGGCCCTTATTGAGGTCATGGAGCTCTTATATGATGATGATGACCTTGTATGGTCCTTGACAGGCTATGGAACCCCTGGTATGACGAATAATCCCATGGAACAACTGATGAAGATAATGATACCATTGCAAGGGTCATGGAGCCCACTACTTGCACTTGACATGGTTAGATGGCATGATGATGTGGTCTTTCTTAACTTAATGAAGTCATGGAACCTTGTGAAGACCTTGATGCCAATTACTTGCACTTGATGTGGTTAAGGCACCCACACACATATTGGCTTGATGATGGTCCATTTAGTGACAAGATTGAAGCCCATGATGGCACCTTTCACATGGCATGCCATTAAAATCCCTAGTGGCTTGATGCAACCCTATGAATATGTGGAGAACACACTCCCATGAATTTTAAATGATGTGGTTGAATTTGAATGATGTTTTAAAAAAATAATAATAAAAATACATGAGGTTGACCATTGAGGTGGTAAGAAAAATAATAAAAATACATAAGGTTGAACATTGAGGTGGAAAGAAAAATAATAAAAATACATAAGTTTGACCATTTAGGTGGTAAGAAGTTTAAAGTCAAAATTAAAAATTCAAATTACAATTTTTAATTAAAAGTTCAAATTCTTACCACTCTTACCTTTTAAGACAAGTCAGACACCATGAAACATGTCCACTTTAATGTGTATATAAACACATCCAAAAATAGTCAGTGATGGATGTAGAGAAGTGAATTCGTGGAGACTGGTTTGAGTTTTTTTCACAGCAGCAGAGGAGCAGTTCGTTTTTACAGAGAAATTTTTGGGCATCTTCACTCAAATTGACATAACTTTCTCATACGGAATCAGAATTAAAAAATTCTTAGCTCGTTGGAAAGCTTGTTACAAGGGCTATGTGATGACATGATCTAGATTTTATTTTGGTTTGTATATTGTTTCTTCATCTTGTGATATTCAGAAAGGTATGGTTCATTCTTCTAGGTTTCTCTTTTGATGGCACATGTCTCTCATGGATAGAGTTCATCTTTGATCTTAGTATGTAAGCCTATATATTGATATATCTATTTGGAGTCATTATGAGGTTTTGATGATGATGCTACATACCTTTATGCTATGATATGATACACTTTATGATGATAATGCTATCCTATGCACTATAATGTATACTTGATGTTGATGATGGATACACAGTGCACACGTAGACGATGATGATGCATATTTGATGATGAGGATGCAAACCCTATGACGATGATGCATACTTATGATGATGATGCATGGCGATGCATGCCTTATGGTGAGTGAAAGCAGAGCATAATTACTTGTTCAATAATTGTGTATGATGAGGTGTACAATGATGTGCATGAGCAGTGTATGGTAGTGAAATGACTTATCGGTATATAGTGATGACTCAACATATGAACAATAGGAGATATGAGCAGCAGAGATGAGCAACCGTGATGAGTAGTAGAGATGAGCAGTAGTGATGAGAATATTGACTAGCAAAGTGATGTGCAAAGTAGAGGTTGGTTGTGCAGTAGAGCCATATGATTGCTTGCAAGACGAATCTTGCACTTGAGGATTAGATTCGTCAAACCCTTCTTATTTGGAGCTAAGGAAACCATACTGGGTCTTGTTATGAGAGTTGGTATTCTTTTCATTACTTGGCGCTGATTGTAATCGAGAAGATTGTTGTCTTCCATGTACAATAAATAAATATCAAAATTCCATATATTCTTGTGTCTCTTTTCATGTGATAAATGTGCTTATGATCAATTTGATTATGCAATTGATGACATAATGATTGATTAAAAGAAGGTAAAAAGTTTATAATTTCTCTCACACTGATTCACCCCCCCTCTCAATGTGGCCATTGTGTCTAACATATTTCACATTTGATGAGGATTTTGGTAGGATATTGCTTGAAGAAGAAGAGGATATGGTATGATATGGTATGAAATGTAGCAAAACCTAGTGTTAAAGTTTACCAACACAAAGAGAAAAGTCAAAACATTACACCTTTCCTAGATCAACACTTAATCCCAAATACTGAGGGTAGATCAACATTTGGCATGACTATGACTTAGGAATTGATGTAGAGAAGGAATTAAAAAAATTGTGCAAAATGTACCCCTCAGTGAATTAATTAAGCTACCCATGGTTAAGGATCAAGTTCAACAATTTTTTGACAGAATCCCTATAGCAAATGCACCTAGGATTGCTTACGAGTCTTGCCACATTCAAAGTATTAGGGGTATGGAGGTAGAAGAGGATCCCCTTATTCATATACATACTTCCATTTATGAGAGAAAGAGTGGAGGACAACCTCATTTCTATCTAACATTACACATCAATTGTCTCTTACTCCACAACTTCATGCTAGACTAGGGAGAAGCCATGAATGTTATGCCTTTGTGAATAATGAAAAAATGGGATTAGAAATCACCCGACCATATGGAAATGTCTATGGAATTGATTCAAGAGGCGTGCAATAATGTGGTTTAATTAAGAATTAAAAAGTCAATTTCTTCGCTTTCCTCGACCTAGATACCATGACGGATGTAGTTGTGATTGATCTTCCTCTAGTTTATGGCATGTTATTTTTTAGGAAGTGGGTTGCTGGATTAGGTGGGTATCTCATGATGAACCTTTCATATGCATGTATACCCAATTTTGACGGGGATTTAGTTAGAATTTGTAGGGAACCTTTCATTGATGGATACTTAAAAACTTTTGAGGACAGTATGAAGGATACTTATGGTAACTATAGTTTAAGTGTTGAAAGAATAAACATGGTAAGTGATGATGAATATTGTCCACCCATTTTTCATGGGAGTTGGTAGTTCTCATTCTAAAGATGAGGATGATGTGAAATTTAGGCAGAAGCTTATCCACCAAGAATTGTTGGGAGAGATTGCACCTCCATGCACTATTATTTCCCCACACGAGTTGCTACATGAAGTAATAAATAATGGACATGAACACTTTTATGATGCCCCTAATCTCCTATCCCAAACATATTTCGAAAGTACAGGGTCTAATCCACAAAATGATCGCACAAACCAAAATTTGGAATAGGGAAGATTTCTCTACATTAGAGAATTGAGGCAAGACATGTAAGACAATCTGGAAAGGGAGATGAGAGAGCGTACCCGTAGGATTTGAGGGGGATATTCCTTAATTAATGATGCTCTTGGTGATTAATTTTCCTTAAATAGCTTAGCAATTTTTCAAACAAGTACTATTTCAGAAATGATTAAAAATGAAGCTCAAACTACATTTCCTTCCACTATTTCCCAAAATGAAACGATTATCCAAAGTGAGCAACTTACTCCAGGAACAAGTATTAGTAACTTTTGCTACCCACCTCCTACACATTTCCCAAGTTTCCTACTTTCTCCAAAGAGACATTGGACCCCAAGGGAAGAGACTACTAATCCATCTCACATTCTTATGCCATAATTGAATTTTCTCTTCAAGAAGTCAAAAGAAATATGTTTGAAGCTTCTAGAAAATGCAAATTTCCAATGCCTCGTGGAGAAGGTTCTAGTCGACATCCTGATCATCCTGACACCATTTCTTGCATCTCCACTAATGTAGAAAGAGTTTTCCATGACTTTTGGAATGTGGGGGAAATGATAAAAGAAGTCATAACATCACAACCATTGGAAATTAATAATGAACTTAGTGAACGATGAAGAGAGGTTAGAGAGATCTTGGTTGGAGTCATTACCCTTCCAATAGATGGGGGTCCTCCACATTTCAATGTTGTACCTAAAGAAAGGAATATGACAATGCCACTTCCTCGTACCCGAGGCAATATTGATTCCTTTGTGTTACCTACCCGTGATATTCACGTTATACCATCATCAGTCAACCTATGTAGGTTTAACTATGGTGATAGGGTTGTTTTTGAAAATTGTTCATTTAATCACATGTCTAGACGAGCAGGAAGTGTTTGGATGGGACCCGTGACAGTGGAATATTTTGAAGGTAACATGCATTATTTAGACACTGAAGATGGTCATGGGTTTGAGAGTCCTATAAATCAAGTTCATTTAAGGGGCTATGTCCCTGGCATGACTTAGCAATGACCTCTCATCTTAACCTTTTAAGAGTAGGTAGGATTGGATAAGCTCACTTGAGTAGTAGGTTGAGTCTTCTTTATTTTTATGTGTTGAGTCTTATGGTCATTGAGTCTGGTCCTTACCTGTTTTGAGTGTGTCTTTTAATAAAACCTACAATTGTTTTCGCAGTTCCTATATTAGGTTTGTTATTTTAGCACTGTTATTTCCAACATTTAACTTATGCATTAATTTTCAGTAGTATTTTTGTCCCATACATGTTGCTATGTTATTGTTTATTCCCATGTGTGCAGGAAACATGTATATATGAAGAGGAAGCATACATTTGGGTGCTGGATATTTGATGATGAGATGGTGTTGCAAACCATATATTTATGTTGTTCTCAAGCACTCTCTCCCTTAGAGTACTTGTACCAGTTGGAGTCGGATGTTATCACACAAATTGTAGCTGGGATACTATGATGCATCATCATATGCATTTTCTCTTTATTCTTTGATCTAGGAATTTTGATGGGGATATAGGATGGATAATTTTGCCCCTATGAGCCTTAGTTAGAGCCTTCTACCAGCAACATATATAGAGTATTTCCTAGGCATGATTGAGATTTCCTAGTCCATTGAGATGACCTTGGTGATTTCAAAGTTAATTCAAGCATAGCAACAGAGATGGTACACAGTTCACATATTGACACCTCAGTTAGATACATGCATATGGTGAGATCAAGTATATTGGTTCTTGGTAGGTTTTTTCTCTCTAATGTATACCAACAACTTTTACTTGTCATGCTATGATGATTATGGTTACCTATGCTTATTTTATTTGTTTATTGATGCCTAACTTGTGTTTTCAATGATTGGAGAATATGATGTTGAAGGCCATTGCTTATGCCATGCTTTACACAAACTTAGTCTATCTTGTTATACTGGTTCCATGTGTCACTTGTCCCCATTCATCTAGTCTCATCCATGATTATTTTATCCCTTTAATTATGACTGAGACATGTGGTATTGAATATCCTTTTCCCCACTCTAACCCCTATGCATGATGGAATCCATGTTGTCTTGTGTATCTGGCTTTGAAGTATGTGGCCTGGTTCCTTACCTTCTGTCTATAGAGTCAGCATGGAGGGGATGTGTAGCCAGGTTCACCAAATGGATTTCCTTTAGTCCTGAAAACAAGTGCTCCCACCAATAGTGTATTTAGAATCCAAATAATCAGAATGCATAAACTCCATATCTAAATGATGCAAAAGGAAAGCTGTGATTAGTAGCAATTTTAAGTGCTAATGCCTAAATTTAAGTATTGTAAAACTAGTCAGTAGCCAAAGGAGGAGCACTCATCCTTTGTATGATGTAAGGCTCATTTGTCCCTATAGGGAAACATGGTGAGGCAAACCCGTTGAGGCTATGGACCCTCGCTGGAAGTAGGGCTAGGCCTTAATCATTTCCTTGAGCCCATAAGGATTTCTAGGGAACCTACTTTTAAAAGCTAGATATCATCATGTTTGAAATTGATAAATTCCTTAAAGTGAATGTTTTAAATTTTTAAATCTTTTTAAATGGATACTTTCTAGAGCCTAAAGGAAACAAGCCCAAGTACTTTATCCATTTGTGAGACACCACCATCCCCTAGTGTCCTCTGTCATGCATATGTCACCGTGGTTGTGTGTATTTGTTATCATTCAGAGAGATCACATGGTCAAGGTAAACTAGAAGTCATCACCCTTTGATTAAGCCTTGTTTTCCACTTTCACCCACCGTTAGAAAATTGGTTAAACTTTTTAAGTATGCCGTATACAAGGTATTTCATAAAAGATTAAAAGATTGTTCGAAGACTCATGTATACTTTGTTGTTGATTATTATTATTGTCACCAGAATTAAGATTAGTATGATTTAAGTTGGGTTTTAATATACATCTTGAAGAAGTTCCTACCTTGGATGGATGTAGGATCAACTTAGTTCATTATTTCACCTTCAATTTGGGTATTTCGACATAGTCAACCCAGTTGACCAAGTCAAACACGGTTTCCAATGTAGTGACTACAAAAGGAAATATTGGTTATAGCAGCTCCAAACATGCCCAAAAACAATACTGTAGTCTCAGTTTTCAGAGTTTGACCTCAATTTTAATGATCAATGATTATGATAACTTTATTATGGGTCAGATCACATTTTTATTACCAGATTGCACATCAAAGTGGTGCTCCTAGGGTGCTATAACAATCTAGCATGTATGAGTAGTTAGCATTGCCATTCTACAATGTCTCCGTAGTCAATTTGTTGAAATTTTAATCCAACAGAGAGATATTGTGACTTTTATCATTTCCAAGTGTTGTACCAATGAAAAATTAACTATGAAATTCACTGAAGGAAACTGATTTGGATAGTGAGGTTAAAGAATTGGATTGGAAATAATTTTGGGTGATGTGTTATGGTTATTGAGATCATTTTACACCAATTTTAGTCAGTTTGATGCTCCAAATTATTTTATTTCCTCTTTTAGGGAGGACGTACCCGATAGGGTACTCCTCACCTTAACATTACGATGTATTACATTGTCATATCTAATGTTATATTGTTAAGGTGGATACTAGGGTGAATTGAAACCCTAGGTAACCCCTCTCATGTATTATTATGTTATTATATTGGCACTTTGATGTAAACATCTAAATAAGACATCCTTGGGCAAAAGTTTGCCCCCATTTGACTTAGTCATTGATCCATGTGTTGATCCATTTAGAAAGTAAAGATTAGATCTCCACCATTGATGATGTTTTAATCTCAATGGTTGGATGAGAATTTTTAATTATGTGGACACACTCTCGATCTATTTAAGAGTTGTGATCCCCCCATTGTATCCCATCAAGAAATGTTGCACCATTGGCTCTTGAAGAATAATAGAGAATTTTTTCTGGGATCTCTTGTCTTATGTGCATGCATGAAGAATTTTCTTTGTTATCTATTGATGCTATCTCTTGCTTGCATTGGAAAATATTGGTGAATATTTGGGATATCTTTTTGGATCCATTTTTTGTTGCTTAGCAGGGAAATTGATTTGGAGAGGGGTGCACTTGTGGAGGAAATCCACCTTGTTCTCTTTTCTGTATTTCGTGGTTATAAGGAGTATATTTTCCATATGATCTTTTACTCTCTTATATTTTGTTTCTCATAAACATTCGATCTTTTTCTTGCCGATCTCATTGTTTCTTACTTGGCCTGGTAAGAGAGGGGGGGCACTAGTTGGTTCCTTAGGCAACTTGGTTGAAGCTATATCTCACCATATTTTCACTTGATCTATGTGGGGATAGTCTTCATCACTTTGGAAATTCATCCTCAAACACATCAAGTAAGTTTTCTCAGATAATCTCTTTATCTATTTTTTTTTCTAATTGGGGCTGCATTTCCTTTCACTAAAACCCTAAAATTAAAAACCTCATCTCTCAGATCTATAGGTTCTAGTTTGAAATGATTAATAAAAATTTAAAACCGCTTTCAAATAAATATTAAACCCCTAGATCTAAAATTTCATGACTACACACTGGTCTATCTTTTAGGGGGAGACACCCTCCTTGGGGGAAATGGTTATCTCTTGTTCCACGAACTGGGTATTGCTAGTTTCACCTTTAATTGTCTAATATTACACCAAGAAATCAATCAGAGTGTCTAATTTCACTTAATTTCACCATTTACCCTTAGAAACAATTTTCATGCCTAAAACCTAGGGTAAATTGGTTCTTTTTGCATAGACACTCCATATATCTTAGTAATTACTCAAACCTCTAATTAACATTCATACTAAGATATTTCATGAATATACCCTTGATTATCTACTTGTTTTCCTTATTTTTAGGGTCATCTTGGTTATAGAGATGCCCCCTAGGCTTAGCCTTTGGCTTAAGTCTAAAGTGCCGGTAGTTTTGGCCAATGTGACAACTGATTTTATCAGAGGCCTTACCTTCCATAGGTCACAACTTTAGTTTCATTCCCTCTACCATACCGTATAGGTTCATCTCAAGGGGAAACTATAAGATTTGTGATAACACCTACCAATAGGAAATCATTGTGAATCCTTCCATATAGATACAAGATAATAAGAGCATTGGATGTGAATATCAACCAAGGTTGACTTTAATAAGGGAATGTATAACATGGATGGTCATGATAATTAAATACTAATTTGTATAGGTCATCAACTCAAAACTTCTCTTGAATAAGAGCACACCATAAAATATGCATAGGTAGAAATTGACACCAAAAGAGACAAATTATATATGAACTTAATGCATAATAAATTAAATTACAATTCCATAACAAGTGGAAGAGTAACCAATATGTAAGCGTTTAGCTACAAAATAAAAAACATTGTGCAAATCCTAAGTTAGTACTAATTCTCAATTATAGAGTTGACATACTCAAAATAGGTGTTTTGTTTAAGGGTGACACATAAAACTTCCATATAACTTCATAAATGGGATTAAAGGACTTGATTCTTTCCCCACTCTTTCTTTTTATTGAAGACAAGTGTTTTTGGCATCTTTTTCATATTGAGAAAGCATGAAAACAAATAAAAGAATGCTAAAATACTGTGGAGGATACGAGTACCACATGTAAAGCAACTTAGTCCCAAGAACATGGTACATACCTTTGCAATAAACAAAAAAGTTCAACATAGAGATTATAGACAATCATATGTGTGTCTCGTCTAGGGTAAAATAGATTTGAAATAAGGAACATAAATAGTGAAGGTGAGTAACAACAAAGAGCACATATGTAGCGAGAAAGGTGAATCAAATTGCACTAGAGAATTAAGCAAAGCAACACAAGAAGCAACATGTGAAGCAACACAAACAAACCACAGGGATGAGATCCCTCAAGGCATGGTTAAAAAAAGATGATAGAAAAACATGCAACTTAGTCTCAAAATTTTGAAAGTCTACATGGGCTATTAGGCTCATGAGAAAACTTGTAATGGGTGCCAAAGAGGAAAAAAATGATACTAATTATGGTGAACCATGTTAGGTAGGCAGTACCATGTAAGTGTTGGGCGTGGAGACTGATTATTATTTCAGCCGTGTTGAGTATGGAGACTAATTATTATTTCAGCCGTGTTGGGTGTGGATCTTGATTATTATCTCAGATATGACAATAGAAATTGTGTTAGGTATTTCATCCCTAGAAGGCAACCCTCTTTTTATGAGGAATTGTATTACAATTGTGTATTGTTTGTGAAAAATGAGTTTGTGAGAGAGAGCGAAGAGGAAGTTGCAGCGAATGTGCTGCATGTTATATCCCTTCATTTTGTTTGAAAGATTAATAGAAAGGACTGCCAATTTCTATGTGGACATAGCCCATCTTGGGGGAACCATGTTATATTGGTGTCTTTGTTTTATTGTGTTTATGTGGTTTATTTCTGCATCTTGTTTTATGTTATTGTTTTTCAATCCTATTTTTCTAACAATAAGTGTCAATGTGAAACATACTAAAATTGGTTGATTTACATTGCTTGATTATTCCAACCCTATGGCATTAAATATAAATAACGATAAACTACAATATGCATAATTAGGTAACTAACTATATATGTTAGTTCAAATTTACACTCGACACTACAAGGAAAACACCTTTTATCAAATTTTTTGTGGAACTTTCCACCAAAAATGTCTCCCTTGTTCGCTTATAGTAAGGGTTTCCAACAAAGGTGAGCAACCAAAGGTTTCAAAGGAGGTTTTATTTGGTTCTTCTAAGTTGTCCCAATGAATTGATTCCATCCAATGACTGATGCACCCGTGCATCGAATATTGTTAGCATAATTTGAAAGAAATCCTTGATTTAATTTAATTTAAAGAAAACTCTCTTCTACATGATGAAACATAAAAACACACTAGGAATTACAATGCACAACACATTATGTTAGGCCAAATTTTTATATAATAAAATATAGGGATTTTATCTTTCAAAATTATAAAAATAAATAGTGTTTTTAATTCAATTGACACACTACGATGTTTCTACTGCATCCCCTAACCCATGCTAGGGGAACAACCACCCCTTTGTATCTTTGTACCGCATTGATATCACTACAAGGATACCACATCTTAGTGGAGGATTTTTAGGAACCTCCCCCAAAAAGTCCTCCCTTGTCTATGTATAGTAGAGGTTGGTGGTGGAGGCAGGCAGTTGGAGGTTTTTGTTCAACGCTTTTAAATTTTTCCAACACAATGGTGCAATTTAATGACCGACACATTGGTGCATCCTAAAATAACATGCATTGAATTCCATTATACAAAATTTAGTTTAAAAATCTCGATTTATTTTAATTTAAAGAAAAATCTCTTTAGTGCATACAAAATAAAAAATGCACTAGGGAATTGCAATGCATAATGCACTATGTTAAATAAAAAAATTGTTAATAAAATATAGGTTTTTAGGTTTTAAAAATTATAAAATAAGTTGTGCGTTTTATTTGATCAACACACATTATTGCTCCTTAATAAATGTCACACCAATATTTTGTTTTGTCATAAATCAAATGGTGCACTAGAAATATCCTGGCGGACTGATGCATCTTAATTCAGGGGGCACTAAAGTATGTTAAGACATCTAGTAATAAAATATAATTTAAAAGAAAAACTAACCCTTGCATTTAATTGTGCTTTGATGCACCAAGGCATCTATATACATGATGCACCAACATAGTCATTTGTTAAAAATCCAATGGTGTGTAATGCCCCCACTTTAGAGGCTCCATGGACACTACACTAACCCATTAGGTTCCTATAGGTTCAAGTGGTATTCAACATCAATTTGGGAACTAAATTAATTCTAAGGTTTTCCTAACACAAAAAATGATCAAAAAATTCTCAAGGCAATGTTTGGCCATAATTTGGAATACTTAATCATATATTAATTGTTTGATGAGTTGTAAATGCTTAGGTGGCTAGGAGGGCACATAAGGGATTAGGTGGACCCTATGAGTTGTATTCCACAAGGAAACTGGAAGAAAAGTAGTGCAAAGAAAGAAATCCATTGAAAAGTAGGAAAGCAACAAAAATTCAAGGAAAAATAGAGTTTCCAAAAAGAAGGAAAAACATACTAAAGTAGGAAAGGCAAGAAAGCAAGAAAAAAGTCACATTAAGCTGCAAGTCTCCAATTTAGCCAAGGAGCGTGCAATGGATAAGGTTAATGGTACAAATGCAATGCATTTAATCAAAGATTCCACTAGAACTTATAAAAATATGTTGAGCGTACCCATTCGTGTCTTTTTGCAATTTTATTATTGAATTGAAGAGCTTTGATATTTTCGAGACTTGGGAGATGTGCCCCTATGTATTGAGAACTAGTTGGATTGTTTTCTAGCATTGCAACTCTGATAGAGCAGAAGGACACCCAATAATTTTCACTAAGGTTTATTGTAGGTTTTCCATGCAATTTTTAGGTCCATTTAGTTCCAGGCATTATGCTTATGTTTCTCCAGTTTTTGATATTGTGCTAGTTTCCTAGCAATTTTGCAGTGAAGAATTTGTATTGTTGATAATTTGATGAATGTGATTACATGAGACGTGAATATTATAACGAAAACCATTCAATGTTAATACACACTTTTATTTCTGATAATAATGGTGTTGTGTTTTATATTATGTAATTTTCAAGCCTCTTCTTCCATGTTATTTCTCACCTATGCTAAAAAACCTTGTGAATCTAACTAGTTTTCAATTTTGATGCAAAGCCTTACTTATGCACCTCCAATTTGAGATACGAAGGTTGATGCAGGCATATAAGACAAATTATATCCTATCTGAAGCCTCAAATATACAATTAGTGACCTCCCAATACCATTTGGATTCGCTTGGAAATAGTCTAGTTGAGCAGTCCTAGTTTCAATTTTTTCCTTAGTTTCTACAAATTGCAACATATAAATTTATATTTGAGTCTATAATATTCCATAGTAGTTTAGGAATATGCGATTCAAGCTGATTCTAGTATCACACTAGTATCAGAAAAGATTCCACATAATTTTTGGGGAAATTGCCTCTGGTTAATTAGTTTACTACAATTGGTTTGCCCAGGTGTGATGTGCTTAGAAAAGTGCAATTTGTCGAATTAGAGTTTTGATACTACCTTTATTCAAGAATTTTTGGTGTGCAAGTTTTCCTATGGATGGAGAAAACCCTATATTCAAGTTTGAGGAATTTAAGAAAGATCTTGCGGTGTTTGGAGAGAATCAGAACAATTTAGCTAGTTTTTGAAAATTTTGAGTCAGTGTTCCTAAATATCTGATTGGGTACATTACAGTAGTTTCAAATAATGGTCCTATACACTCATGAGCATCAATACCAAACTCCATAAACTCTTGGTTGGATAAATATTGCATATCACATCTACAAGTTTGCAACTATGACGCTCATACCAGTGGGTGATGAAAATTGGGAGCAATATGAAGAAGAGCAGATCATCTATATTGATGGAGGATTACCACGAGGTGAGGATCGTCAATTTTGTGACCAATTGTATTGTGAACACCAATTTAATGAGCCACCAAAGGATAGATCAAAAGAGGAGTTATCAAGGAAGATAACAATAAGTAAAAGCTTGCCTCATCACGATCGAGAGTATCTTTCTTTGAGGGAAGAGATACAAAGATTATTTTCAGTGTAGATATAGATTTCGTCCCAAGAATTCAGATGAGGAAACATTGAAGGAAAATAAATAATCAAGAGAAGAATCAATTTGTACCACTTCTTCAAGAAAAGGATAAGAAAGAGGAATCGAAAGTGAAGCCTCATTGGATGCCATTGTTTCTGGCATGAAGATATTTTTTGGATCCTCTTCAAGCAAAGTGTCCAAGGATATTGATCCTAAAGCTACCAATGAGTAAGATACATCTTCACTTGAAGGAGAAATAGAAAAATACAAATGAAATTTCTTGTGAAATCCAAGAGGAGAATGAGGCTAACATTCTAGTCTCTTCCCAATCACATGAGGATGTGGACCAGAGTGAATCATTGGTGGAAGATTCGAGTCCTCCTGTGGACCACATAGTGGAAGAGCATGCTTGAATCAATCCAATCCATGAAGAGGATGAAGTTTAATCACAAAGGTATGATACAATTTCTAATTTGTATAGTAGACATACTCCTTTATGTGACCACGAGGAAGCCTCCATTTAAAATGAAAAGGATACAAATGTAGAATATTTTGATTATGATATTCAAAATATAAGTGTTAAATATGGTTCCATGCCAATGGAGGAGTACAATGAAAGGGATGAAGTAGTAGATATGAGCACACATGAGTTTCATGACTCCCCATGTGATGTACCATTGCATGACTTAGAGGTTCAACTCTTAGTCACTGAAGAGAAGATGTTGCAAGTGTTGGTTAGATCGGATGGTGCACACAAACTTATTGAAGATATTATGTGGTGGAGTCAGTTGGAGGAAAGGGAAAGAGGCACTATTGAAGGTGTCAATAGTGTCCAATTGTGCATGATCAAATAATCATTGGAAGATATGAAACCAACCTACTTGCAACTATTCATGAATTGGGATCTTACACTCAAGTATGCAAAAGATAAGGCCAGGGAGGTAGAGAAACTACACATGAAGATGGGAGGATCACATCCTTCCTTTTGTACCATTACCAGTCAAGCATACATGGCTGGTAACACACATGTTCTGATAGAGGATCCTCATATGAGGATTGGACATGTAGAAAAATCAGAATTACAAGTGTTCCAGGTGAGCACTATCATGGGGAATGTTGGACAAGCATTGGAATTGATGCAGTAGGATCATGAGCTTCCCTTAAGGGTGAAAAAATTCACTCTAAGTGAGGTGGATGATCACATTTCATATGGAATAGTGAGCCAAAGTATTTATTCATCCATGGATTGGGTGGATAGATACATAAAAACAATGGAAACTCAAGGGTGTGCAAGAATTTCTCACATTGCTAAGGATTATTTTTGATTCTATGATGATTTTTTTGGTTTAATTGACATTGTCTTACCATGTGAGTTGTAACAAGGGTATGTATTGCATCCCTTGGATAATTTTAGTACACATACACCCATGGATACTTTTAGTACATATACATCCATAGGAGAGGAGTTTCTTGTTTGAATGAGAACTCGGGGAAAATTTCTCAAAGGAATGAAGGAAGTGGTGATGTGTTGCCCCATGTTTGCCTCCCTAGATTTTTCTCCATCACTTGTAATTGAGGATGATGCTTGGGGAGAAGGCACATGATTGAATTTGATGAAGAATGGACATATAATTTATTATGAGAGCAAGTTGTTCCAACCCCATGAGACACACTATTTGATCCATAATAGGAATATGCTAGCCATTGAGCATGCATTGGCTAAGTATGGACCATACTTAAAGGGAAGTGAGACATAGGAGGTCAAGTTTGGTCACAATGGTCCGAGGAAAATTTTGACATAGGAGGAGAATGATGGAAATATTAACAAATGGGTCATATATTATGGAAGAGAGATTCATAGGAATCTTGAGGTAGTATTACAACAACATTTTGGAGGCATTGCTCATGTTTTCATCACCCGTGTTTTTGATTTGTTTGAGGAAAACAAATTTTGGGAGGGGAGGATTACAATGAGCCCCACTTTAAAGGCTCCATGGACACTACACTAACGTATTAGGTTCCCATAGGTTCAAGTGGTATTCAACATCAATTTGGGAACTAAATTAATTCTAAGGTTTGCCTAGCACAAAAAAATGATAAAAAAAATCTAAAGGAGAAGTTTGACCACAATATGGAATATTTAATCATATATTAATTTCTTGATTATTTGTAAATGCTTAGGTGGCTTGAAGTGTGCATAGCGGATTAGGTGGACCCTATTTGTCTTCCACAAGGAAGCCATAAGAAAAGCAATGCAAAGCAAGAAATCCATTGAAAATAAGGAAACTGGTAGAAAGCCATGAAAGTAATGGAAAGCAGGAAAGCGACAAAAAATAAAGGAAAAATAGAGTTTCCAAAAGCAGGAAAATCATACTAAATAAATAAAGACAAGAAAGCACGGGAAAATTCACATAAAGCTACAAGTCTCCAATTTAGCCAAGGAGGATGCGAGGAACGAGGTTAATGGTCCAAATGCAATGCATCTAATCAAAGACGCCACTAGAAATTATAAAGAGAGGTTGATCACACCCATTCACATATTTTTACAGTTTGATTATTGAATTGAAGAGCTCTGAGGTTTTTGAGACTTGGGAGATGTCCCCCTTATCACTAGTTGGGAAACATGCCCCTCTGTAACTAGAACCAGTTGGAGTGTTTTCTATAATTGTAGCTAGGATTGAGGAGACAGACACTCAATCCTTTTCATTAAGTTTTATTACATATTTTCCATGTAATTTGTAGGTCCATTTAGTTACATGCATTATGCTTATGTTTCTCCAGTTTTTGATGTGCTAGTTTCCTAGCAATTTTGTAGTGAAGTAATTGCAGTGTTGATAATTTGATGAATGACATTCCATGAGCCATGACTAATATAATTAAATAAATTAAATGTTTATGCAAAATTCTATTTTTGATAATAATAATGTTGTGTTTAATATTATGCAATTTCCAATCCTGTCTTCCACGTTATTTCTCACCTATGCTCAAACACTTTGTGAATCTAACTATTTTTCAGTTTTAATGCAAAAGACTTACATATGCAGCTCCAATTCATGATATAAAGGATTTTTTAGGTAAATAATAAAAATTAGAGCCTATCCTAATCCTCATAGCTGCAATTTGTGACCTCCCAGTTCCATTTGGATTCACTTGGAAATAGCCTAATTGAGTTGTCCTATTTTTTATTTTTTCCTCAGTTTCTCAAAATTGAAGAATATCACTTCACTGTCTAAGTATATAATATTCCATTTTATATTGGGGCTATCTAACTTTAGCTTCTTCTAGTATTTCACCAGTAGCGAACAAGCTTCCATAGAATTCCTGGGGAAATTGCCTCTAGACAATTGGTTTACTCCAATTGGTTTGCCCAGGTATGATGTGCTTGTAAAAGTGAAATATATCAAAGTAGAGTCTTGAGACTACTTTTATTCAAAATTTCTAGTATATAGGTTGTCCTATGGCTGTAGTAAACCCCAGAGTCAATTTTGAGGATTTTCGGAAAGATCTAGTAGTGTTTGGAGAGAATTGGAACAATCTAGCTAGTTTTTGAAAATTTTGAGTCAGTGTTCCCGAATCTCTGATTGGGTACATTACATGGTGCAAATAGAACATAAAAGTGCTCAAGTGTGGATGAAAATTGGGGGAAACATTGTATTTCATGACATTTGGTAATAAAATATAGTTTTTTTTCTAAAATTTTCAAAATATAGAATAGTGCAATTGTCCATACCCACACCATGGTGCTTAAAAAAATAACATAGTGTGATGTTAATTTTATTATAATTATTTCTACGATGCATTTGACACATAATATTACATTGTTGCATCTTCTTGTGATCAGGAACATTGAAGAAGGGTAAAAGAAAAAAATTACTAAATTGTAATTTCAATTTTACATTCTTTTAGTGCTTCCAACCACACAAGCATTAATGCTTAGAATCCTTGTATGACCACCCCTATCAGTGATACCATGCTAACTCCAACCTTATAAACAATTATCTCTTAAACAAGGAGGAAACAACAAGTTGGCCCCGAAATTTTATGGACCATACGAAATTAGTAAAAAGATCAGTCACGCCACATATGAATTAGACTAACATGATCAGAGTCATATCCACAGTGTCTTCCATGTGTCCTGTCTCAAAAAAGTGTTGGGATGACTAAATTCAGTGCAAGCAGTACTTCCTAGCTTGGATGATGAAGGGAAGGTCATTCTGGAGACAAAAGTGATAATATAATTAAAAATGTAGAAGTATTATATTGTTATACATGTTTGAATTTTATGGGTAAATATTTTAAATTAAATATATAATGTGCTACAATACATAATAAACATAATATTATTTACACTAAATTAGCGAAAACGTTATATTGAGCTAAAAGAAAATAAACAATTACCATTATTTCCAATAGATCCTACAAAAATACATTTGTCCTACAATCCTACCAAGCATGGATATGCTACATACATGCCTCTACAATCATACCATGCATGGATATGATACATACACACCTCTAAAAACTTTTACAAATAAAGATACCAAAATTATATCAATAAAACCAAATGTGATATTGTACTAGTGCAAATCTACTTGAAAATTGAGTGGGAAAAGCATAAGAAACATTATCCAAAAAACCAATGAAATATGAGACATTAAAATGTTTGGGCACCTTATCTTCATTATATGATAGTTTCAAAACTTAGCATTCACCTTTCATAATCAATTATAAATAAAAATAGAAAAAATGGTTTCCAAATAATCGACAATCAAATCATCAGTGTAGTCATCAATTTCACCAAGATTAGATTTTATTTGTCCCTTTGAAACATTGCAAGCAATAATAATCTGTGAAAGAGTGAAGTATGATTAAATCTGCAAATTTTAATATCACTTCTCTAAAATCCCAGATCCCAACTTGGTCTCAAGTCTCTTTAAATCACATGTAAGTACTAAACCTCGATTCTCAGTACTAGAGAATGTATACAAGCACATAAAATTATTTATAACATAAAACACATGAGATTTATTTACTTCTTTTACTCAATATAACAATCACACATAAAAATTGGCACATAAGTTTTTGGTCTAATGACCCTAAAAAAGCCCTTGCAAGAAAACCAATGAAAGATATGTAACTTTATTATCTTCAAGTCATTTACAATAGTTACAATCGATAAACCCAACATATACTTATCTCTTAGCCAAAAGGTTATGATCCTGTTGTGGCTGCAACTGTTTTCCCCAAATTTCTTAAATTTTGGTCCCCTCCTCATGATTTAGCGTTTGTTTTTAATCGTTTGATTCATGAATTGCTGTTGGTCATACTTTAATTTTGAATGATTATTGAAGGCTAATAACACTCGTCTTGGTTTTCGGAAGTTGCATGTGTTTCGAAGTTGTTTTGGGTCGCAGATTTTAAGTTTGGGTTTGCTTGTTGAAGGGTCGCCGTTTCGGAGGAGAAACAGTTTTAACCGTCGCTAGATTTCAGAGTCTTAAGCACTTAGCGTTTTTTATTATTTTTGATCGGAGGTTGTAGTCTTCTTTAGCTTCCACCGTTGCTGCTCCCAAACCAGCTAGCTGTCTGAAGTCTAAAGCGCTCAGCCCTTCCGATGCTAGTCGCATGCCTGTAATCTTTGTTGCTTCCGCCGTTGCGGCTCCCAAAGCAACTAAGCGCCCGAAGTCCAAAGCACTCCGATTGCTGATGCTTATCAATCTTTTAGTCGCACGTATCTTTAACCTTTCCTTTTCCGCCATTGCGGCTGGGAAAGTCCTTCAGCTTCCGATGTAAATATTTTTCGACTTCTGATTGAGAGTTTTCCCGCCCACGGGTCACGTGTCCTTAACCTTTTTCTCTTCCACCGTTGCAGCTGGGGCAGTGCTTTTAGCTTCTGATTCTAGTGCCCTGAGCGTCCGATGAGTTCTCTGTTCTTGTCGTTGGTGGTTTCTTGCGAACCCGTGGGTAGACGTAGTTGATATGATTTGATTGCGATTCAAATGGATGATGCCCATCGTTTGATTGCAGGTGGTTTACGGAGATTGGTCGAACTACTGTGGCGCGAAGGCATAGATGGGAGACAAGATCGCAAGGAGGACGAGCAAGAGTAAAAGTCAAAGTTGAAAGCAACAAAAAAGGAAGCTCTGAAAGGTCCGTCAGTTACCCGGTCGATCATGAGCATGCGCAGAAAAGATGAAAGAGGGATACGAAACGTCTGAATAACCGAAAAGTCACCCATTTGGGGGAACCCAAGTGTTCTACTGTTGGAATAAATATTTGAAAGTGAGAAGTTACAGAGGCTTTTTCCTTGGAAAAACTTGTAACTTAATGCTTGTAAGAGTAACTATTTCATTTTACAATCAGAAACTGCAAATTTGGCCTGTTGGAGGAAGTGCTGTGTGGAAAATATCAATGTGTTGAAATGAGTAATGTTGAATGTGAACTATTTCGTTTTCAGTTGTGTCTCATTAGCTGTAAGAGTGTTCTAATTTCTTGAACCTATGTTCTTGTCTGAATGTTCTTCAGTACCTTCATGATGTCTTTTTCCACTATGAGTAATGGGAGTTTTAACTGTTGATGAGCTATCTTATCATATATACTTTTATTTCATGTTTATATGTTTGGTTATAAGAACAACTATCTGTGATTTGCCATAACACATGAACAGGGGTGCATTACTCATGAATGAATACCCAGCTCTCTAGAGATAGTTTAGTTAGTATTTATTTTCTTGCACGATTTGGATGCTTGTGAGTTCTAAGACGAGAGGTAAGAACCTACGCATCACATTGTGACCGCTCCTTACATCTTTATCAACTTGCATTGTTAGTTAGGCACGTGCATATCATACTTAAGTCAAAAAATAAAAAATTACGGTGGACCGGGCCGCAACCAGTAAAGCCTTTGTTTTGTTATTTGACCTACGGTAGCTGGACCACAAACTGGATGGATTCCCTATACCAAACAGTCACGGGCTATTTGGGAACGTTGACTGGGGAGAATCCCTTGCTATTGTTGCCTGCGAATTTTCAGGCCTCAACAGTTTTGGCGCTAGAAGGAGGGCCACTAGTGCATGGCTGGCCGAGGAAACCCGTTTTCCTGAGATTATTCCACCGGTAACAGTTCTGAAAGCAGTGGGCTTCATAGTCCAATTCCGGAAGAAAGAAATAGAGAACATCTATATTCTATTGGAAACGAAGTTGTTAATGATCTGAGAAGACACACTAGGGCATATGTAAAGAAGATTGGAGGATTGCCAATCATCCTTGAATTTCCCAGAAGAGAGTATACAAGGAAAGATCGTCCTATAGTGGAAGACTCAGTGCTGGTTGGAGATTGGGAAGAACTTGTAGAAACATCCTTACAGGAAGTTGTGCTACCTTTGAATCAAGAAGGCGCAGATACTCCTCACATTTCTCCTACTCACACTCCTACTTTCTCACCTCCTCACTCTCCACCTAGACTCATGGCAGGCGTAAATGCTAATCCACCACCTAACCCACCAAATCCACCACCTGCTTGGAGAGCCAGATCACCTTTAAACCTGACCCCTCCATTACATGATCTACCTCAAGCCTTTGACAAGATGTTGCCCAAGTTGAACCCAAGTGAGAGGATACTAGTAGATGATCACCTACAAAGTTTTTACTTGGCGATAGAAGGGTTAAGAGTCGGGGAGCATGAAGATGTAGTCTGCAGACGATTCCTGCATACCCTTAAGGGAGCTGCAGCATCATGGTATTTTGGGTTGCCTGCAAACTCTATCCCTAATTGGGATGCCTTTGAGAGGATCTTTAGGAGTAAATATGCGACTCAGAAGACTCATGCAGCCCTGATGAAAGGCCTATGCGCCTTGAAGAAAGAAAGAAAAGGTGCACAGTTTCACCCAAAGGTTTGCAGCATATCTCAAGAATTTTTCTGAAGCTGATAAACCTTCGGACAAGGTCCTGATTGAATATTACACTTCAGCTTTAGGCCCTGAGTTGGCCATGTTTGCCAAAATAAGAGCCAAGCCTACTTTGGCAGAAACATATGAAGAGGTAGAAGTAGTGGAGGCTGAAAGAGAAAGTATCGAAGATTACCTCGAACAGTCAGGAGAGAAAAGTGCGGGAAGGAAAGCCTTATTGTTTACTAAGCCTAAAGAAGAGAAATTGCCGGATTTTGAAAATATGGCCAAAATGATGCAGAAGCTTTCCAACAAAATCATAGACTTGGAGAAAGAGAAGGAAACACAAAAGTTCTATAAGCCCTATTATAAGAAAAGAGAGGATAACAATCAGTCCCAACCTCCTCCTCACAATACCGCATCTATGAATTTAACAGAGGTAGGCATGGACAATTTTTGCACTTTCCACCAACAACCACACACTGAAAAGAATTGTCCTCAATGGATAAATTTGATGACGTTGGTCATGAATCAGCTATTGGATTCTAGATTAAACCACTTATACTATGAAACGAGAACTATATACTATGAACGAGAACTCTACCCATAAAAATGATGATTTTTGCAAAAAAAACACCAAAAACACCCCCC
>LPNX010918270.1:0-11195 GCA_001517045.1 Pseudotsuga menziesii | reverse complement strand
TGTATAGCGTTTGAGTGGTGGACTAAGAAATTGCACCATGCCTATTGTTCAACAAACAAAGCAGCGACCCCCACAGTGACACATTAAGCAAGCGACGAGGAGNTGTATAGCGTTTGAGTGGTGGACTAAGAAATTGCACCATGCCTATTGTTCAACAAACAAAGCAGCGACCCCCACAGTGACACATTAAGCAAGCGACGAGGTGGACTAAGAAATTGCACCATGCCTATTGTTCAACAAACAAAGCAGCGACCCCCACAGTGACACATTAAGCAAGCGACGAGGAGGATTGCAATATTTGATTAGTATATGCAAAATTATGTAGAACTTATAGTTTACCCATTCTTATTTTGCTGTCACTTTCTATGCAAATTTATGTAGAGTCAGATTTTTTAGACATTTTTTTTAGCTTTTTATTCTATTTAGTGGACAAACATATTGGGGATACCAGACAAAGTAGTTAGACATATTAAGGCATATTTACCTTTTTTGGAGGTATGTATGTGTGTTATTTAATGTGGATTTTATTTGGAATGCATTTATACAATTTTAAACATATAAGTTGTTTTTTATAGTGTTATGGCATATTTATGTCTTTGAAAGTATGTATGAATACAATTTTAGACATGCAAATAGTTTTTTCTACACTAATTATGGTTGATTTCTGTTTCTAAAATTATGCATAAATCTGATGTAATTTTATTAGGATATATCCTAGAATAACTAATATGGTTTTTATTGGATTCCTCACTATATATATGAATGAAAGAATGATCAACAAAATATTTAACTGATATGGTTTTTATTGAATTCTTTCCATATGTATGGAAGAATTATCAACCAAATATTGTTTTGGTTTTAAGACTACATGTATCATTATATTTTGAATTGTGTACATACAATTGATTTATTTCATTGTAAAATTAAAATGGTTACAGATTTGCAGAAGTTCAATCAATTTTATCTGTAACTATCTTTATCCTTCTTTTAAATGAATTACCAAAAAATATGAAACAATTTTTTATATTAATTTGAAGATTTTAATGATGTTGGAAATAATGCTCCTCTCAGAATTTTCCTCCAAGCAGAAATCCAAATTAGAAGACTCCACTAATAAGTGAGATATGTTGCTTCCTCTTCTAAGGTTGAGAGATTTCCTAAACTAGTGTGCAGGCACTCCAAGAGACATTTTACATCCCACAATACATCCCCTGTGCAGGCACTCCACCCCCTATACATCCCACAATACCATATTCTTCATAGATTAGGGTTTCACAAGGTTAATTTAAAGTGGAATGCCATATTCTTCATATATTAGGGTTTCACAAGATTAATTTCAAGTGGAGAATTTCCACAAAGAATAATGGTATTGAAATAGTGGGGTTTGTAAAATGGGAAAGTTTACAACAATTTCTATGGAGGTAGTGGCCCCTAAAAAAACATTTCAAGAGGAGGGAGAAGACCCAATAAAGCTATTTTCATAAATTTTCATAAGAGGCTATGGAGGATTGAAGATCCAAAGTGTAAGCGTTTTCAACATTAGGGGCAAATGTAAATTGTTTTTCTATAAAACGAACAAAAAAATGTAATTCCAATAAAAGAGGTGAATAAAAGTATTCACCGGGAGACAAAAAATTTATAAAAGCATTGCAGCAACAAAGACGTGTCATAGGAAGTTCTATAGAGCCAACCCTTTTTCATGTTGGATGTAGGCCTAGCCTCCATGTAGGTATAGCTCAGGACTTATTGCCTTGCAAAACCTGAAGAATCTCCCAGGGATGATTATATGCCTTTGCAAAACCTGAAGGAGCATCCCAGGACTGATTATATGTCTATGCAAAACTTGAAGGATCTCCCAAGACTGATTATATGCCTCTACAAAACCTGAAGGAGCATCTCGGGACTGATTATATGCCTTTGCGAAACCTGAAGGATTTCCCAAGGCTGATTATATGCCTCTGCAAACCCTGAAGGAGCATCCTAGGGCTGATTATATGCCTCTGCAAAACCTAAAGGAGCGTCCTAGGGTTGATTATATGCCTCTGCAAAACCTGAAGGATCTCCCAAGACTGATTATATGCCTCTGTAAAACCTGAAAGAGCATCCTAGGACTGATTATATGCATCTACAAAACCCGAAGGATCTCCCATGACTGATTATATGACCCCGCAAAACCTAAATGAGCATCCCAAGACTGATTATATGCCTTTGCAAAACTTGAATCCCCTACTAATGTCTAGTCGTCTTCAGATCATCTTATCGTCACTCGGAGCACAGCCCAGATGCACACATCTCGACCAAAACCCATACATCTACACCATGGGAGGACACACCTACCACCATGTGAGAATGGCTTCCGTGCATCTGCGTCTTTTGGACCCATCACCTCCCCTTCGAAGGAACCTCGATCTGAAGTACACCAAGCTTCTCTCTGAATTTTTCAAACTTCACTCTGGCTAATCGCTTGGTCAACACATCGGCTATCTGCTTGTCTGTTGCAACATATTGGAGCTTCACTACTCCTCTTTGCACCATATCCCTGATATATTGGTACTTGATCTCAATGTGCTTCGACTTGTCATGAAACAGTGGGTTCTCGGACAACTTCACACAACTCTGGTTGTCACAGAAGATACAAGTCGCCTCTAACTGGAGATCAAACAAATCAGACGGTAGCTTCCTAAGCCATACTGCCTCACAACTAGTTGAACAAGTTGCAACATATTCTGCTTCGGCTGTACTCAGTGCCACGTAGGACTGCTTCCTGCTAAACCAAGAGATCACACCTGATCCCATACTAAAGAAACACTCCAAAGTGCTCTTCCTATCTAAGGCACTTCCAGCCCAGTCCGAATCAACATAACCCTGCAAGTTAACCTTTTGATTCATGTCATATCTGAGCCCATAATCAATTGTACCCTTAAGGTACCTCAATATATGCTTTGCAACAAACACGTGAACTTTGCTCAGATCCGTCAAGAACTGGCTCAAAGTGTTCACAACAAAACATATGTCTGGTCTTGTGTTCATCATGTACATCAATGATCCAATCATCTGACGATATATTGTGGCATCAACTGACTCTGACGAAGCTCGCAAAGTAGCTTCAAGTTCGATGACATGGGTATGGCTATTTCCTTGTAGTCCATCATCCCGAACCTCTTCAGGATCTCTACTGTATACTTGGGCCTTGATCAAGGAAGACTCCATTTGTACTCTACCACACCTCCATACCTAGAAAATAATGCATCCTGCCCAAGTCCTTCTTCTCGAACTCGGCAACAAGCTTCCTCTTTGTATTAGCAATCAACCCATCCTCACCTGTTGCAAACCGGTCATCTACATACAATAGTAGTATCAATGGGTTCCCTTTATCAAACTTGTAGTAAAGGTTGGAGTCCGCTTTACTCTTGGTAAAGCCCAAACTAGTCAGGAAGTTGGCCATCATGTCGTATCATGGCCTGGGAGCCTGCTTCAATTCGTATAAATCTTTCTTCAATTTGCACACATGACTCTTTCTGTCATGTGTCTCAAATCCGAGTGGCTTCTCCACATACACTTCCTCTTCCACTACACTATTCAAGAATGTTGTTTTGACATCCATCTAGTGTATCTTCCATTTCATCACTGCAGCCAGAGCAAGTATTGTTTTGATGGAAGTGTATCTGGCTACAGGTGCAAAAGTCTCCTCATAATCTATCCCTTCTTTCTAGGAAAATCCACGTGCCGCAAATCTCACTTTATATTTCTCTATGTTTCCATCCGTGGCATGCTTGATCTTGTAGATCCACTTGGAAGTCACAACAAACTTCCCTTCTAGTCTCGGGACCACATCCCAAACATCATTCTTCATGATTGACTGATATTCCTCGATCATGGCATCCTTCCATTCCTTCTTTTTTGTCGCTTCTTCATAGCTGGAAGGTTCTTTGTCAATGATGGCACACAACAGGGCTACATAATTGGAGTATGGCCTAGGTCTCTTTCTTTCTCTGTGCATTCTTTCTAGAGCGCCATATCTCTCTGCATCTACGATAGCCCCTCATACCCATGTCTGTTTCCTCTTGTGAGAATTCTTCTCACAGGGTGGATCTATAGGTTCATGAGGTTCTTCTATTTCTCGATCTTCTTCTCGAGTTGCTTCATTCATTGTTGTATCTCGGATCCTAGGTACTTCTTGTTCTTCAATGTCTTCAATGGGTAGTTTTCTAGATTTGTTGTAAGCTGAGTCTTCATCAAATGTCACGTCCATGTTGATATCGATCTTCTTGTACCCTGGAAAGTATATTATGTAGGCCTTCGAGTTTTCACTATATCCCACAAATATGCCCTTCTTTCCTGAAGGGTCTAAATCAATCATTTTCTCCTTTGGAATGTTTATGTACATTGGGTAAGCAAATATTCTGAGATGGTTGACTTCTGGTTTCTCGCTGAATAAATTTTTTCTGGTGTCTTGTTATTCAGTACTGTGTGTGAAGTACGATTTTGTAAATACACGATTGTTCTTGTAGCTTCTGCCCATAGATGCATGGGAAGATCCTAATCATGAAGCATTTCCCTTGTTGCTTCTATAATCGTTCTATTCTTCATTTCTGCAACTTTTTTTGTTGTGGATTGTATGGAGTGGTCAACTCCTTAATCCCCGACTCTCTGCATAATTCCTTGAATTCTTCTGATGTGAAATCTCCACCATTGTCTAATCGAAAGGTCGTGATTTTATTTTCAGGAAGACCGTTAACTACTTTGCTCGAAAGTGATAGTGTTCTATAGTGCACATGTGCAAGCCTTCTATGCCATAGTTCACTTGGATCCATGTAGTCATGAACCAAGGCTTGTTCAGGTTGGCCCTTTAGTTTGTATAAGCCTCCCTCTTGCTCTCCAATCACTACTGCATCATCTATAGTCTTTCTTTTTGGACACATAAGAACTTGGCCATCAATAAATGCAACTCTCATACCTTTTGCATCCAATACAGATATGGAGAGAAGATTCTTCTTGAGTCCTGGTACATATAGAACATCCTTCAGCTTCAAAGATTTTCCATAGTTTAGCTTGTAAGAGGCTTCACCACTTCCTTTTATAGGGTATTGGTGGTTATCTCCAAGTTTCACCTTGTGAGGTGACTCTTGTTCAGATAGATTCACAAAGGATTATTTAAATCCTGTCATATGCTTGGAAGCCCCACTATCTACAAGCCAATTGTTGCTTCCATGTGACGCAATATCTGTGAGAGCTAAAATCAGAACATAGTCTTCATCGATTGAAGAATATTCATTGTCTCCTCTGGTTCTCTTCCCGGGAAGTTCATAATCCTCTGCAGTGTGAGCATGCTGTCTCTTGTTGTTGTTCTTCTTCTTTTTGTTCTTGGCACAATCTATGGAAAAATGTCCCTTCTCATCACAAGTATAACATCTAACATTAGATAGATCTCTCCTTGGTCTTCTAGGGTTCTCCCTCTGATTCTGGTGGGGATGTTTTTCTTTCTTGTGATGAGAGGGTTCCCTTTTGTTATTCTTGGTGTGTGTTGTGACAGCTTGATCTTCATTTCCCGTCTTTTCTTCTCGAGATACGATTTGAGCATCTTCTTGTGAGCATCCTGCCCATAGCCTACTGAAAGTGATTAACTTTATTCTAGCACAAACTCCTTGAATAAAGGAGTCCCATGACCTAGGGAGACCATTAAAGGTGGTCATCACAACTTCTAAATTTCCTATGTCTTCTCCCACGGCTTCAAGTTGTTCCTTGATTTGAGAGGCCCTCGTAAAGTATGATTGTATGGTCTTTGCACTCTGGATCTTCACATTCTTCAACTGATTTCACAATGTCATCTTCCGGTTTATATTATTTCCTTCAAATAGCTTGGTAAAGGAATCAAACATCTCTTTAGTTGTCTTTAAGGAAGAGACATGTGGTATAAGGGGATCCTTGATAGAATCAACAATAATCGTCTTGGCCTTGACCAAGTTATTATTGTGTAAGTATTTAGCCTCATCTCTCTTTGGAACTGGAACCTCTTCATTTATCTAAGTGTCCAATTCATTCTCTTCAAGGACTAGTGAAATGCTATACTTCAATGCTCGAAAATTATCAGCTCCTTCAAGTTTATCCTCAAGCTTGGTGTGGTGAGACATCTTTAATGAGAACCGCAGATGGATATACAAAAGATTTAGATCTTACCACTTTGAGATGCCCGGACTAGATTTGGAGCTGGTCTTCTACAGTGATGGTTTTTTGGTTCGGGGTCAAATTAGGGTTTGACTTTTCTGAAGTTTTACCAAACCAGAAATTTTGATCTCGGTCTCTAAATTTTGATTTTGGGGAGGAGAACAATTCTATGCTGGGTCCACTCTAAAATTCCACTTCTGTGAAAAGCCCTATTTTCCCGCAGTAGTGACAAGCCAAAACTGAAAATGCCCAGAATCAGATTCTGCTTTGACGGGAAGATGCACCCTTTTAAGGAGAGGTAGCCTAGCCTCCTTTCCTTAATGAGCTGTGGAGAGAGACCCAAAAATTAAGAAGCCCTGGATTTTGCAGCTGCACTATGCCTTCTTCTTAGTTTGGCTCTGATACCATGTTAGATTTTTACAGTTTATTCAATATGATCTAGGATCTTATTTGAGAGAATAACATGCACAGCAATAATCAGAAGAGACAAGAGACATAAAGATTTTCCTTGAGGGAACCATAAAGGATAAAACCTTGTAACTTCTTCAGAGATAGAATGAGCACCAGTAGCAAAAGTAAAACCCAAAAGTATAAAGATGATCTTCGACATCTCCTCTCTCTCTCATGCGCACTTGATGAGTGTGTGTGTAAAATAAAAAGTCACTCTCTATTTATACCTATTTTCCACTTGACTTTTTCTCCTATTGGGTCGACTTCTCTAGGAGAGTCTAATAACCCAATTACCACTTATTTCTAGGGACTAATGCCCCGACATACAAAGGAGGATTAACCTCAATGAATTTACATGACTCAAGTACAATGATGACTATCGGAGGAATGAACATCTTCGTCGGAGGTACAATAATAAATTACAAATACAATATAAAATATACAAGTGAATATCTTTTAAAGTTACAATTACATTAACACATCTTATGATACAATCTTTGTGACTGTACTATTCTCAGAAAGTTTGTGGGGTTTTCTCCTTTATGGTTTCCCCGATGAAAATATTTTTGTCTTGTGTATCTGTTCTATCTTATGCATATTGTACTTGTTATTCTTTTAGATAAATATTCTAACTAAGCTAATAAGATCTGGAATAACACACAATCACTTCTATCAAACAAAATAATGCCAAGACAAATAAATATTTCTATCAATGAATCAACTCATGCCATTCATAATAAAACTTATGTCATCGATTGGTCCAAGTTCCAAAAGATCCAAAACAAGGTACTAAAGCCTATTGCAAATCACAAATAACTAAACTTCAAAACAATGCTCAAGGGATATATTACATTGGGATGTGGTCCAACAGTTGAGATGTGGTGGAGCCACACAAACGTCGTATGTTTAAATCCTGATGTGCATAAAGCTTGGAACAATTGTGCTTTGGCCAAGTTTTATGGCTGCCCATGTTGGAAAGCATTTACCGTTACCAAACAAAAGCAAGGTTTAGCGGATTAGAGTAAGTCTACTTGGAATTTCTTGAGTTTCATTTGACTTTTATGGGTTAACAAGTCATGCATTTCGGTTTTGTTGTAAACATTTTGAAAGTTAGATATAATGTTTTTTTATGTCAATCAAGGTTGATAGTTTACCCAGTTTAGCACTCATGAATTATGTAGATGTATGCAAAGAGTTTCTGGGAAGTTATTCCTTGAAAATAAATGCCTTTACATGTTGTGAGAAAAGTGATTTTCATCCTCTACTTTGTTCATTAACATATCAAAGATCTATATCAATATATTATGAAATTATATCTTAAAATGATTTATAATATATTTTATACAATATGATGCACAACATATATAATAAAAATCTTATGAAATGTAGCAATTATAACACATTTCTAAACAAAATATTTATTCCAAAGAAATAAGTATGAAAATAATTTAATGAAGATTTAAAGACTTTAGTTTTCATAATTATTGGCTTGTGCTCATTTAAGAACCACACATGCATTGTAAGACACAATACAGTTAGACAACCTTGTTCGAAACATGTAAAAAGACTTTAGAAAACATGTACATAAAGACTTTTCTTCGGCATCAATCTTTATATAAATGCACTTTTCTTTTATCGTTTCCTACACAGTGACCGAAATAACTTCGTCCTTGATTTGTAAGCAAGGAGATCCTAATACGATAGCATAAATAGACACTTTTTGAAAACGGATTTACTATTTAAGGGAACTCCCCTCTTTCTAAGTTTAAAGATACAAGGAAAAGGGGAATAAAATAGATGATAAATATCGCTGCAACCCAGTAAATGTAAATAAAAGAAACATAATTACATATGTATAAGCAAATAATCTGATGTTTAAAATGACTACCTCAAACTATCTGAAATGCAAATTAATTTTATTGGTGTTTTGGTTTTAAGGTAAAGCTTATATCTTTTAATCAACTTAATTAGGGATATTCAAGCACCTAATTTAATGTTTAAAAATTTAAACGACTACCTCAAGGTGTATGAAATGCAAAGTGTTTAAAAATTGGTGTTCCATTGGTAACTTGAAACTCGTATCTTGATTAACAATGATAAAGCACATCTTTATCTTGATCAATCAGAATTATTGTGACCTAATTTATTCATAATACTAAATAAAAAAAACTAAACATGATTACAAGTTAGGAGATCCTTGTCCAAATATTTCAATCTAGCTTATAAGGTTTCAACAACCCAGACATGTCTTCGGTTAAGAATTTTAATTTTAAGCAAATCTGACAAACTCTGTATGACTCGTTACCCACTGTATATAACTTCACCAATAATGGTTGTGCCATGCAGGATTCAAGTACATGACACATAAACCAGTCCAATTTAAAAAAGGGTCTAACATATGTGTAGTCAATACTTGTTGAACTTTGATTTTCATATAAGTATTTGCATTCTAGATGGCTTCAACTAATGCAAGGATCCCTATGATATTCAGAAAAAGATATGATGTTAGTACAGTATATAGTGGTTAGGAAAATCCAAATGACATGTGAAAGCATGCACAAAGCCTAAGTTCTATACAGATCATAAGGCTCTCAGGAGGTTCCCTATCCATGCATGTGTTATTCAGATGTTCTTTGGGTGATAATATAGCTAAATAAAACTCTTTCAACATGTGGAATGTCTTTTAATTATGTACATTGTAAAGCATAAAAGGGAGTTTTTTCGTGGCTTGCTTAGAAGTTGGAACTTTATATCAAGTAGGATACCTTGCCACTGTATAGATGTAAACTAATAAACCAATAGCTGCATCATGGAAGAAAACACATAGTTTTTCCATTTTTAATAAATAACCAGCAATATCCATTTGCAATTGTTAGCATATATACTAGCATATTATCTTCATAACGTGACAGAGAAAAACAAGGCAATATCGCTAAATGTAATGAAGATTGTCAACCCATAAAATACAATTTTGGTTAGTGGCAGTTAGAAAAATTTTAGANTACAATTTTGGTTAGTGGCAGTTAGAAAACTTTTAGATATTTGATTTAACCACAAACAGACGGATTTCACAATGTATTAATAGTGGCATGTCCTAAATGGAAAAGACTTGATCAGCATGAGGCAGAACGAGGATATAACCTTGCCATCAGCTCTAAAGTGATAGTAGCCTTAATATCTATTTCATAATGTTCTTAACATCACAGTGTTACACACAATCATGCAATTTCTATTGAACCAAGAGTAGCTTGAAAAATTTACCGTGCTATTAAAACACCAAGTCCATTGTGTAGTGGTACAATAGTTAGCCTTTGATTGATTTCTGTACCATCTCATTGCTGCATTACATAATCCCATAATGACCAGAGACTGCAACAAATATTTCTTCACATGAATAACATTAAATAAGTAAACATCTGTAGGTGTAAATAAACAAATTTAGTTGCATGCAAAGTGCACGCACACCTTATGTCTTGCCTTCCACATTCCTATTTACATCATCAGATGAAGACACAGTGTTTGATGCATCTTTTGTATTTAGCAGTTGCCCATCCACTGGCACTAAACATGGAATACCATCAATAACCTGCCAAAACATGGGTTATATACTATGAATACCAAGATAGAAAATGCTAACATAATATCCCAAAACTAGGGTGGAAAAAAATGTTCTTTTGAACTAGATATTGAAGTAGTGCACAAGTAAAAAATGAAATATCATGATTGATTAAATGAGAAATTTTAGAACATAACTTGCTACAAAGTAATCTCATATTGTGCATATCAAGATGGAAAGTGAGCCAACAAAGCATGCATGCGTGTATTAAGTGACAAGCACCAATTGGTATATAATCTGCACATGATGACAATCCCTGGCTTTCATTCAGCCCCACATTACCAAAACAGGGAACCCCATGAGCAAGAAACAAGTGTGTCATAAACAAACAACCAAACTAAACATGTTATCATAATGTACTATTTGGTAAAATATCGTCTTGATTAATTCACCTAATATTTAATTATCGACCGGGGTTGGTAGGCTTAGAGTTGACACAAAATATATGCGAAGGTAGAGGGATTCCTATGGCGCTATGGAAATATTTTAACAAACAAAAGATCGAAAGATCTTTCAAAATGAAAAACTGAGTCAAACTCTAAAGAATTCAATTATCAAGGTAATTGAACCAGAACAGAGTACTAGACCAGAGTGGTATCAAGTTATACTACTCTATTCTATAAACAATTACTATAAGATAAAGATATAGACAATGCTATTCTATGACAATAAGCTACTCTCTATGAGAAGATCTATTTTACTGCTAAACAACTTTAGAGACTAACTGCACAAAATTACAACAACTGGGTATGCTTCTAAGAAAAACTATACATGCAACTAACAGATGTACATAATGGTTTAAACTAAACTATCTAGTTCCACTCCCCTTGGTTGTTCTGAGGATAAGGATTCATTGTTATTCAAACAAAAGTAGGAGAAGTGTCAAAGTGACTTTCAAAGGAAGTGAAGAAACTAAATGGAATCAAATCTAACTTAACTTCTACAAAGATGTGTATACTAAGAA
>LPNX010918227.1:606551-634320 GCA_001517045.1 Pseudotsuga menziesii | reverse complement strand
TCAGCTATCTTGTCAAGGCATTGTCCTCAGAAGAGCACTTGTCTGCATGCCAGACAACTATATCTGATGATTGATCTCCTGGTTTGATTGTCTTTCAGTTTATGAATGGTTGTGTTCAGTTTTAAGGCTTCATCATCTCAAACTGGATTTCAATTTTATATCAAATATACTCCACCCTGTTTGTGTATCGTTTACTCTAATATAATGTTTATTTGTTTGAATGCTCTCCATATTTGCTGCTTCAGCAACACAATTGATATTGGCAAGTTTTGTCCTCCTTTAGCTCTAGGGATCTCTCATGAACTCTCCCCCTCTTTGAATTCTCGTAATAATATTAAACTTTGAACTTTTAGTTATTGCTGAACAGATGGATCTTTATTGACATGAAACACAAAATTAAAAATGAAAATTTTGTCAAGGACACTCACAAGGTCCTCTTTGGGTCTTTTGAGGTGCCATATCCTGTTTTTAAATATCTTGAAAATCATAGAAAATGTATATTCCTATAAATATCCTGTATGCAGTATGTGAAGCCCAAGGTTTACACACTGAACTATGGAATGGCCTTTGGCCAGGCAGCAAAGCTTCTGTCACTTGAAGCCAAGGGAAATCGTGCTCTTATGCCTAGCTCAACAAGTAAGTGTACTATGTGAGTCTCTACTTCATTCAGGCTTATGCAGTTTGTTAATAAGTTCAAGGGCAGGAAGGATGTGTTCAGGTTTTTTTCCTTAGGTAGAAATATAAAGGGGTTTTTTTAAAATCGGCAAGGCATATTGGGAGGGGGCTAAAAAAATGATTTTGGGAGGTATTTTCCAATATTTTTTGAAAATAGGGGTATTGTTTCATATGCCACGAATGAACGTGCTATGGCATGGTTTCACTAAGTGAAGACCCCGTGGATGAGGATGAGGATGAGCATGAAGAGGATGATGATGATGAAGATGTTGATGATGATGATGATGATGATGAAGAATATGATGATGACAGTGTGTTAATGTATTTGTAACTTCATAATGTATTCATCCATATATCTTATGTATTGTACCCCGATGTTTATTCTGGGATGTGTCTATAATGTACTTGAGTAATATCATGCCCCGATGTTCCTATCGGGAGGTTCTATAATGTAAACAAGTCATGTCAAGTCATGGTGGGTAACCCTCCTATTGATCAAGGGTTAAAGTCCCTGCAGTTCCGGGGCACTAGGGTTATTAGACTCTCCTAGAGAAGTCGGCCCTAGTAGGTTATTGTCAAGTTGGGAATTAGTATAAATAGAGAGTGAGTCTCTCTATTTATCACACACTCACTCACACTCAGTTGTAGTGCATAGCTGAGGAAGAAGAAGATACTGGGGCTAGGAAGAAAGAGGCTACTGCTGTCGGGAGATCATCTTACTGTTTTCAGGTTTTACTTTTGGTGCTGATTCTATCTCTGAGTAAGTTGTGGGGTTTTCTCCATTTATGGTTTCCCCGAGGAAAAACACTGTGTTCATTGTCTCTTGTGTTTGATTGCTGTGCTTGTTATTCTCTCAGTTAAAGATCCTAATATAATGCTAGCTTAATGTTAAAAATATAACATGGTATCAGAGCTAACCTGAGAAGAAGACACTGTACAATTGCGGGAACTAGGGATTCCTACTTTTTGGATCTCTCTCCACAAATTTTCAGCAAAATAAGGCTGGACTAACTCTCCTCCCTACGGCGCATCTTCTGTCGAAGCAGAATCCAATTCTGAGCTTTTTCAGTTTTGGACCTGACACTACTACCGAAAATTAGGGCTTTCCATAGAAGTTGAATTTTTCAGTGAGCCCAGGCCTGGATTGATCTCCTCCTAAAAATCAAAGTTTATAGATCAAGATCAAAGCATTTGGTTGGACAGAACTCTGAAAAATTCAAATCCTAATCTGCTCCTGAACCAGCAATGCATAAATTCGGCTCCAAATCCAGATCTGACATCCTGACCTGGTAAGATCTAAATCTTTTGTATTTCCATTTGAGGTTCTCAGTTAAGATGTCTCATCATACCAAGCTTGATGAAAAACTTGAGGGAGCTGATAACTTCCAACCTTGGAACTATAGGATCTCCCTGGTCCTGGAAGAAAATGAGTTGGAATCCTATATCAATGAGGAGGTTCTAGTTCCAGAGGGAGATGAGGCTAAGGACTTACACAAGAAGAAGTTGGTTATGGCAAAGAGGATTATGGCTGATTCAATCAAGGATCACCTCATACCACAGTTGTACTCCCTAAAGACACCTAAATCTATGTTTGATGCCCTAACCAAAATTTTGGAAGGGAAGAACATAAACTGGAAGATGACTCTGAGAAACCAGCCGAAGAATGTAAAGATCCAGAATGTAGAGGCCATCCAGTCCTACTTTACAAGGGTCTCTCAGATCAAGGAATAGCTGGAAGTAGTAGAAGAAGAAGTAGAAAATGCAAATATTGTAATGACCACCTTGAATGGTCTCCCTAGATCATGGGTCTCCAAAGAAGTTAGTCAAGTTCAGCAGAATATGGGAAGAATGCTCTCAAGAAGAAGCTTGGATAGCAGCTCGAGAAGAAAAGATGGGAAGTGAAGATCAAGCTCTCACAGTTCACTCCAATAAAAGCAGAAGAAGCTCTCATCACCCCATAAGTAAGAACCTCCACCAAAGAGATAACACTAGAAAATATTTATCTAAATTAAGATGCTATACATGTGATGAAAGAGGACACTTTGCCAAAGACTATCCCAGAAACAAAATTAACTCCCATAAGAAGAAGGGAAACAAGAGAAGACATAATGCTCATGCTACAGAGGATGATGAACCCTCCACAGATAGATTCAGACAAGAAAGTGATGATTCTTCTAGTGATGAAGAATATGTGCTGATCTCCACTCTCACGGGAACTATCTCACATGGAAGCAATGATTGGATTATAGATAGTGGTGCTTCCAAACATATGACGGGATTCAAAGAATCCTTTGTGAAGCTATCTGAACATGACTCACCTCACAAGGTGAAACTTGGGGATGACTACCAGTATCCAATAAAAGGTAGTGGGGAGTCGTGCTATAAGCTAGACTCTGGAAAGCCTATGAAGATGCAAGATGTATTGTTTGTACTAGGACTAAAGAAGAACCTCATCTCCATATCTGCATTAGATGCAAAAGGCATGAGGGTTGCATTTGTAAATGGCCAAGTTCTCATGTGGCCAAAGGGAAATACTTTTGATGATGCAGTAGTGATTGGGGAACAAGAGGGAGGTCTATACAATTTGAAGGTCCATCCAGAACAAGCTTTAGTCCATGACACAGTAGAGCCAAATGAACTTTGGCATAGAAGGCTTGCACATGTGCACTATAGAGCACTACCACTTGCAAGCAAAGCTGTTGAAGGTCTTCCAGAAATTCAAGCAAAACATGATGGAGTCCGCAAGGGATGTGCAAAAGGAAAGAACACAAAGAAGAAATTTCCAAGTAGCGATAGCAGGAAAAAGGAATCTTGGAAATCATTCACTCCGATGTATGCGATCCAATGTCATCAAGTTCATTAAGCGGGTATGTATACTATGCTTCTTTTATTGATGATTTTTCTAGGAAGACATGGATTTACTTCATGAAGAAAAAAGATGAAGTATTCAGCAAGTTCAAGGATTCAAAGCCTTGATCGAGAACCACATAGAGAAGAATATCAAGACCTTTTGATCAGACAATGGTGGAGAATTCACTTCAAATGAATTCAAATCATTATGCAAATATTCAGGGATTAAGAGGGAGTTAACTACTCCATATAATCCACAACAGAATGGGGTTGCAGAAAGGAAGAATAGAACGATCATGGAAGCTGCAAGGGCTATGCTTCATGACCAATATCTTCCCATGCATCTATGGGCAGAAGCACCTAGAATTCATGACACAACCATGAACGAAAAATACCAAGAAGAAGATCGGGAAATAGAAGAACCTCAAGAACCTGTAGATCCACCTCAAGAGAAGAATCCTCATAAGAGGAAACCTACTTGGGTATGAGAAGCTATCCAAGGTGCGGAAAGATATGGGGCTCTAGAAGAGATCACAGAGAAAGAAAGAGAACCAGGTCCTGCTTTGGTTATGTAGCCTTATTATGTGATTTCGTCGATAAAGAACCTTCCAATTATGAAGAAGCAACAAAACAAAAAGAATGGAAGGATGCTATGAGCGAAGATTATCAGTCGATCATGAAGAATGATGTTTGGGATGTTATCCCAAGACCAGAAGGGAATTTTGTTGTAACTTCCAAATGGATCTACAAGATCAAGCATGCTGTAGATGGTAGCATAGAAAAATATAAAGCAATATTTGTTGCTCGTGGCTTCTCCCAGAAAGAAGGAATAGATTATGAAGAAAGTTTTGCACCTGTAGCCAGATACACTTCCATCAAATCAGTACTTACTCTGGCTACAGTGATGAAATGGAAGATACACCAGATGGATGTCAAGACTGCTTTCTTGAATGGTGTAGTAGAAGAAGAAGTGTATGTGGAGCAGCCACTCAGTTTTGAGACACATGATAGGGAGACTCATGTGTGTAGATTCAAGAAATCCCTGTACGGTTTGAAACAGGAACCTAGAACATGGTACGATAGAACTGATAGCTTTCTATCTAGTTTAGGCTTTACTAAGAGAAAAGCAGATTCCAACCTTTACTACAAGGTTGAAGATGGCAACCCAGTGATGCTCCTACTATATGTAGATGATCTGTTTGTAATAGGTATGGATAGGTTGATTGTTGATATGAAGAGGAAGCTTGCTGCGGAGTTCAAGATGCAGGACTTGGGTATGATGCATTATTTTCTAGGCATGGAGGTGTGGCAGAATGCAGATGGAATTTCCCTGGGACAAGGGAAATATACAGTAGATATCCTGAAGAGATTCAAGATGATGGACTGCAAGGCCATGACCACACCTATGTCATCAAACCTAAAGCTATTGAGTGATGCTTCATCATAAGTGGTTGATGCTACGATGTATCGTTAGATGATTGGGTCCTTGATATACCTGATGAACACGAGACCAGATATTTGCTTTGCTGTGAACACCTTGAACCAGTTCCTGACAGATCCGAGACATGTTCACTTGATTGTTGCAAAGCATATTTTGAGGTACCTAAAGGGTACAGTTGATTATGGGCTCAAGTATGAGGCAAATCAGAAGATTAACCTGGAGGGTTATGTTGATTCAGATTGGGCAGGCAGTGCCATCGATAGGAAGAGCACTTTAGGGTGTTGGTTCAGTATGGGATCAGGTGTGATCTCGTGGTTCAGCAGGAGGCAATCCTGTGTGGCACTGAGTACAGTTGAAGCATAGTATGTTAAAGCCTGTTTATCTAGTTGTGAGGCAGTATGGCTGAGGAATCTACTGTCTGATTTATTTGATCTCTAGTTAGATGCTACTTGTATATATTGCGACAACCAGAGTTGTGTGAAGTTGTCGGAGAACCTAGTGTTCCATGATAAGTCGAAGCATATTGAGATCAAGTATCACTATATCAAGGATATGGTGTAGAGAGGAGCAGTGAATCTCCAGTATGTTGCAATGAATGAACATATAGCTAATGTGTTGACGAAGCTATTAGCCAGAGTGAAGTTTGCGTACTTCAGGGAGAAGATTGGTGTTCTCTAGATTGATGTTCCTTCCAAGGGGAAGTGATGAGTCCATGAGCCATTATGACATGGTGAGAGGATTGGTTCCTTCCATGGTCAGATGTAAGGGCTGAGCCATTCTGTCATGGTGAGAGGATTGGTTCCTTCCATGTTAGATATGAGTGCTGAGCCATTCTGATGTGACTGTAGGATTGGTTCCTACATGATCAGATATAAGTGCTAAATGCCATTCTTGGAATGGAGGCACTTGGTCAGTTACCAGGAATACTTAGTCTGGGGCTGAGGTCCATTCTAATGTGATTGAGGGATGTGTTCCCACTTGATCAGATATAAGGGCTGATGCCATTCTTTGGGAGAATGGAGGCACCTGGTCAGTTACCAGGTGTTATCTCCGAAAATAATTTATTTTGATAGTATGAAGAATTTAACTCATTCAATGAAGGATATGAATATCATTGACAGTTTGAAAGCCTCTGTTTTTGATTTGGATGAAAATTTTACAAGTTGTAGCTTTCGGTGGCTTAGTCAAGGACTATCATAGCTCATTAGCCACTGAAAAGCTATGTTTCAGAAGCTAAACAGTTGAACGCGGGCCGAAGGTGAATCACCGAAAGAGGTTTGAGAAAGCAGGGTCAAAGTAACACTTTCGGTGGCTTAGGTGAGACTACAGAAAACTCATTAGCCACCAAAAAGGGGCACTTTCAGCAGACTAAAGAGAGAGAAAAAAAGGGTTTAAACCACTGAAAGCGAGTGGAAAGCAACATCAAGAAAGGTACATTCGGTGGCTTCAGAAAGGCTCAAAACATCTCATTAGCCACCGAAAAGGGTCATTTTTGGCAAATCGAAAAAGGGTGCAACACATATGCTAACCAACGAAAGCTGGAAAATAAATATTGGGTGAAATTTTTTTTCGACGGTCTAGGCAAAAGCTATGGCATTTGTGTTGAACACCAAAAGAACAGGTTTTCGGCAGTTAAAAAGGGTTTTTGACAAAGTGGCTATCTGCCGAAAGCATAAATTCACCACGACGACGAGGTAAAGGTTTCTGATGATTTAAGCAAGAAAGATAACCTTTAGTTAGCCACCAAAATCCATCTTTTTGGTGGCTAGCTGACAAAATCACGAAGGATCTTAAACCACCGAAAGGCCAAAATAAGGAAACGGTTGGGAACTGTCACATTCAACCCTGTCCGCAAGACAAAAGATCATTTTAGAGCATTATTACCCACTGAAAAGATATGGAGCCGTATGATTGCATGGGAAATGAGTGAAAAGGGTCGTTATGTAAATAGCACAAACTGATTTGACTGCCAACCTCCAGTTTTCCTCCGCCTGTCCCAAAGGTCATCAAATAGCCATCAAATGCTCTGGCTGAAGTAGGTTACAGTTATGTGGGAAAAGAGATCTCAAGGATCAAGCTACTGTCATCATTTTGTTGACCTTAGCTTCCATAAAACACAAAAAACCCTCATAATCAGTGCCTTGGGTCTCCATCGTATTTCATTGTCAAAATTAGCATTGTTCCCACTAGAAAAACGAGATCTGAAGGAGCAGCTTACTGAAGAACATTGTATACAAAGTCTAAAGGCTGTTTTGTAGGTACCCAGGAGATACACCCATAATGATGAAGAAGAGTGGACCAGCTCTCAGGAAAGAGTTAGGTGATGTTAGTTATTTAGAGGCCCATCCAGAGGTTTGCAGATTGTTCCAGGAGGTAGGCTGCTACAAATTCTGTGAAAAAATACAGGGTTTCCATCAGCAGGTGGATGAAGCTTTTGCCCTGTCATTTGATGGTTCAAAATTATTCATAGGAAGGGAGCAATTTCTCATAGATGAAGCACTAATATCAGAGGTGACTGAACTCCCTTGCACAGGAGAGAAGTGGTTCCAGACCACCTTACCCAAAGATGTGGAATTCAGATCATATCTCAAGCCTGAGCATAGGGGAATAACATGGAAGAAGAGTGTGCCATCATAATGGTTGGAAGAGAACTGGAAATAGTTGCTAAAGGCCATTGTGGTCTATTTAACCTGTAAAGGGAGATACAATAGAGCAATGATCTATCATTTCAAACTCATGAACCACTTCACAGGTAAAAATCCTCTTAATTTTCCCTTTTATTTACACAGGACTCTAGGGAAGATGGCACATCAAGTGAAATCCCATCCATCCAAGATTGCTGGCCGGTTATGCCACCATGGTCTTATCCAGCTATTGGTCCAGGAGTTGTTGAAGAGAAGAAACATTACTTGGCCTTATTTTATGTTCTGGAATGGCTTTGAGACAGGCCTTCAGCCAGAGGAGAAAGGGAAGTCTCCTGCCAAGAAATACACAACTCCAAGGAGTGGGAGAAGAAGGAGGAGGTCCATTTCGCTAGCTACAACAAGAAAACAACCTCCCTCCTCCTCCAAGACCAAGAAGGAAAAAAAGAATTTGGATTTCAGAGAGAAAGGTCAGGAGGCAGAAGCACACCAGGAGAATGTCTTAAATCTACCCTATTCATATTTTGAGGAAGAGCAAGGAGAGGATGTAGCCCTAGCTCTGCAAATTGTTCCATTCACTGAAGCATTGCCATCCCCCAGACCACAGGAACAAGAGGAACCAGTAGAAAGGCCTTCCTCCAGCAAACCTAGAAGCCAAAAAATCAATCAACTACTGAGGTAGGTTTATGAAATGGAGGTCTTGGAAAGAGAATTGAAAAGAAACAACGAGACATTGACTACAAGAAACAAGCTACTGCACAAATCCTACTTGGAGCAGAGAGAAAGATACATTTTCTTGAAAAGGCTGAACACAAGGTACCTGAAGGACAATACCAGACTACTCAAGATGGTTAGGATCCAAAGGCTATAGCTGAAAGAAGCCAAAGCAAACCCTAGCAGCCACCTTGCCTTATCAACCCTAGTTGAAGCAACCATCAGTCTCCAGCCTCTTGAAACTAGCTAAGCCGCTGTTAACACCCCTAGCACGAAGCCTGCAGAAGAGAAAAACTGAGCCAATAGGTTAGAGAAGACATTTTTGATGAAAACCTCATAATTTTGGTAAAACAGGGCTTTCGGTGGCTTAGGCAGACGATGGAACAATCCATTAGCCACCGAAAGTGCCACTTTTGGCAGTTAGTGGGTCCGATAGACTGGCCGCTTAACCACTGAAAGCGGACATAAGTTTAAAATTTTTTTTTTGGCAGATAGAACCGGTTTTGGGAAACTGTAGATGGTTTATGGATGCGATATGAAGGCAAAGGGTGCTGAGGGACACATTAGAAAAGGTCTGTGTGAGATCCACTATGACATAACCACGCCAAAGGATACCAACCCTAGCTATCAAAGAGAAACCAAGGGTCTGACTGGCAGAGGACCAGCAACAGTGATCACCAGCATTGCTTCAATTATTTAATATTCAGTCAGTGAACTAAATCTTCATCGTAGTTAGACAAGTAGTTAGGTGGGGTTTCAAACCCTAATTTGAAAAAACTGTCACTTTTGAGTATTTTTGTAAAAACAGATCCAAGTTTTTAGGATCTGTACTTTTTGTAAAAGGCTATAAAGCCTAAGATCGATTTTATAATAAAGGTTCAACTTCGGGGATTTATAATCCTATAATGCTTTCAACTTCTCATTTTTACTCTTCATGAATATAAGCTCTTTTTGTTATGATCTGTTCAGCCATCATCTCTTTCTTTACTGTACTTATGCCTGAATGTGTATTTAGGTCATTTTTAGATTGATTAATAGCTGATAGCTGTCATCATATTGGTTTGTTAGTGCAATTTGATTTATAAGTTCCATCCTTATCATGATTTAGCCATTTATATACATGTGTTTTGCATGTAAGTCTGCCATCCTAATGAGTTCTTCATCCCTGCACCTTATTGTCAACTTCTGAGCAATTATAACTAAAAGCCTTGTAAATGAGTGTGTTTTATGTTTGCCTTGAGAGTGGAAAGGTTATATAGGTCAACTGACTTGATCCACATAAAAAAACCCTAAAAATATTGTAATTTACCAGGAATCATTGAGCTACAACCTAGAGGAGTTTCCTAGAGTGATAAAAAATTGGCGCCATTGCCAGGGAAGGAGACTGAAGCTCAGCTTCCGAAGGAGACAACATAAGATCCTTGCTTTGATGATAGACAAAGCTTGGACACTATTATGGTTGTAATCATATATCTAGAGACTCCATTGAAATAAGGTGGATTCAATAAGACTAAGTACCAGAGCAAACCCTAAGGGGTCACCAGCAACACCGGTTTCAGATCCAAAAGAAATTTTGAGAAGAGCTAGGGCTTTACTGAGACAGACCAGCAGTGCTGCAGAAAAAGCTACATCAGGTATTTCAAGAAATATTTCTGCTATTATTTCTTCTGTTGAAACTCTTAATTCTCAGGAATTTATAGATACATCAAAAAAATCTAGGGTTTGGGCATCTTCAAGCACTGTTTCTTGTGAAGATCCAATCCCTGGTGACTCCACTAGGATAAGTATACCAACACCTTCTTAGCAAGTATCTCCATCAGTGCTGCCTTCCTCAACCCTGTCCATACCCATTTCCAATATGGCTTCCCCTCAATTGACCAAGATGGAGAGGATCCTGGTGGCTAGGTATGCCCCCCTAATTCTCCCAAATCCCCTCTCAGCCATGCCTACTAGGGATTATCTCAAGTATATGCCTAAGTTTACAGGGGAAGGGGATTTCACTGCTGAAGAACATATAGAGGCATTTTACAGCTATGTTTAAAACATTAACATATAGCAAGAAGATGTATGGACTAGGGTTTTTGTGCAAAGCCTAGATGGTCAGGCTAGGAAGTGGTTTAAGGAACTGCCTGCTGGATCAATGGCAGGCATAGAGGCCCTAGATGACATTTTCCTAAAACATTGGGGAGAGAGGAGAGACCACCTCTACTATATCACATAATTCAACAATCTAAAAAGAGAAAATGGGGAGTCTGTCTCCAAATTTACCAAGAGATTCAACAATATGTACAGCAAGATCCCCACTGATACCTCAGCTAGGATAACTTATGCAAATGCCTTTGACTCTGATTTCTACCTGCTTCTCAGAGCAAGGAGGTATTCCTCCTTATAACTCATGCAGGATGCTTCCCTAGAGGGAGAGTCAAACATTCTGGCATCTCAGAAGGTCAAAGGGAAGATAGACAGGAAGAAGCAACCAACAGACCCTAGTGAGGCTTTGACATCAGAGAACAAGATTGACAAAATGACCAAACTGTTAGATAACCCAACTGCTAAAATGTCTAAATTGAAGGACCAAGGACATCTACTGTGAGGGGTAAAGGGCCAAGTGACTTTGCTCCTCGAAACCCAAATTTTGTTCCTTATAGAAGAGGAAACCCCCTAGTTCAGATTCTTAGAAGGGAGAGGAGCCAAAGGGAAGACTAGAGAATAAGAGCTCCATTTCAAAATGTTGTATTAGAAGAAGAGCCATAATTCATTGAAGAAGAAGGAGAAGCTGAAGACAACATCCACTGCATGGAGGATGAGGTGGGTTGTTATTTTTTGACACAGGAAGAATATGAAGAAGCCCTAATTGATGAGAAGATCACTGAAGAGGATTTATATCAAGTTGATGGTCAGGGAGGTTACCAGATCAGGGCTAGGCTGGTTGCTCCTCTCAAGAATAATGTTGTACCTGTCTAGTAGCCTGATACACCAACTAGAAAGGTTGCTGTTTTATGAAAGAAGGTGGATGCCACATCCAAAGCATTGCAGAAACCAACACCTTCAGCCATTCATGATCAAATCCAACTCAAACCTCCAGTTCATGAGGTAAGGTTTCTAGATAGGGTACATTATTCTTTCAACCTTGAGTCTGAAATATCAAAAATTGAAAATCCCTTTTCCTTTATTTGAACTAATGAAAAATGATGCATTCAAGTCCTCCATTCTGAATTCCCTTCAACCCAAGGTGCACATTGACACTGACTTTGTGAACCTGCAAGATGACAAGCTTGTTGTAACCCTGAGTCCCATGATCGAAGACCTAAATGAATAGTGCCTTCCATTCTACATATCCTTGAATATCCATGATAAAATCCTCCATAACTGTCTGCTAGATTCAGGAGCCTCTCATAACCTAATGCCAAAGGCTGTGATGGATGAGCTTGGTCTCAGCATCACCAAGCCCTACCATGAATTATTCTCCTTTGAATCTAGGAAGGTCAAGCTCTTGGGCCTCATCAAAGAACTTATTGTGAACCTAACTCAGCTACCTTCAAAAAGCATCATGATGGAGATTGTAGTGGCTGATGTCCCTCCAAAATTTGGTCTCTTGCTGCCTCGGTCATGGAGCAAAAGACTAGGTGGCACCCTTTAGATGGATCTTACATATGCCACCATTCCCATGTTTGGAGGAGAGACTAAGAGGATGTACTGGGAAAATCAGCTAGCCTACATCATAAGCAAGGAGAGCAACTCAGTGAATCACCCATCAAATTTTGGAGGGTGTTTGAGAATGATGATGAGCTTAGTAAATTCCTGCAGTTAATAGATGAATTCTCTGATACACACATAGACCAGGAAAACCTAAACATGGAGGAATCCAAATAGCTCAAGTTAAAAGATAAAGTGGCTGATCAGAACATTGTCCAATTTCCTAGCAACTACATACCCCAAGGTCTAGTACCACTGGAAGAGCTATTTGATCACAATGACATCCCTTTCAAGCCTGCTAAAAAGGAGCTAGATCCTTCTATCCAAGAGAAAAACATAGGGAGCCAAATCCATCCAAAACTGATAAATATGTCCACTGGATTGAATGCTGATCAAAGGTTTAAATTTTGAAGCTTGATAAAAGAGTTTGCTGATGTCTTTGCCTAGGAATATAGTGACCTAAAAACTTATGACACCAATATCATCCAACACAGAATTCCTTTGGAGAAGGACACCATTCCTTTTAAGCAGAAGCTGAGACCCATCAGCTCTCTCCTATTACTAGTGATTGAAAAAAAAATCCACAAGCTTTTGAAAGCCAAGATCATAATCCCCCTCAGGTATTTCAAGTGGATTGCAAACCTAGTAGTGGTAAGAAAGAAAAATGGAGAAATTAGGTTGTGTGTGGATTTTAGGAACCTGAACAAGTGTTCCAAGAAAGACAGCTATTCACTGCCCAAGATGGAACACCTACTGCAGAAAGTATCAGCGGCTATGGTTATGTCCTTCCTTGATGGCTTCTCTAGATGCAACCAAGTTGCTGCGCACCCTGATGACCAAGAGAAGACTGCCTTTACCAGCCCCTGGGGCACCTTCATGTATGCTAAAATTCCATTTGGGCTAATGAATGCTGGGGCTACTTTTCAGAGCGCCATGGACCTAGATTTTGTAGGGATAAAAGATAAGTTTGTGCTGATATATTTGGATGGCCTAACAGTTTACTATCATAGCCATCATGACCACTTACAAAATTTAAGGAAGGTTTTTCTGAAGTGTAGAAGGTATGGAATATCACTGAACCCCAAGAAGTCCCAGTTTGCACTCAATGAAGGAAATCTCCTAGGCCACATAGTCTTAGCTGAAGGTCTAAAGATTGATCCGGTAAGAGTGGACGCAATCCAAAAGCTGTCAATACCAAGGTCAAAAAGAGACATTAAATCCTTTTTAGGCAAGATAAACTTTGTCAGGAGGTTCATTCCTAATTTCTCCGAGATGGTAAAGCATATAACAGTCATGGTGAAAAAATATGTAGAAATAAAGTGGACTGACCAGGCAAGAAACTCTTTTGAAGACATTAAGAAGGCTATCATGGAGGCCCCAACCTTGATTAGTCCTGACTACACCAAGGGTTTTTACATTTTCTCTTTTGCATCTTATGACATAGTGGAAGTCGTACTATTACAAAATAATGATGAGGGTCTTGATCATCCAGTTGCATTCTTCAGCAAAACCCTGAGAGATGCTGAGCTGAAGTATGACCCAATTGAGAAGTATGCTTATTCTCTCATAAAATCTTTGAAGACTTTTAGAATCTACATTCTCCATGCAAAGGTCCTTGCATATGTCCCTTCAGCTGCTATGAAGGATGTTTTGACTCAGCCTGACATTGATGGGAAGAGAGCTATGTGGATTTCCAAACTCATTGAGTTTGATATAGAGGTGAAACCCACTAAGTTGGTAAAGGGACTAGGTCTAGCCAAACTCATGGCCAAAGAAAACTGCAAACTGATGGGAATAAATTTCACATGTGTCAAATCAACAAAGGTGCAGACTGTGGTAGTAGCAGAAGCATAAGTAAATCAAGATTAGAATGACATTACATCAGTAGCTGAGAACATATATTCATGTGAGTGGTACTCAGGTATCATTCAATTTTTGCAAAAATTAGAAGTTTCTCCTGATCTCACTCCTAACCAAGAACGAGATCTTAAGTTGAAATCTGTTAAGTTTTGCATAATTGACAAACTACTGTATTGGAGAGATCAGTCTGGAATTTTCTAAGGTGTCTAGATAAAGAGGAAGCATAGCAGGTCATGCATCACTTTCATTCTAGCACATGTGGAGGCCACCACTATTGGAAAACCACACCCCACAAGATCTTAAGAGCAGGATACTATTGGCCAGTCCTCTTTGCTAATGTATGCACTTTTGTAAGGGCATGTGACCAATGCCAAAGATTTATAGGGAAGCAACAGCTCAAATCCTTTCCACTTAGGCCTATTATGGTGAATGGGCCTTTCCAGCAATGGGGTCTAGATTTCATAGGTGAAATAAATCCACATTCCAGTGGATAGCATAAATGGATCTTAGTATCCACTGACTACTTTACCAAATGGATAGAAGTAGTATCCACCAGGAATGCCACTCATCAAGTCATCATGAGATTTTTATATGAGAATATATTTAGCATGTTTGGCTACCAGTAAGGTTAGTAACTGATAATGCACCAGCTTTCAAGGCCAGGGCATTAGTCAAAATGTGTGAATCAATGGGTATTCAACTGGTACACTCCACATCCTATTATCCTCAAGGCAATGGCCTAGCTAAGTCATCCAACAAAAGCTTATTCAGAATCATCAGGAAACTGCTGGAGAAAAATTAGAAAAGTTGGGAATCAAAGCTTAAGTTTGCTTTATGGGATGATAAGGTAACAAACAAAATATTCATAGGGACTTCTCCATTCAAGCTAGTTTATGGCACGGAGGCCATTTTTCCCATCCAGCTCATCCTTCCAGTGGCAAAGATCTTTCAGGAAGAGGAAGATGAACCAAATGATATGGTGAGAAGGATGATGGACTTGGTGGAGTTACAGCAAATCAAGGAGAAAGTTGTAGGAAAACAAGAAGCCCATCAGTAGAGGATAAAGGGCATGTTTGACAAAAGAGAAAAAGTAGACAACTTCCAAGTTGGAGATTGGGTACTCAAGTGGGATGCTGTCAGACAGGATAAGGGAAAACATGGAAAATTCAACTCTTTGTGGATTGGCCCTTTTGTGATAGCCCAGGTACATAAGAATAACACCTTCAAATTGCAGAATCATGAAGGGGAAGAGGTATTTGATGGCCCAGTGAATGGGCGGTTCTTGAAACTCTATTTGATTTGAGGCTTTGAGGCCTTATTATTGTAAATTAGTAGATAGTAGGCTGTTTTGCTTTCAGAATAAACTCCATGCCCAATGGAACAGTAGATGATAGTGTTAAGTTACTTAGTTTCTTTTAGGGAAAGGCATTTTGGTCTGGGATTCTTGGGACCTCATTGGGAGGTTCCCATCCCCAAGTAGGAGCCAGATGTTATCTCCCAAAATAATTTACTTTGATAGTATGAAGAATTTAACTCATGCAATGAAGGATATGAATATCACTGACAGTTTGAAAGCCTCTGTTTTTTATTTGGATGAAAATTTTACAAGTTTTAGCTTTCGGTGGCTTAGGCAAGGACTATCATAGCTCATTAGCCACTAAAAAGCTATGTTTCGGTGGCTAAATAGTTGAAAGCGGGCCGAAGGCGAAACACCAAAAGCAGTCTGAGCAAGCAGGGTCCAAGTAAGACTTTCAGTGGCTTAGGTGAGACTACATAAAACTCATTAGCCACCAAAAAGGGGCACTTTCGGTAGACTAGAGAGAGAGATAAAAAGGGTTTAAACCACCGAAAGTGAGTGGCAAGAAGCATCAGGAAAAGTAAATTCGGTGGCTTAGGCGAGGCTTAGAACATCTCATTAGCCACCGAAAAGGGTCATTTTCGGCAGATTAGAAAAGGGTGCAACACATATGCTAACCTTTGAAAGTTCGAAAATAAATATCGGGTGAAAAACCTTTTCGGCGGTTTAGGTGAAAGCTATGGCATTTGTGTTGACCACCAAAAGAACAGGTTTTCAACAGTTAAAAAGGGTTTTTGACAAAGTCGCTATCTGTTGAAAGCAGAAATTCACCATGGTGACGGGGTAAAGGTTCTGGCGGCTTAAGCAAGTAATATAATGTTTAGTTAGCTACCAAAAGCCAGATTTTCGACGGATAGTTGACAAAATCATGGAGGATCTTAAACCACCAAAAGGACAAAATAAGGAAACGATTGGGAACTGTCGCAGCCAACCCCGTCAGCAAGACAAAAGATCATTTTAGAGCATGATTACCCACCAAAAATATTTGGAGCCATATGACTACATGGGAAATGAGTGAAAAGGGTCATTATGCAAATAAAACAAACTGATCTAACTGCCAACCTCCAGTTTTCCTTCGCTTGTCCCAAAGGTCATCAAATAACCATCGAATGCTCTGGATGATGTAGGTTACAGTTATGTGCGAAAATAGATCTCAAGGATCGAGCTGCTGTCATCATTTTGGTGACCTTAGCTTCCATAAAAGACATAAAACGCTCATAATCAGTGCCTTGGGTCTCCATCGTATTTGATTGTCAAAATTAGCATTGTTCCCACCAGAAAAACGAGCTCTGAAGGAGTAGCTTGCTGAAGCACACTGTATACAAAGTCTAAAGGCTATTTTGCAGGTACCCAGGAGATACACCCATCATGATGAAGAAGAGTGGACCGGCTCTTAGGCAGGAGTTAGGTGATGTCAGTTATTTAGAGGCCCATCCAGAGGTTTGCAGACTATTCCAGGAGGTAGGCTGCTACAAATTATGTGAAAAAATATAGGGTTTCCATTAGCAGGTGGCTGAAGCTTTTGCCCTGTCATTTGATGGTTCAAAAGCAGTCATAGGAAGGGAGGAATTTCTCATAGATGAAGTACTAATATTAGAGGTGACTGAACTCCCTTGCACAGGAGAGAAGTGGTTCAAGACCACCATACCCAAAGATGTGGAATTCAGATCATATCTCAAGACTAAGCATAGGGGAACAAGATGGAATAAGAATGTGCCATCATCATGGCTAGAAGAGAACTGGCAACAACTGCTAAAGGCCATTGTGGTCTATTTAACCTGTGAAGGGAGATACAATAGAGCAATGATCTATCATTTCAAACTAATGAACCACTTCACAGGTAAAAATCCTCTTAATTTTCCCTTTTATTTACAAAAGAGTCTAGGGAAGACGTCACATCAAGTGAAAGCCCAGCCATCCAAGATTGCTGGCAGGCTGTGCCACCATGGTCTTATCCAGCTATTGGTCCAGGAGTTGTTGAATAGAAGAAACATTACTTGGCCTTATTTTCTATTCTGGAATGGCTTTGAGACAAGCCTTCAGCTAGAGGAGAAAGGGAAGTCTCCTGCCAAGAAATCCAGCACTCCAAGGAGTGGGAGAAGAAGGAGGAGGGCCATTTCCCTAGCTATATAAACAGAACAAACTCCCTCCTCCTCCAAGACTAAGAAGGAAAAAAGAAATTTGGATTTCAATGAGAAAGGTCAGGAGGTAGAAGCACACAAGGAGAATATCTTAAACCTACCCTATTCAGATTCTGAGGAAGAACAAGGAGAGGATGCAGCCCTAGCTCTGCAAATTGTTCCATTCACTGAAGCATTGCCATCCCTCACATCACAGGAACAAGAGGAACCAGCAGAAAGGCCTTCCTCCAGCAAACCCAGAAGCCAAAAGATCAATTAGCTACCGAGGAAGGTTTATGAAATGGAGGTCTTGGAAAGAGAACTGGAGAGAAACAACGAGACATTGACTAAGAGAAACAAGCTACTGTACAAATCCTACTTGGATCAGAGAGAAAGATACATTTTCTTGAAAAGGTAGAACACAAGGTACCTGAAGGACAATACCAGACTACTCAGGATGGTTAGGCTCCAAAGGCTGCAGCTGAACGAAGCCAAAGCAAACCCTAGCATCCACCTTGCCTTATCAACCCTAGCTAAAGCAACCATCAGTCTCCAGCCTCTTGAAACCAACCAAGGTGCTGTTAGCACCCCTAGCACAAATCCTGTAGAAGAGAAAATTTGAGCCAATAGGTTAGAGAAGACATCTTTGATGAAAAACTCATAATTTTGGTAAAACAGGGCTTTCGGTGGCTTAGCCGGACGATGGAATAGTCCTTTAGCCACCAAAAGTGCCACTTTCGACAGCTAACGGGTCCGATAGACTGGCCACTTAACCACCGAAAGCAGACAAAAGTTTAAAAACAAGTTTTTGGCAGACAGAACCGGTTTTGGGCAACTACAGATGGTTCATGGATGTGATCTGAAGACAAAGGGCACTAAGGGACGCATCAAAAAAGGTCTATGTGAGATCCACTATGACATAACCACGCCAAAGGATACCAACCCTAGCTATCAAAGAGAAATCAGGGGTTTGACTGGTAGAGGACCAACAACAGTGATCACCAGCATTGCTTCAGTTATTTAATATTCAGTCAGTGAACTAAATCTTCATCGTAGTTAGACAAGTAGTTAGGTAGTGTTTCAAACCCTAAATTGAAAAAACTGTCACTTTTGAGTATTTTTGTAAAAACATATCCAAGTTTTTAGGATCTGTACTTTTTGTAAAAGGCTATAAAGCCTAAGATCGATTTTATAATAAAGGTTCAACTTCGAGGATTTATAAGCCTATAATGCTTTCAGCTTCTCATTTTTACTCTTCATGAATATAAGCTCTTTTTGTTATGATCTGTTCAACGATCATCTCTTTCTTTACTGTACTTATGCCTGAATGTGTATTTAGGTCATTTTTAGATTGATTAATAGCTGATAGCTATCATTCTATTGGTTTGTTAGTGAAATTTGATTTCTAAGTGCCATCCTTATCATGATTTAGCCATTTATATGCATGTGTTTTGCATGTAGGTCTACCATCCTGATGAGTTCTTCATCCTTGCACCTTATTGTCAACTTCTGAGCAATTATAACTAAAAGCCTTGTAAATGAGTGAGTTTTATGCATGCCTTGAGAGTGGAAAGGTTATATAGGTCAACTGACTTGATCCACATCAAAAAACCCTAAAAACATTGTAAGTTACTAGGCACCCTCGAGCTACAACCTAGAGGAGTTTCCTGGAGTGATAACAATAGGAACCCTCAACTTGGGGTTGAGAGCCTTTCTAGCAAGGTTGCAGGATGTGTTCCCGCACGGATAGATGTAAGTGTAGAGCCCTTCTGACATGTTTGTAGGATGTGTTCCCACCATGGTCAGATGTAAGTGCAGAGCCCTTCTGACATGGTTGCGGGTTGTGTTCTCCCCATGGTCAAAAGTAAGTGCAGAGCCCTTTTGACATGGTTGAGGGATGTGTTCCCCCCATGGTTATATGTAAGTGCAGAGCCTTTCTGACAGGGTTGCGGGATGTGTTCCCGCATGGTCAGATGTGAGTGTTGGGCGTGCCTTTTTGACATGGTGTTAGATGTGTTCCTCTCATGGTCAGATGTAAGTTCTGGGTGGGACATTATGATTTAGTGTCAGATATAAGCGCTGAAGAAGACCTACATGGAGGCTAGGCCTACAACCAGGATGAAAAAGGGCTGGCTCTGTAGAAATTCCCGTGACGAGAAGAATCATGAGATAGCACTCGCGATGATGATCCAGTGATGATGATCCAGCAGTGATGATTTAGATCGAGTGATGATCCATATCCAGTGATTATCCAGATCCAGTGATGATCCAGATCGAGTGATGATCCAGATCCGAAGATGAAGATGACTTGAAGATGAAGATAACTTGAAGATGAAGATGACTTAAAGATGAAGATGACTTAAAGATGATGAGGACTTGATGATGATCCAGATGATACAGAGAAGAAGAATTGTGCTGATAAATTGTGTCAAGAGAATACCTTCCTAGTTAAGAGGGAGTGTTAATGTATTTGTAACTTCGGAATGTATTCATCCGTATATCTTATGTATTGTACCCCGATGTTTATTTCGGGATGTGTCTGTAATGTACTTGAGTCATGTCATGCCCCGATGTTCCTATCCGGAGGTTCTATAATGTAAACAAGTCATGTCAAGTCATGGTGGGTAACCCTCCTATTGATCAAGGGTTAAAGTCCTCGTAGTTCCGAGGCACTAGGGTTATTAGACTCTCCTAGAGAAGTTGTCCCTAGTAGCTTATTGTCAAGTCGGGAATTAGTATAAATAGAGAGTGAGTCTCTCTATTTATCACACACTCACTCACACTCAGTTGTAGCGTATAGCCGAGGAAGAAGAAGCTACCAGGGCTAGGAAGAAAGAGGCTACTGCTGTCGAGAGATCATCTTACTGTTTTGGGGTTTTACTTTTGGTGCTGATTCTATCTCTGAGGAATTTGCAGGGTTTTCTCCATTTATGGTTTCCCTGAGGAAAAACACTTTGTTCATTGTCTCTTGTGTTTGATTGCTATGCTTGTTATTCTCTCAGTTAAAGATCCTAATTGTTGGGATATGGGGCAGACCCAGGTTTTATACCTTTAACTTCGCACCAACAAAAGACCCACAGAGTTGGCCCTTTCGGCAACAACCTACGAATAGGTTGCAGTCTCACCTGAAACCACTATGGGGTGCCGCAGAACCAGGTTTCTGCAAGCAGAAGAGGGATATTACTGTACCTTTAGCTTTTAAACAGATTATAAATATAAATCACAGAGCTTAACATTCAATTATTTAGCTTCGCGATTAGATAACCAATAGTGTCTTGCGCAACCCTTTACCGGGAATTCACAATGAAGCTATTATATAGCAGTGATCTTTACTTATCGGATATATAAATATTAATGCATGAAAGAACTCAACAGAAACAACACACAGAACCACGACACAAGATATAACGTGGTTCACCCCTAGTGTAGGGGTTACGTCCACAGAACTGTGTTTTATTCAACTTTCTACAAAAACCACAGTTCTGATCTGCGCACTCAGCTACAGATCCCTTCAAGTCCTCAAATCCACACACATAGTTGCAGGCCTCTGTGCACACAGCTGTAGATTTCCTTAATCACCCAAAACGCTCTGCGTACACAACTGCAGAGGTCGTCCATGCACATAGCTGGGACTTAACCTTTTCTTACAAAATAGCCTTAGCTTCGCATCAATTCCTCTTACACAAAAATCCTAACTTGACTTATTTACAAGAGTGCCTATTTATACAACACATTATTACAAAACCATGGGCTTAAACCATGGGAACCCCGAACCCTAAACCCTGGACTTAAACCATGGGTTTATTACAAAAAGAGGACTTTGACTCAACCCCGACACCCATAAGACTATTTTGAGTCATACAACTTCCACAACAAAACCACGGAGTTACCAAAATTAGGGACCATTAAGGTGTGCGCCCCAACAGGCCCCTAAGACTCACCAGTGTCCCATCGCGGGATACTCTGCTGGCCTTCTGGCGGACGAAGTTTCTTTGCGAGGACAGTGAACTGAGTATTGAGACTGTGCATAATGTCGTCAACTACTTTCTCCTTTTCCACCAACTCCTGCAGTACTGTGGATGATGCTTCTCTGGCCTTTTCCTGTGCGAATGCATCATATTCCTTCAGAATTGTGAACTAGATATCCACAATAGTACTTAATTCCAACGCCTCACTGACAAGTGGCTGTATAGAGTTTTCTAACTCTATTACTTTCACCCTGCATGACTCGATTTCCTACTGGAGTTCCTTGCTGTGCTTTACTTTGAGCATTTTCTCCATAGGTGGCAGAGTCTTAATTTCTGCTTTTACGGTATCCAACTCTGCTTGTCGCTGCTTGATGGTGTCTTGCAGCTGTCCTATTTCTGGATGTTCTTGCAGGGTGGTCCAGGCCTCGTCACTGTCTCCAAGAAGCTTTGCTGTGCTACCCAAAATATATGAAATTTTTGTTGCGGACACCTGTATGTCTGCGCGGTGCTGTTCCTTGACCTCAGGGGGAGTTTCCGGAGGGATGCACAGTTGAAGCTCTGTGATATGAGTCTCATGTGTGGCTTTGAGTTTCTCAATTTCATTGCGAGACTGCTGTGCATAGTCTTTCAGCCTGACTAATATTTGTTCTGGCTCTTCCACCAGCTGTACGTCGAAGTCAGGAAGACTTCGACATGCCTCATCCAAAACTCGGACCATTGTAATCCGCTTATGTTCGGAGTCCCTCTTCCTTTGCTCTGCTGCCTCTAACTACGCTGCGAAGCCCTACTACTGACTTATGGCATTTTCTAACTGCATCTGTGAATATTGGTCTCGTGCCTGGATTTCCTTTGTAATTTCTAATTGACAGAGGTGTAGCTCTGTCATAGACATCTTAGTGTAATCTATTCCCACCTTCATGCTCATCTCCGCATGAGACGCTACGTCGGTTAATATGAGAGCTGCGCTGGACACTTGTCCTTTGTTATCTCTGGCTGGCCATTGCCTTAGGTATGGCTACGCACTTACTGGGGTGCTGCTGGATGCAGTGCCAAGCATTGATTTTGCTGCTAAGTCCTTAAGCTCCGAGATGTTCTTTGCTACGCCAGTGATGGCATCCAGATGCGCAGCTGCAAACTATGACCATTGTTTAGTGAGAACTTCGGTAGACTTTGACAGAGCCTCATCAAGCTCCTCACTTATCAAGCTAGGCACTTCATCAATATTCTTAGCCTTTGATGCCTTCGCTTTCTTTCGCGACTGTGGTTTGTTTACTTCCTCTACTTCCGGTGTCTTACGCTTATGCTTCCTATTAGGGTCTGAGGTAGTGTTAACCGATTCTTCTTCTTCCTCTTCTTCATCTTCATTTCCACCATCTCCTCCTTGGTTGCTTTCAATCTGCCGCGACTCGGTTTGTTCATCATTGTCTTCGGGGGGGTCTTGTTGCTGCGTGTGATTGGGGCCTGCGTCCATATCGGTGACAGGAGGGATAGGAATCTTAGGTTTTGTTCCTGCATATTTTAACCATTCTGCTGGCCACTCCTGTACTACCGTGAGGATGTCATCTTTAGTCACTACATATGGAAACTTAAACAATTAATGCTTCTTATCTGCACAAGCCTAGATAAAAATATGGTGCATATCGGCCCTAAAATTGACCGCCCCATCATAGTGAGAGAACAGTTCATTACTGAGCCGTGGGGTGTTTATGATCTCATACGAGATAATCATCATATAAAAGGCAAATACATAGTTTGTCATCTGTTGGTGGGTTTTATCCTGTGAAACCCACAGTGATGCATACTTGGTTGCACCAGGCATGTGTGCCGGTACAGCAGCAAACTGTGCTTCAGTAGGTTCTTGCCATCCTACCAATGCGATGAGGACAATCAACCATGAGTAGTGGAAGGGCCTACCTTTCTCCTACGCGTCGCGAGCGTCTTCAAGGAATTCCTTCACAAGATACGCTGCCCAGTTGTAGCTGTAGCCTTCGACGTAGTTGATAGCAATTCTGATGACCGGGGCAAGCACTTCAGTTGGTCTGCATTTCTGCATAATTTTGCGTGCTAAGAGCTCAGCTACTAAGCAAATGTTCTACTCCTGAATCGTGGAAGTGTGATACCCGCGTTTCCCCTTCGTTAGGCCAAAACGATCCTTCATGCTTTGTGCGAGCTTTGTATCTTCGTGCTTTGAGGTAAATTCTATCCCTGGATCAGGCCTTGCCATTGGTAAGCCTGTGATCCTATGAATGAGCTCACCATCAATAAGAATTTTCTTATCACCGATCCATAGGTAGCCGTCATGTACTAACGCCAGCAGCTGCTTGACCACGATGGTGACCTGTGTGTTGCAACCAAAATGGGGAACATTGAGCATATTCAGCAAACCAGCTAGATCCAAGCCAACAGCCCACTATTTTCCTTCCAATAAGGTCACCCCAGTCTCTTGATATTTAACAAAGTGTAAGTATTTGGCTGGTGCAAACTATGGAAACTTCCCACGATCATTCGTGTCGTGGTCGACATACTTAATCCGGTCTATTTTCCCTGTCATCGTTCCGACTAGCTGCACACCCGGGGGCAGCTAAGGGGTGCATAGAGTGAACTTAGCGCTCCGCCGAGGTGGTTTAAATCCTGGTCGAATAGGCTGAAGATATGGTGGCCATTGCGGGGCAATGTCCTCATCCCCTTCAAGTGGGGCCTCTGTTGAGCCAGGTGGATTCATCCCAGGATCCTCTGATGTTTGCCCTGATTGCTTATGTCTGTCTTCGTTCCACTTAGAACTAACTTTAGGATTAAACTGTTTCCTGGCATATCGTGTCTACATTGGCAGGGTCGGTGCTGGTAGAGTCTCTTCACGGGATGCAGGCTCCGGTGGGGGGTTGAAAATGTTTTGCAGACCCGTCTGTTCAAATTCTCTCAATAAGTCCTGTAGTTCACGATCATCTGACATGGGTTCAATTGTGAAACTCAAGGAAATGCAAAATGCGATTTCCCCGTGCCCGAGTGTCTTCATATACAATCCATCGACCAAATCTGCCATAAATGTACATTGAAGGCACCAAATCTGACAGAGATCTTGTTGCCACGGTGCTAGATTTCGGCGGATATCATTAGGACAAGCAATTAAGGCAATTAAAGTACCGACGCCGCCAAATTGGCAGTGTTCCAACGGTCGGCTTTTGGCCTGCAGCGGAGCTAGGTCTACAGCTGCGTCGCAATAAAGACCATCGACACCATATTGACCTTCGGCACATCCTGACAAATTCTGCGACCAAGTTGTGAGCTTCGATCCTGCAGGTTGGTACTTGGTAATTTCTTTATAACCATACCTATTAGCATGCCGAAGCCCGACCTCCGTATACCATTTCTTTGCTACAGGTGCCCGGATAAGTACAAGCCTATGTGCCCATCGAGGTACATGTTTCCATGCATCGTAGCAGTACTGCAAGTGTTCCTGCGGGCTACTTGGCCCATTGACCCTGCTGTGCACCTCCACAAAGCTTAGGCGAAGAGATTTCTGACAAGGTTCCCAACTAGGAATGTACTTTTTATGGGTATCCCTCCATCTTGCTGCGGTGGCTCGGGATGCTGAATCTAGAGTCTCCAGTGTTTGTGAATTCGGTATCTGTTCTGAGAATGGCGTACTAAACTCTTCTGGGTCCGTTGAACCATCAAAAACGGGTAAAACTCTTGTCTGTGAGGTAAGCCATCTGAGAGACTTGGTAATTCTGGTGCATCTGTGTCCATGGAGCTCATACAATCGGTTCTGCTAGTTCTCTAAACCATCATCTGAGTCCGTCATGCAGGAGCTGTCACACTGCCAATCCATAATACCTTTGGCATTGGGGTCAATGTAATCTTCTTCCTTCGCCGTGATGTTATATATGTGCTCCAGAACATCCTGATCTTCATTTCTAAGTGGTTATGTGTATCTTATTCCTTGTGAGGGATCCAGTGGTATGATGACTCACAACTATTTCCCTTTGAAAATCATTTGTCTCTTTTTAAGGTTAATAACTGCAGCATTTTCCATCTCCCACTCAATACCTAACAAGGTTGGATAGGGATTGCTGTCGTCAATGATCTTGTTAGAATATAATCCGTCAGGATTATTGTAAATAAATAATTAAATAGGAATTTGAATAGTTGCCCGGGAAGGTGAAAAGGCTGGTTCTCAACCGCCTCATTGTAATCTATAAATTAATGTTTTTAGTCGTGAATAGCAATAGAATCGGGAGTTATTACCATCATGTGGTATCAGAGTAGGCGTGTCTGCCATAACTCCTGGCTGCCATTCTGCCTGCCAGTCTACTCTTTTAGAGCTGCCTGCCAGTCTCTCCTACCTGCATGCGTTACTCCTGGTACTCCTCCTCCAAGTGAAACCCTAATTCTGCATTGAAGCGGCTGGGTATAGTGCGCCCTCAGTTCACTGAGAATTGGATGCTGCAAACCCTAAAGTAATATATTCCCTATATGTGTTCTGAGAAGATTGTTGTGAATGATAATATATGCTGCGTGAGGCAATATTATTGAGTCTGGAGCTGCGTTCATATTAAAGAAGAGACTGCCTGCGATATAGTTTAATCTGAGCCTGAGAGGGAATAAATCTGTTCTGCTTGTTTTGCTGGTGATTGAAAGGTCTTCTGAATAACATGATGTGTGCCTCAGGGTGCTGGTGATTGAAATTCCTTCTGAATAACATAATCTACGGCTCAGACTGGTGAATAGCATAGTGCTCCCTCCCACGAGACTGCTGGTCAGTCTGAATTGTAATCTTCTGCTGCGACCCCTTCGTGGGTGGAAGTCTTCTGAAACATGAATCTGAGAGCTTGGTCGCAACTTGAGGGTACTATTCTCTGCATTTTGCATTGGAGCTATATATAAATCGACCCATTACCTGCGTGGCACCCACCGTGAGGCAGAAAACTGCGTGGAGCTCCATCGTGGGATACCATTTGCTGCGACCTGTAGACTGATACATTTTCTATGATTTCATCTGAAGACTGATATATTGGAGAATGTTTCTCTTCCGTGGAGAGATTGCTGTCGGCATGAATACTTTTGAATTCTCTCGTTGAAGACTGAAGATTGATATGACTGGGCCAGAACCTGCGTGGAGTGCTGCGACCTGCGTGAAGATAATAGTCGACCTGCGTGGAGTGCTGCGACTGCGTTAATAGTCGATCCCTTTGGAGTGCTGCGACCTGCGTGCATATGTGTGCAGGTTGAAGCTGCCTGGTCGACTTTGATGGAAAAGAAGACTGCAAAGGCCAAGAGAAATCACTGGAGACTTGCCTCTTACTCAGTCGCATGGAGTGAACTGCTGCGATTTCCACTCTAAGTTTGAAGGCTGCTTATTAAATATATGTGTTGAGATGTGAGTTATATATGCTGCGTCCATATGCGTTGAGTATATGCGTTGATATCTCTTGTAAAACTGATAGTGAGAGCTGCTTGATTTCGTAGACAATGCTGTGTCTTGCATTTGGAGAATGCAAAGGGTGAAACCCTACTTTGTGAATTAAGTTACTTTCTTGTCTGTGTACGATTTTCTTCCACATGGAAGATTGTTAGTGATTGGTATCCATTGAGTATGGCGCTGCTTTCAATCTGTATTTGCCCTATAATTTGGGCCTGAGTATTTGCACTCTATTGTGTCACAATTTGCTCGTTTTAGATGTCAGAAAATGAAGACTGATATATTATATTGCATGACTGCAAAATATTGAGACTGATATAGCACACATATATTGCTGTGTTGGAGACTGCGTGTTGGTGACTGCTGTTGATTTTAGGAGCTGCGTAAACCCTAATTCCATTGTCTACTTTTTGAGCTGTGTGGACCTTTGCTGTGACCTAAGTTGAAGAGCTGCCTGAGTTGCGTGGAGCTGAATGTGAAGATTATTGCCTTGTATTTGCTGCTGCTGTGACCGAGTTGACAATTAACATTACCAATTGCATGAAGACTGCTGAAGACTGTGTTTTATGCTGAATAATAACACATTTTGCTAGTGACTGATATATTTTGTATTAAAGAAGCCTATGTATGACTGATATATTCTGATATATTTTGTATCTACTGATTTCTTCTCCCTGAAATTGCTGCGAATTGAAGCTGCGATATTGTCATTGTATCTCTTTACAACCTGAAGTTGAGATTGTAAATCACCTTGGCAGAGACTGTAGACCTGCAAGGTTATTATTTTTTTTTCTATTTTTATCTGTCATATCAGTTTATTATTGTAAATTACACTAACAGTTGTAAATATGCACTCTTTGGCATCTAGTATTCGTGCTGCCCTAGCTGGCAAAGACCAAACCAAAGACCCTTCCAAGGGAGATTGCAGCAAGAGAGGACGAGGAAGAAGAAATTTCAGAGGCAGAGGGGGTAGAAGCAAAAGATCAGACTTGCAGTGCAAGCGTTGCGGAAAGACTGGGCACACATT
>LPNX010918227.1:521897-604358 GCA_001517045.1 Pseudotsuga menziesii | reverse complement strand
CTTCAAACTTATTGGGTACTCAGACTCAGACTTTGATGGCGATAAGGAGACAGGAGTATCAACTTCTGGATACACTATAAGTCTTGGATCAGCAGCTGTTTCATGGAGATCTTGCAAACAGTCAGTTCTAGCAGATTCAACAATAGAAGCAGAATATGTGGCTGCAGCTGAAGCAACGAAAGAAATAGTATGGCTCAGGAAGATACTTGAAGATTTGCAAGAAAAACAAGAGAACTGCACTCCATTGTTGGTCGACAATACTTCTGCAATCAATCTAGCAAAGAATCCTAGATTCCATGATCGAACCAAACACATCAACACAAAGTATAATTTGATTCGACATCATGTAGAGGCCAAGACAGTCCATCTTCGACATTGTTCCACAAATGATCAAGTTGCAGACATCTTCACCAAAGCGCTTGGACGAGAAAAGTTTGAAAGATTCAGAAACATGCTCGGACTTACGAACACCCCTTCGGATTAAGAGGGGGATTGTTAGAATATAATCCGTCAGGATTATTGTAAATAAATAATTAAATAGGAATTTGAATAGTTGCCCGGGAAGGTGAAAAGGCTGGTTCTCAACCGCCTCATTGTAATCTATAAATTAATGTTTTTAGTCGTGAATAGCAATAGAATCGGGAGTTATTACCATCAGATCTCAATAACTTCGAAGTCTGCTACAGTACAGACTCCATAAATATCTACTGGAACATTAGGAAATCGTCCTAGGGGCACAATCTTCTACTGATTGGCTAATCTCAACTGTATAGGGGACCAATCAAGGGTAGGTTTCCCCATTTGTTCCCAGGTCTTCTTGGTTAGGACATTGAATTCTGACCCTAAGTCCAAGATCACATCAGTCATCTCATACTCTCCTATCTGAGCATTCAACCTCATTTCCCTACCAGTTCTTCTGACTCCATGAACAGCTTTTTCCTGATCAGAACCTTGCTGAGGTTCACAGGAAGCAATAAATTTCTGCAACTCACTTAAAGCATTCTTATTTCTTAAAAGTTTCAGACAAATCTGTAAAAAGGAGGACAGTGTACTTACTTTATCTGTCGAAGCTTCGTGCGGCTGCGACTGCTGCTGGTGTGGCTGCGCAGGTGCTACTGCTGTGCTAGAGTCCACAAAATCTTTCTTGGCTTCCATAAATGTCTCCTTTTCTCTTTCAATATCAAAGGCGGGGACTTTCATGGGGGCCTTACGAACCCAAGCCTCGTCAGGTTGTTTCTCGGCAGGCTAGACGTGCGTCGTAGCTCCACTTCTGGTAACAACATTAATGGCTGGGGTAGGTCTTTGCTCGATGGAAATCATCTGAATATTCTAAGTAGGGGTACTGTTTCTTTCTTGAATCTTAGCTATCAACTGTGGGCACTGCTCGATCACATGATCTACCACTCGGTAATACTGACATGTCGTAGTCGGCTAATGACAGTCGCGAGCCAGATGTCCGGCCTGGTTGCAGTTATAACACACCACCTGACCACGACCTCTGCCGTCCATGCCACCATGACCACGGCATCCAACATGACCTCTACCTGATGCATCACCGTGGTAGCCATAGCCATCATTACTCTGTCCCTCATTTTGTACCCGATAGGCATCGTAGGTGCGTTCTCTCATGAGGTCATAACTGTGACACTCATCTTCATTATGTCCTACAGACTTACAGAAATTGTAGTAAGGGTTCTTGGGGACTTGCACATACCTCTGTAGCAGATAGCAATTCTCAGGTAAATGCTGGCCGGTTGTCCGACAAATCTCACAATATAGAATAGTAGGGTTGAACGGGTTTGGCGCACCAGTATTCAGGTAAGTTCTTACCACATGACACTGTTCCTTGTCATGACCTTCTGTCCGACATTGTGTGCACCAGAACTCATCGCGACCGGTTTTTTATTTCTTCATATTACGAAGCTCCAGGGCCATCGCTACCAACTGCGCTTGGATTTGAGCGATACCAGAGTTATCTTCGACATGAGCGGTTTCAAGCTTCATCGTGATTTCCAGAGCCTCCTGCTGGTCAGCAACCTTCTGTTGCATGATTGGAGTTCTGATATGTGGTAGCAACGCTGAAATAAACTACTCCTTGTGCTATGCAGGTCCAATGGGAAAACTGACTTGGTCTAGCAGAACTTTGAATTTTTGATCAAAGTCCCACATTGATTCTCCACGCCTCTGCTGAATCTCTTTCAATTCAGTGATGCACTGCGACTTGGATTTCGGCTTCTTAAATTCCTTTATCATTGCTGCCTTTATATCAGCCAATGCATGGTTCTGAGTGCTGGAGAACTTTATGAACCAGGTCAGAGCGCGGTCTCTGAAAGAAGTAACCAGCTGTGCTCTTTTTGTATCATGATTCGTAATGGACTTAGCAGTCCACACCGCTTCACATAAAAACCAGAACTGTTCTGGATCCTCTGATCCAGTTCCTTTGAAAACAGGGAGCTTAATGTCATCATGCATATGGGCCATCGCAGGTCTAGGGGGGGAGGGAGGGGGGCTGGGAGTAGGTGGGTAGGAACTTACTGGGGTAGACTGACCTGCAACAGGAATACTCGGGCTAGGGTGACTTTCAGATTACGACGAGTTCTCAGGGATAATAGGTCTTCGCTGCGGGGTTACCAGAGGGTTTCCAACAGAAGGGGTTCCTTCAGGTTCTGAATCTGCGGGATTTACCGGGGGAGACTCGGTATGCTGACCCTGGGAATAGGATCCAAAATATCTCTTGTAACTTTTTCCACTTCGCAACAAACCACTTTGCTCGTTGAAGGTATTTTTACTTGCAAACATAGGTTAGTAATACAAAATCTAACAGTCTGATTCAATGAGCAATATACCTTTTTCAGTTAATAGCATTTTAATTCACAAACTAAAGGAATTCAAAAACTTACCCCTTGGTCCCTTGAAAAATTGCCGCTCAGCTTCACTAAAGGAAGTACTTATGTCGATGGCGAACTCCGTCACAAATGCTTCAAGGGTTCGCGTTGTCCAAAAATCAATAGCGTGGGTTATCTCGTTATTTACCCTTTTCAATATATTAATTCTCACAGGGGTCCAAGAAGGAAACTGACGTTCTTGGAAGTTCTTCCTTCTCTCTGTTAACCTGGATAACCACTGGTGCAACTCTATGTGGATACTACCAAAGAAAATCTCATAAACATCATAAAAAACATACCTTTGTAAAAATTCGTCTTCCCTACGGTGCTGATCTTTGTTCTCTTGCTCAGTGAATTTCAGATAAGTCTCATCAAGCCAATCACCGATTTCCTTCACAGAGGGTCTCCAGAGCATAGCCCTCGAGGTACGACATAAACCCCTCTTGAGCAGATACTGAGTTCAATCGGCAACGGAACCAATTTGTTGGGCTATGGGGCAGACCCGGGTTTTATACCTTTAACTTCGCACCAACAAAAGACCCACAGAGTTGGCCCTTTCGGCAACAACCTGTGAACAGGTTGCAGTCTCACCCGAAACTGCTATGGGGTGCCGGAGAACCAGGTTTCTACAAGCAAAAGAGGGATATTACTGTACCTTTATCTTTTAAACAGATTATAAATATAAATCACAGAGCTTAACATTCAATTATTTATCTTCGTGGTTAGATAACAAACAGTGTCTTGCGCAACCCTTTACCGGAAATTCACAGCGAAGCTATTATCTAGCAGTGATCTTTACTTATCAGATATATAAATATTAATGCATGAAAGAACTCAACAGAAACAACACATAGAACCACGACACAAGATATAACGTGGTTCACCCCCAGTGTAGGGGTTACGTCCACAGAACTGTGTTTTATTCAAATTTCTACAAAAACCACAGTTCTAATCTGCGCACTCAGCTGCAGATCCCTTCAAGTCCTCAAAGCCGCGCACACAGCTGCAGGCCTCTGCGCACACAACTACAGATTTCCTTAATCACCCAAAACCGTCTGCGCACATAGCTACAGAGGCCGTCCACGCACATAGCTGGGACTTAACCGTTTCTTACAAAATAGCCTTAGCTTCGCATCAATTCCTCTTACACAAAAAGCCTAACCTGAATTATTTACAAGAGTGCCTATTTATACAGCACATTATTACAAAACCATGGGCTTAAACCATGGGCACCCCGAACCCTAAACCATGGACTTAAACAATGGGTTTATTACGAAAAGAGGACTTTGACTCATCCCCGACACCCCTAAGACTATTTTGAGTCATACAACTTCCACAAAAAAACCGCGAAGTTACCAAAATTAGGGACCATTAAGGTGTGCGCCCCAACACTAATATAATGTTAGCTTAATGTTAAAAATCTAACATGGTGGTGGTGATGAAGATGATGAACATGATGATGATGGTGGTGGTGGTGATTAAGATGATGAATATGATGAAGATGATGATAAGAGTGATGATGAAAATGATGATGATGACGATGATGAAGATGTTGATTAGGAAGAGGGATATGACGACGACGACGATGATGATGATGATTACGATGATGATAACGATGATGATGATGATGATGACGACGATGATGATGATAATGATGATGATGACGATGATGATGACGATGATGATGATGACGATGACGACGATGATGATGATGATGATGATTATGATGACGATGATGATGATGACGACGACGATGATGATGATGATGATGACGATGGCTAGGATGAGGACGATGACAAAAATGATGATGATGATGGTGACGATGATGATGATGAGGATGAGGATGAGGATGAGGATGAGCATGATGAGGATGATGATGATGATGATGATGAATATGATGATGATGATGGTGGTGGTGATGAAGATTATGAACATGATGAAGATGATGATGAGGGCGATGATGAGGATGATGATGAGGATGATGATGATGACTAGGATGAGGATGATGAAGATGATGATCATGATTATCATGATAATGATTAGGATGAGGATGAGGATGATGATGATGATGATGATGATGATGATGATGATGAATATGAAGATGATGATGATGGTGATGGTGATGATGATTAATATGCTGATGAAGAAGATGATGATGATGAAGATGTGATGACAAGATCTTTACCTTGGTCTTCACTAAATTTTTCTGAGCTTCACCAACACTATAATAGAATGGTTATGAGTGATTATTCACTCCTATGAAGAAAGCACTTTATGGAACTACCAAACTTCTTAGTTTGGATCTTCCTCTTTTAAGACACCAGACTAGGTCCATAAGTATTGATTCTTCATTTGCACAAATCTAAGAAGAGGAGGCTTCACAGGGCCCAAAAAGTTGTATTTTTTTGACTACTTCCTCGGATCATATTGAATTGTCAGATTAGTCCTTGGAATGGGTGTTAGGAGAAATCCTTATTTTTTCACTCAACTGGCTGCTCCCCCTATCATGTAGACATAATCATTCACTGAGCTCCCCCTAAAATTGAGATGATGAAGATGATGATGATGACAATGATGAATATGATGATGATGATGATGATAATGATGACAATGATAATGAAAATGATGATGATGATCATGATAATGGAGATGCTGATGAATTGGATGACGATGATGTTGATGATGGATATGATGATGATGAGAGCGAATATGATGATGATGATGGTGATAACGAAGGCATTGATGATGAATATGATGATTATGATGATGATGATAAGGAATATGATGATGATGAAGAAGATCATGATGACGATGATGACGATGACGATGATGATGATTATGAAGATGATGATGATGATATTGATGAAGACGACGAAGACAATGGTGATGACAAAGACAAGGATGATTATGAGGATAATGATGATGATGATGATCATCGTTGTTGTCGTCATCACCATCATCTTTGTCGTCTTCATCGTCATCATGATCATGATCATCGTCATCATCATCGTGTTCGTCCTTGAAGGGACTTATGTATAGGATCTCACTATAAGCAATGCAACAAATACAAATTATGAAAAAATCCTAGTTAAATTAAATTAAATTAAATTAAACTAAACTACACTAAATTAAAAACATAGAGTTGTTTAACTATAATTAATTTAAAATGCAACAAAATATAAAATATGCAAATAAAAAAAACCCAAAATAAACTAAAAAAAAGATAAATATGCAAAATAATAAAACAAAACAAAACACAAAACATAAAATATGCAAATAAACAAACAAAAAAATGTAGAATTCAAAAACACCTACGCACTAGCTCATTAGCATTCAAAAACACCCGCGTAGGTCTGCTCCAGCTCCCATTTGGGGGTTTTTGATTTCAAACTTTCATTGAAGGATATGGAACATGCTATGATGGTTTTTTTACAGGAAGGGCGAGCGAAGGAATTTTCCTATTAGTGCATCATCCACTCCCTTTGCATGTGATCCCATGCTTCTAGAACCACCTGTCCCACCTCCAGAATGGCAGCAATGTTTAAACCTTCAGGTTTGTTTCCTTCTATGTTTTTCTTGATTACCTATTGTGTTTTTATTTTATGTTCAGGTACACAGGGTACTCCCAAAAGACTGAACACCTTCAGCAACCACTTCACACAAATAAATCACAGATCAACACACCGATGTTTGTCACGTGGTTAAAACCCTCGAGAGGGAAATAGTCCACGGCCCCAGCTAAATAGCTACTTGGAGCAATTTATTATGCAAAAGAAAGAAAGTTACATGAGCTTCTCATAATCGATCAACTAACCAAGGACCCCCTATGTTCTTTAAATAGAGATCATAGACCAATCGGGTGTTAAGCCACAGATCAATGGTAGGTATGATCTAAGAGAAGTTGAACCGTCGGATTAATCTATGTCTAGAACATATCGTGACCGTCATATTAGAATATTTACAAATGCATACTAATGTATACTAAAGAAACACACTTTTACCTAATGGATATATTACACAAGTTGATCTTAACTAACTCCTAAGTGTCTAAATATCCTAACATCCCCCCTTAAGAACAACTTGGGATAGGATTGAAGGATTTACAAAAGTGACACTATTAGGAGAAGGAAGGAGGCATTAGAGCCTATCCCCCTTTAAGGACATATTCCTGAACTCCTAACATAGACTGAAGTTTAGAAAACTTCGCTTCTGTAAGAGACTTGGTGAAGATGTCTGCAACTTGATCATCTGTAGGGAAATAGAGCACTTCAATAATACGATCATGAACAAGATTTTTGATGAAGTGCATGTGTAGCTCAATGTGTTTGCTGCATTGATGTAGAACTGGATCTTTGGCAAGCTTGATGGCACTTTGATTGTCACACCAAAGTGGAGTAGGCTGCTGCTACTCGAATCCAAACTCTGAAAGGATCTATCGAAGCCATAAAGCTTCCTGACTAGCATTAACTGTGGCTCGATATTCTGCTTCTGCTGAAGAAAGAGCAAGAGCTTGTTGTTTCTTACAAGACCAAGTGACAGGTCGAGATCCCAGACAAAACATAACCTACAGTAGAATTTTGATCATCAGGATCTCCAGCCCAATCTGAATAAGTGAAACCAACCAACAAAGGTTTCCCCCCTGTACTGTAATGAATCCCAAAATGAATTGTACCTCGAATATATCGAAGTATTCTTTTTTCTCCTTTCCAGTGACTTTCATGAGGAGTTTGCATATAACGGGCAACATGACCAATGACAAAGGAAAGGTCAGGATGGGAATGAGTCAAGTATAAAATACTACCAACAAGCTGACGATACAAGGTGGCATCTACTTCAGGGGAAGTACAAGTGGCAGAAAGTTTGACTCCAGACTGGAAGGGAGAAGGGGCTAGTTTACAATCTTCCATGTGGAAGCGATGAAGGAGGTCACAAGCATACTTAGACTGGGAAAGAAAGATTCCTTATTTGGTTTGCAAGACTTGGAGACCAAGAAAATAATGCAAATGTCCTAAGTCTGACATTTCAAAATTTTGCTTAAGATTGGATTTCACATGGGTTATAAGTTTAGGGTCACTACCAGTAAGGATAAGATCATCAACATAAATAACAAGTATGATGAGATGGTTTCCTACTTTCTTCGTATAGATATTGGGGTCAGAATGGCATCTAGAAAAATCAGTGTCAAGGAGAAAGATATCCATTTTGGCATACCAAGCTCTAGGAGCTTGCTTAAGGCCATATAAGGATTTCTTAAGGAGACAAACAAGGCTAGAGTTATTCTGAACATATCTAGGAGGTTTTTCCATGTAAATTTCCTCATCTAAATCACCATGTAAGAAGGCAGACTTGACATCCATTTGATGGACTTCCCAATTATGTAAGGCTAGAAGGGAAAGAACAAGGCAGATGGAGTTCATTTTTGCTGCAGGGGAAAAGGTTTCATTGTAGTCAATCCCTTCAACTTGGGAAAAAACTTTGGCAAATAACCTTGCCTTAAGTCTTTCAACACTTCCATCTGATGCATACTTAGTTCTGTAGACCCATTTACATTTGACAAGTTTTCTTCCTTTTTGAATAGGAACAAGATCCCAAGTATCGTTCACCATTAAGGAACGATATTCTTCATCCATCGCTGCATCCCAATATGGATTTCCTGAAGCTTCTGCAAAAGTTTCTGGATCATGATTCTTGGAAACTTGAGCCAAAAGAGTAGAGGCTCACTGAAACTAAGAACGTGTTCGACGTTGATCTCTATGATCACCAGCGAGATCACCAGCTGCTTCACATGTTGAACGGACCCATCTAGGAAGTTATGGTGCTGGTGCAATTGGAGGAACATGAGTAGGCGGAGGTGGATTTTCATCCTCATTGTCATCATCAGAAACTGGAGTTGGAAACCTACCAAGGAAACTGGAAGAAGAAGAAGAAGAAGGCACAATCGCCGAATCAGGCTCGTAGGCCAAAGATGGTACACCCGCCAAGTTAAGCTCGCAGGCCAAAGATGGCACACCCGCAAAGTTAGGCTTGCAGGACAAGAGATTTTCATCAAATTTAACATCTCTTCTAATGATTATATCATGAGAATGTGGCTGAAGAAGTTTATAACCTTTTACATCTTCAGAATATCCAAAAAATATGCACTTTTCACTTTTAGGCTGCAATGCTTTCCGTTTTTCATCCGGAATGTAAGCCCATGCTTCACAACCAAACACACGAAAGTGACTTACATCTAGTTTAATTTTACTCCATGCTTCTTCTGGTGTTATACCCTGTAAAACTTTAGTGGGTGTGTGATTAACTATGTAATTTGCAAAATTTATGGTCTCAGCCCAATATTGAAGACTTAGTCGCTTAGATTGGATCATACAATTAGCCATTTCTTTTAAAGTGCAGTTCTTCCGTTCAGCTACACCATTTTGTTGTGGTGTATATCGAACAGTGTGTTGTTGTTGGATTCCTTGTTCAGTGCAAAAAGTAGTGAACTTGTTGTTAACATATTCTCCTCCATTTTTAGATCTTAACTTAATAATTTGATGACCATATTGTTTTTCAACAAGGGCTTTGTAGGCCAAGAAAATGTTAAATACTTCGCTCTTAAGTTTTAGGAAGTAAACCCAAGTGTGTCTAGAGTAGTCATCAATGAAAGTTAAGAAATATTCGAAACCAGAAAAGGAAGCAGATGGAAGAGGGCCACACAAGTCACTATGCACAAGCTCCAAGGGAACCGAGGCATGCCAAGAGGAACATTTGTCAAAACTGTCCCGATGATGTTTTCTGAGTACACACTCGGAACAAACACCATCCTTGCAAGATACCAGCGGAAGACCAGTCACCATATTGTCTTTACATAGTTGTTACAATGAGCGATAATTTAAGTAACCAAATCGCTCATGCCAAAGTTTGCTCAAGTTATCACTATGAGCAACAAAAACTGAAGGAAAAGGTGTTGACCCATAGTTGTTAAATTTGTACAACTTGGTAATATCATCAATAGTTCCAGTAGCAAGGATATTTTGAGGATTTTTAAAATCCTTGATTACAACTTGGTGAGGTGTAAACGTCACAGATTTACCTTCACCTTAATGAGTAATTTGATAGACTGATAACAGATTGCAGGAAATTTTTGGAACACATAGTACATCACTGAAATGACCATTTTCTATTGGAACTGTTCCAGATCCTACAACACTTAGAGATCTATCATCACCAACAAATATTTGTTTGTTGTTACATTCATGCATAGTAGAAAAAATGGCTTGATCCTTAGCCATATGATAAGATGCTCTAGAATCAATGAGCCATTCATTTGAAGTAGAAGAAGAAGATGTAGTATAAGAGTAAGTAGAAGCATAAACTGCATGTCCATGAGAGTTAGATTCTGAAGACGAATCTAGGCTGATGTGGTGCTTCTTCATTGCTGCTTCCAAGGATGCCATCTTCTTGAAACACTTAGATTCATCATGATTATCTTTCCCACAAAAATTGCAATGATGTCAGTCTTCTTTCCTTTTTTCTTGGATCCTTTGTCATTTTTTAAAATAGGAGCTGACTGAGAAAGTTTTGGACCCTTGTTGTTTTGCTTATTATTTCAAAAATTCCGTTTCTTGGGAGGCTTGGACTTTTCTTTCTATTGGGACAATAAGGCTCTCCCAGATGTATCTACATTGTTAATTATTCTAAGATGAATGAGCTTATCTTGCTCTCTAATTAAGGAATCACAAAAGGATTCAAGGCTAGGCTCTTGATAGCTAGTTGTAGTCAATGATTCTTTCATGGAGTAGAATGTAGATACAAAAATAGAATATGCAGGTCCAAGTTTTGAAAGAATATGATAAATACATTGTTTGTCTTCTTTTTTAATCTTGCATTCTGCACATAATAGTCTAAGAGTTTTATACTTAGATAAATAGTCTTGAATGCATGAAAAATCATTTGGTTTCAAGGAAAGCAACTCATTCTCAAGTTGATGACCCCGAATTTCATTGTGTTTACCAAACAAAGATTCCAACTTTTACCAAGCGAGATTAGGTTCATCAATTCCATATATGTGGAATCGCAAATTAGTAGAGATTGACATCTCAATCAATCCACGAGCTTCATCACATCTATTTGCCCATTTAATTTTCTTATCATCATCAGTGGGTTCTGTTTCTTTTCCTGAGGTTATCCTGAAAAGTCCCCTACTTCACAGAACATCCTCCATACGAGATTTCCATGAGAAATAGTTAGAACTTGTAAGTATAATATCACAAGGGGCGGACATACTATAAAATAATGGCTGAATGAATAGAAACTAACTATCTATATGCAAAGAGCTCGAAAAAATATGCGGTTTAAAAAAAAACGACACTTAAAACTGATTCTGGATGATGAAGTTATGCTTGATCAAAGAAAAAGTTGAAGATGTCCCCAATAGTGACGTGGCAGATATTAACTTGACCAACTAAAAAAAGAAGCCCCTCTTCCCAAGATCAACCTTTGACAATCACTTTTATAATAAAGTTGCTTTGAAGTGAATCACTTTTGTAGAATAAGTGATGATCACTTTTACAATAATGTGAATTTTAAATAGTGCAGCAATAAATTAAAAGACTTAAGTGACTCACTTTTATTTTATTTTATTTATGTGAGATGCACTTTTACAATGAAATAACTTCAAAATAGAAATTGCATGCACTAAAAAGTAGTTTAATAAGACTTGAACTCAAGACCTATTAATTAATAAAGAAATTTTGGACCAAGTGAGCTAAGTTTAAAAGGTACGTAAAATAATGGAAAGAGGAAGGGGGCATTTTTTTTTTACTCTTCTCTCTCGTTCTCCGTGCTTGCTTTCTTTTCCTGCAAATCACAAAAAAAAATGAAAAACAAAAAAAAAAAACTTTTCCACACAATGGGGTTAGATCTTGGTTAGATTACTTGGAAAGTCTATGTTTTCAAGTTTTCTCGTTGTTTCTGATTTGCCGTGATCGCACAAGGTGCATGACAAAGAGCATACGTAGCTGAGAAGACAATAAAAAAAAACTTTCCCTTACTGTTTCTGATTCGCCGTGATTACGCAAGGTGTACGACAAAGAGCATACGCAGTTAGAGAAGGCAACAGTCCGAGACTAAAACAAAAAAGATCTAATAATAAACTGATAAAATATGAGAGATTTACAAAAAACAAATCCGTTACTGTAACATTATACCTTCAAATTTGTCGAAATGGGTGTTTCTGGAGCAAACGGAAACGATTTTCGGTGAAACGAAAATTATTTCCCAATGGAAACGACGTTCTGGACGCAATGGAACAACTTCCATATGACAAAAATACATAGAATATCTATAACCAAAAACCCTTTCAAAGTTTCGGCAACACCGGTTCCAGATCTTGATCAAAACCGAAAGCGACTCTTCATAAAAGCTCTGATACCATGTTCGGGTACACAGGGTACTCCCAAAAGACCGAACACCTTCAGCAACCACTTCACAAAAATAAATCACAGATCAACTCACCGATGTTTTTCACGTGGTTAAAACCCTCAAGAGGAAAACAGTCCACGGCCCCAGCCAAATAGCTACTTGGAGCAATTTATTATGCAAAAGAAAGAAAGTTACATGCGCTTCTCATAATCAATCAACTAGCTAAGGACCTTCTATGCTCTTTAAATAGAGATCATAGACCAATCGTGTGTTAAGCCACAGATCAATGGTAGGTATGATCTAAGAGAAGTTGAATCGTTGGATCACTCTGTCTAGAACATATCGTGATTGTCGGATTATAATATTTACAAATGCATACTAATGCATACTAAAGAAACACACTTTCACCTAATGGATATATTACACAAGTTGATCTTAATTAACTCTTAAGTGTCTAAATATCCTAACATTTTATTCATGGTTTTTTTCGTTGTTGTGGATGTGGTGGAGATGAAATGGCTCAAATCTCCTTGCAAGCATGAAGCATGAGCTATCTAGGTGAACTTGGGAAATTCAATGTGAGAAATAAAACCAATAGTTATCAAGGAAAAGGAAGAAGGCAATGAGATATTTTAATGCTGCCACGCCTTTGTTTGCTTGTTGTGAGATATTTTGACAATATGCCTGAATGGAATGTGGTGGTTTTGTGGAGCTATATGATTGTAGGGTATGCTTTGAATGGGAAATATGAAGAGGCTCTCAATATGCATTGGAAAGCATTGATGATGGGGATGAGGCCGAATGATTTTACTTTGTCGACGGTGCTTCTGATTTGTGCAAACATCATGGCTTATGACCAAGGTAAGCAAGTTCATATCCTCACCATAAAATATGGATTTGATTCATATAATTTTGTGGGTATTTATCTAGTTGGCATGTCTGCAAAATGCGGGTTTGTTTATCGTTTGGTTCATTCCTTTTGGGCATCATGTCAAAATTCCCATGAATTGATAGTTCAAAGCTAGATTGTGAATGTTTTTAATAGGATATGTAAGTGGCTATTGTGTTAATTATAATACAATAACTAGTGCTCTGTGGACTTGAAAACCCAATTCTCTTAGGTGCCAAGATAACTCCATGCCATGTTTTTTCTTTAAAGGGCCACCAGGTATTCTATTTGAGAGGAATCTATGTTGGTTGTTACCATTTCAGCAACCATTTCGAAAACAAGGCTGTAACAACCCTATATCAACAAACTTCCACCTGTTGCCTATAGTCTGCAATAAACTGCAAACTGTCAAACTTTGACAGCCCTCCCTACCTACAACCACAGTAAACTCCGAACTGAATCAAAGGTTAACTATTAGTTGGATGGTGATATTGTTTAAGAGAGGTAAATAAAGGCTGAAAATTTAAATTATTTGCATAGCTACAAGTCTGGAACATACAATTGGTGGATTTCCTATATTTCTAAGAATAGTGTTCAAGGTTTGGAGTGGCGTGGTTTACATTGAATGCAAAACTAAAACTCTTATACACCTTACATTGGTAACCTTCACTGCTGCTATAAAATTGTCATAATTAGAACTGTCATCATTGTATTATTGCTGCTATATTTATATGTGTCCTCATACTTGAATGGAAGGTTATTGGTTGGTTAAATACTACAATTGAATTGTATATGGTTACACGGCTAATGATCTCTTATATGCTAAAGTGCTACTGGATGACCTTGCTACTAATTCCATATATCTTGAATTGAATACATTGACTTGATATCATTTACATTTACATCTATACGCACTAAATCAACTTAGTATGTCTTCTTCATTCATAGAAGTGATTGATTGAAAGGCACTGGTCACTACTACAATTGTGTAGAAGATATAGTTGTTTGTCCTTGTAATTAAATAGAAAAAAGGTTCCCTACAACCAAATGCATTTTCCATGGCACTAGAGTCCATGGCTAAGTTGTCGAAAAGACCAGAACAGGTGCCGTGCCATGAAAATTTTGGTACATAAATGTGTGGTAGAGACTAGAAATGTGTTACCAGTTACCCCTACCAGCCATAAAGACGGGTCCAATGGAAACATGTTTCTACAGCTAGAAAAGAATTTCCATGCCATACCAATGTCCATACAACATGTTTTCTTCTCTACATCTACCTATTTTGACTTGGTTTGACTCAGTTTTTTACTAGACTTGACCAAAAATGCTGGTAAAAGTTGACCTTTCCTCTATCTTTCCTTTTCTATCCTTTTACTTAAGTTTTTAACATTACCACTAACTATTCCAGTATGTTTGAGAACGTTTCCAACCTCCTCAGACTTCATATGGAGAAAGTAGAATTTCATACTCCATTCAAAATTCAACAGACTTAACAGTTTAAAGGATTTCAGGATTGGCAACATTACAGTCGTTTGATTGGATTCTATAATGTATCAAGGAATGGGATTGGCATTTAATCAAGAGCACCAAGACCTTTATGTAACCCGATGTTGGTGCCATTGATTGTTGAATTTCTCTATCATGGACTTAGCAAAAATGTACCCTTCACTCAAGCCAAAATCATTGATTAGGCATGAGCTTTTTCTATGATATTTTAAGGCTTGTATTAGGTAGTTTCATCAAAATTGAATGGTGTTAATCGATGTCCTTGGAGGATTGAGGTAGAGCCAAAGGCTAGATGAGGAAGCAGAGGGTGATACTAATGGTGAGGATCCCAATATAAGTGATGGTGGAACTTTTCTTGTCATTTAAATGTGCTTGCTCATTTATTCATAATCCTTTCTTTCAAAGTTCCAATATAATGTGCTATTTATAAATGAGTGGTCACGTTTCCAGTGTGTTTTAGTTTTGGAAACACATCCCTGTTTCCCCGTATCGTGTAACTTAGGTCCACAACCGTAAATGGAATTGATTTAAATTCATTGCAATTAAATTTGTGGCACTGTTGTGAACTTCCCTAGCCATTATTTGGCTAGAATTCAATAAACCCTTTTTCAAAGCTAATATTAAATGTCAAACTGGAAGCAAGGGAATACTCATTGTAAAGGGCAATGTGCAGTAATAAGAAGAAGATAGAGATTACCAACAAAGGATAGACCAAGGAATCTTATAGTCAAACAAAAAATATGTTGAGAGAGAAACCAACCTTAGTGATTTCTTCTTGTGAGTGATCAACTGCAGGAGATGTAGATCTAGTAGGGCCAGCATGACCATTTACAACATTATTGATTGTTGCATCTGCAGAAGGATCAGGTGTGTTTTCTCCATCCTTATTTTTTTTTCAGTTTCCATAAGCTCCACCTCCTCCTATTCTATCAATTGAACTATAAGAGGTTAGCATACATAGATATGCCTACAAATTCATACATCTCGAATGCAATGGCTTACTAATATAAATGCCTTCATAAAAACCAACCGAAATATCTAATTGTGGTAATAAACAAGCAAAAGTTGTGAAGAGAATTCTTATACTATTGTTTAGTACTCTTATGCTTATCAATGGTTGATTGGATGTCTTTGATACTTGATGCTTGGTCAATGGATATCATCTTCAATTTTCTCTTGATAATAAATTATAATTGGGTAAGACCTTTCTCTATTATATTGGATGCTTGTCATTGAAAAGTTTAATAGTGTGCATGTTTCTCAAATTTGGTTGTGTTGCTCTTAGCCCTTGTCACGTCACCACAAGTGGTGATATATATGGATGGGTTATGTTTATTAATCCAACCAACCATACATTGTTTAATTTTTCGTGGTTGTGATTTTTTTAAAATTTTATATTAAATATAATTATTTTAATATTATTTATTTGATTGTTGATTGGGCTATATTTCAATGACGTAGGTTTTGATATCGACTCCTCCAGCATTGGCGGCGTATTAGACGTCATAGGTGTCAGCTGGATCTACTGCAATTCAATTAAACCATGAGTACAGTTGTTAGTTTTTCTTTGATAATGGCAACATTTTGGAGTTTGAATCTTGAATGTTCTATAGCAAACTGTTTTTGTTTGTTCAGAGTGGTTTTGAGGCTATTGAGCGGAGCTTTGTAGCAATTGTGGAACACCAGAGCTTGTCTTGAGTTGTACATGCATAACTGCTTTGAGTAATTAGCGAGACATCGACCCCAGCCATAGCATTCTTTGTATAAACTAACGAAAGGCCGTTGCATGCATCAATTCTTGCAAATTATAAGTGTAGGCAAGCGTTGTGATATAAGAACATAATATTCCCTCTGTGATTTACCATTTCTTGTGTCCAAGATGGAAGAATATTCTACTAGGAGGAAAAGAAGCAGCAATGAGGGCTACCTTGGAGTGCTTCCTAAGAAGAAACCAAAGCCTGAACCTGAGGAGAACAAATTCATGTTCAGGGTTTTGCTTCTTAATGGTTTGAATTTAACTCTGCAGTTGGAGGATGCCGTTGAAAAGATGTCGGTTGCCGAGTTTGTAAGGAATGTTAGGAGAAAAGATGAGAAATAAATAATAGAAAAGGGGTCAAGAAAGATCCACTAGGGTCCCCAAGTCTATGTGGAAGATGCAATGGGAGAACGAATAACGATGGAAACATCATATGCAATGATTCTCACAACAAGCCCATGCTCGTAGCTTTGCAGGTTCACCCGTGAACTTCCTCCCCCTAAATATTTCTTTATTTTTTTTATAAGTCAACAAAAATGTATTAATATGTGCGCTACAAAAGCATTCAATGAGCTCCTCAAAGTGCATTCTGTTAGAACAAATATTTCCATATCTAAATATTATTTACTGGAAAGTTTTTTTTTTTAGTAACTAGGGGAATTGACAACTGGAGCTGGGCTGGTAGTCGCGTGACATGAGGTATAGGGATCCATTCTCGCTACCACTATACCCCTAGGTGCCCCACACGTGACGCAATACATGGGACACAGGTAAACCCGAGTGGTATTTGATCTCGTGACCTCCAATTTACAACAAGTGACTTCATAACAATTGAACTACCAATGAGCCACACCCGTGCGGGCTATTATTTACTGGAAAGTTAACATTTCATAGATAATTAAAATTTATTCGGAGTATTTAGTGACATTTTATTCATATAGTAAGACAACATGACTCTTTCCTTTGTTTTTTGTTTTATATTGTTTGACATGATGGTGGTATTAACAGTGTCCACACATTTCCAGTAAAAATCTATTTATATGTGTATTTAATATATTTATGTCTTAAACTTTAAAATTTGTGTGTTGTTTTCATTTTAATATAATGGTTAAATAAATCTTGTTGAATACAAACACAAGTTTCCACATCAGTGATGCAACGGTATTGTAATATAGCATTTAAATGCGAGTTGATATTATGGTATAAAATGTGTGCTGGATAGATTGAATGTTGATTTCATTCACAGGACATGTGGAATGTGACTCAAGAACCACATCTCTTGGTGGAATTACCCCAAGAACACACTTTCCAGACAACATTAGCTGATTTAATTGTATGCCCATTTTTTATTTCATAGAGTATTTTGATATTTTCCATGCCTAGCAAAATGACCACTTGTGTATAGGTCTAGGAATGGATTATTTATTTAATTTATAAATTTAATTGCCAGCCAACACAGTCGTTTTCCGTTTATTAGGACAACTCTTTGCAAGCGGTATGGGCCAATGGACCTGGCGAAAGGCGATTGATAAGGTAGGGGTCCTTGCATTACCTACATTCTCCCTAGGCATTAATATTTCATATGACTTGCTTGTACCTGTCATATAATATAACTTTGCTATTTTCATTTCTAGTTTCTTCATCATGCTTCCTATCCAATGTTTGTATAGAAACATAAGAATATCAGACTTAACTGTCTTTGTTGTGTTCTTGCTGTACCATTCCCTGCTTTTAGCACTCTTATGTTCTCTCTGTGCATTGCCCACCTCTGTTTTTTAACCACTTTCCCTCTTCAGAACTAATTTTTTTCAGCTTTTGGCTCCAATTCTTCATCGTTTCTTTAAACTACTATTCAAAATTGTGTTTTATTTTTCATTTTCTACCAAAAGCTTGGAATTTTTTGTTCCCGTTTATTTTCTACCAAACCAAAATATTGCACGAGAAGCCTTTTTTGGGTGGAAATGGAGGTGCTTTTCCTGTTGTCCAAGCTTCTTCCAACCTTCTCATGGGGAAGAGGAGTCTTGAGTTTTAAAACATAGTAAGAGAAATTATCCTTTATCCTCCATCTCTGAAGCTACCATTTGTAGTTATATTACAAGTGTATTATGATAGATTTCTTGGTTTGGCATGGGAATCTTTGTTGGGGTTGAAACAGAGGTATATTGCCATTTTATAGCATTTGTCTTGTAGTAATAATTTTTAGGAATTGCGGTGACATTGCTACCTCGTGGCTCTTGTTTGAAAAATATCTAATGTCTAGTTTATGATTTTCCTATTGAATATTTTTGAAGTGGATCTAGTTATTAAGGAGCAGATTGGGTTTGAACCATTCAACCCTATATACTCTTTAATCACTAAAGTATCCATGAGATCCTCAATTGACCCCATATGCCTAACTTGGATTTGTTAGGCACTAATCACAACTTTTAAGCCATTTTAAGTCTTAATTCATCTTTCATTTTCTGTTTTATAAGATCTGAAAATTTCTGTCATTTACATGTATTAAACTCATCCCTAAAACATCAAATCACATGGTAGGTTTTCCTCTGTTTGTGGCTTGAAATTACCTTTTGGAAATCTACTCTGTAGCATTGATTAAATCTAGTCTAAAACAGAATTAAAAGGTCCACGAGACTACACATCAATCACAAGCACTTATTGAAGATCCAAAACCGTGGAAAAGAATGCGCCTTTCCATGATTTTTTATTTTTTTTAAACCTCTAGGTTTCGTTGCAATATCGACGAACTTTGGTCGTGGGTATTACAAAACCGTCAAAACCTCAGGTGGCTTTCCATGAATACTGTTACTATAGTGACGCAGTTTAGTGGAAAAATTACCATTCAAATTGCAGATTTCATCGATAGAGATTGGTTTTCCACAATTTTGCGTGGAAGAAATTTCTGTTCAAATTCCAGAATTCGTCGACAAAGAGACAAATGTTCATCAAAACTGTTCCATAGTTTTGCATGGAACCAAAATTTTGCCTAGTAGTTTTTGGCCATATTTTCGTTGTTATAGGGACAATAATTTTATCGATAGGGCGATGAAACGTATAAAATGAATTAAAAAAAAAATCAATTTCAAGGCCATCGTATAGAAGACACGTGGCGACCAGTTTTCGTCTCTATATCGATGACTTATAAAGTTCATCATTATAGAGACCAAATAAGTGCCACGAAACATCGCAGGCATTATTGTCACAATTGAGACGACAAAACATGGAAATAGCAACGAAATACCGTCGCAAATTTGCTCATATGTATTAATGAGTTGCCATAAAGAATGTGCTAAGGCACCTGTGTGGTACAATTGTATATGGTTTGAGATATGTATCAGGTGGTGAAGTGAAGCTACAGGGTTATGTAGATTATAACTGTGCAGGGAGTGCAGTGGACAGAAAGAGCACCTCAAGGTGTTGCTTCAGCTTGGGATCAACCATGATATCTTGGTTTAGAAGGAAGTAGACTTGTTTCACACTCATTACAACAGAAGCCGTTAGAGTGGATTTTGGACTTGTCTTGGAAGTCATGCACCAGAGATGGATGGTGGGACAACTCAACAATTGGACCAAAACCGTGTATAAGATGGAATTTAGTTAGAAATTAGTTCGGAGTTTTTTCCACTTTGTAATGAGATCCTCCCATGTTCTGATGTATAAATATGTAGGAGATATAAGGGTAAAATGTTAGCATATAATTTTTTTTGTCGATGAGTGGCTCATTTGTATTACCATGAGTAGTTTTTTTTTCTATGTGATGTTGGGTAGCTGAACATTATAACAAAGTATTGATGCGCACTATGCAGGTTATGTAAGACTATCCTATTGCTAATGAGAAGTGAGTAGCTCTATTCTAAAATACTTCGCAATTATATTGAATATGGTGAATGTTTACGTTTGTTCTGCACTTGGATACAATACTATGTTGTTGTTATGAATGTGATATTTATTTTCATGAATGAGTTATGCTATGTTGCAAAGTAGATGAATGAATAGTAGACCTGTTGAATATATATTTACATATATTTAGCACTGTAGAATATTTGTTCCACTGCATAAGCTTAGTTCCTACAATCCCCCTTGATACCTCAGGTGAGACTTCGCCTATTTGTAGGTGATGCCGAAAGGGTCAGTGTCTGGGGTTTTGTTGGTGAAATTTATGATGAACCATAGGTTTGCTTGCGCACCAACAAATGGTTATGTTGATGAGGCCAGGATATGTGACTGAAGGGAGAGTGAGGGTTAATTGATGGTTTGTTAGAGACCAACGAAGGAAGAAATAGAAGATATGATAAAGGAGGAAGACTATGAATACAAAAGAGAATAGAATAAGAACCCTAATATAGGCTAAAGGAGAAAGGCTGTGAATACACAAGAGAATAGAATAAGAACCCTTGGATCAACACACAACAATGGTTGCAAAAATGTGTTTACAAATATCTGTATGAATGGTTCTTTTGTGAGTTGCCTATACTTTTTGCAGAGTGCTTGTTGAGGTTAGTTGAATCAAACCCAAGATATAGCGTAGAGAGTATAAGGGAGTAGACCCCTGAATGAATATGGTTAATAAATTTTGTAAGTAAACCAATATCATATGCAATAGACTATTCTTTGAATAGTATTTTACAGGGGTATGTCATAAATTATACCCAATCTCACAACACAACAAAAAGATAGTTCTTTAAAGGTCCATGTGGAAGGTACCTGAAGTGATTATACACCTAGATCAAGATGCTATTGTGTGACAAAGGAACTTTGGTATTGGAATCATATCACCCTATAATATAAGAGATTATGTGCACAATAGGGAACTGGGCGATGACCAGAGAATGATCTGAACGAAGGAAGAAAAGGATGAATGAAGAGAGGATGAGCCACAGATGTTGAATGAAGGAAAAGAGGTGATAGTTGAAGAGATGGTATTTCTATGTGGAGGAAAAATATTTTGGAAAGACAGCAGGAAGAGGAATATGACTGAGGTAAATAAGTAGCGCAAAAAGTGTCAAGAAATATATTTTTATGCAATACACCATATAGAAGGATCGTTGCACTCAGAGGAGGAAGAAGAAAAGTAGGTATGACCAAAGGAATTCACACTGTTTAGGTCGAGATCTATTTCGAAACCATGACACCACAAACGCCCCCAACCCTTGAGGTAAGAAGTCCAAATCTAGTATTTATAGTTAGCAATACAAATATTACTAGTCAAAGTAGCAGAGGGCAATTGATTAGTTAGACAAAATATGCAACACCTAGTAGCAGTACTACTCAGAATACGATGGTAGGGGTTGATCTACCATTCAGGGAGAGATCTAGTAGGAAATATAGGAGGTAAGGCTAGGAGAGCCTCACCTCTCAATGGAGAAACCCAAAAGAATACTCAGAACCAAAACAATATTCAGAAACCGTAAAATATGTAAGAGACAAGAATCACACAATGAAAGTTATCTTCATTAGGAGGCCGGACTCATTTTTATAGAATTACAAAGGGAGAGTACAATAAATGCTACTCATTATTTATACTAATATATCTAATATATATACTTAATACATTTCCAAATACATAATGGGGAGTGTGGGACTCCCATATATCCCATTCCTCCCAGTTTAAGTGGAAAGCGTCCCTGCTCCCGATTTAAGTTGGAAACCATTCTTGCAAAGACGAGAAACCAAATGTAGAAGAGGTGCCGAGCTTTGTTGCAACTTGATGATGATGATGATGATGTAGATTGTGTAAGATGCGAGCAGGTTGACATGCCCATACAGCTACTATTCATCATCTTATTGTAAATAAACTAGAGGGAGAGATCTGTATTATTTTCGATATGTGAACCTCCTCTCTTGCAAGATGCGAGCAGGTGGGGATTCCCATACAACTACTGTTCATCATCTTGTTGTAAATAAACTAGAGGGAGATATCTGTATTGTTTTATATCTATGAACCTCCTCTCTTGGTGGTGGAGATCTGTGCACCCTTGGGGCTAGGAGACCTGTGTATCCACTCACAAATGAACTGACACAGAAACCCTCAGAAGGGTGTGATTTGGATTGATACAAAAAGCTTGAATCTACTTCGAACCCCATGAAGGCCTTCTCTGCAAAGAAAACTGTGTACAGTACTGCTGGAGGATTGGGAAAATAACAAAAAAATGGAACTGAAAGAGAACTAATTGAAAGATAACTAATACTGCCGCAAATTAAAACTGAACCAAAGATATTAAACAAGGGCTTCGCTTGGAATGCATATTGTTTGAATATGCCATGTTGAATATGGCTTGTTGGAGAATGCTTTTCGCTGGTGAGTGATAGTTGTTGCCATTGCCGGGATGAGCTTTTATGACTGTTGTGGAGGCATACTAATTCACCTTTTTTATAAAAGACGCCTTTTTTTTTAACCAAAACTTTTTTTTGTTCTTCTTCAAAGAGCTAGCCAGACACCCGACATAATTATTGCACTACTGAATGGATTTCTCTAGAGAATTGTCACTCTCATACTTGAAATCTTCCTGATAAGGTCTTGGTTAGCATCTCTGAAATTATATTCCCTTCCATTAGCTCAAGCTCAACTTATACGCCTTTGTATTTATAGTCAGGAGTCTGCCTAACATGATGAAACCACAAGCTTGGTAGGTAAAACATCTCGCTTGCTCGGACTGTACATTCAAATGATAAGGATCAACACTTGACCATGGAACATTCCGCAAAGGTGTATCTAACTCTATTTTGAACTCTTCATTTTCCTCTGATCTCACATAATGCGCAGCTGGGTATTCATTTATATACATTCTGTGCACATCAGTTGGATAAAACAGAAGAAAATGCTTCTCTCGGGACACAACCTCATACAAATTCTCATAGTGATCTTTAAGAAACGAGGTGGTGGCTCTCTCATTCCCTATCCAGAGATTCACGGCTTCGGGTTTCGAACCTAGTGCCTCTGTATCCCAGTGAATATCAATGTCAACATCCTCTTCTAACAAGGAGTATTCCGACATGATACAACCGTTCTACTCCTATGCATAGGCCATGGCGTCTTACTCCTGGCGTTTCGAACCAGAGCAGCGGGGAATGGCATGCGTTGTACGTGGGTGGAAATGAAGCAGGAATCACTATGTAGGGTGGGTTTTCATAGGGAATATGCTCAACCATTTGGGGTTAAGTGGAGGCTCATGATCTGGTTTTGTTGTAGGAAGGTAAGATAGGAATTGGTCGATCTGGTGAGAGCGAGCCAGTGTTGGAGCCGAGCGGTTATGATGCAGGGATTATTGGGCATCACGAAATCCCTGATAAATTGGAGAGTGGAGGGTGGAAGGTGAAGGCGCTCCACATCGACATGAATAGGCACATGCAACAAATGGTGGAGGTGCATGCTTGGTTTTTAGGAGAGTAGCAGAGGGCGTTTTAGGTGCAGCAATAGTTGGGTGCAAGAGATATCAGCAGCAATGATGGAGGAGTTAGGGAAAATATGATTAGAGGAATGGAGTTAGGTAAGCCATGAATGTGCTATAGTAAACGCAGTAAATGGCCAACAGAAAAGCATAGATAATAGTGGGAGCGCCCTCATCCTTGCTTGGATTTTCTAGTAGAGAAAAGGAAAACGACCAAGAGATTGAATAGCCAATGGAACGACTAAATCTGAGAAGCATAATCATTTAAAGAGGTAGAGCCAAGCTGCATCCATGGAGGGAGGTGCTTTGTGAGTGAAAACCCTAAAACTAGTAAATAAGTAAAAGATAAACAACAGTGCACAAACAAACACAAAAATGGGAGAAAACAATGAGTGGTGGAAACTCTGACATAAACCCTAGAAGAAGTTGACTGAGCGTTGAGCCAAAAAAAAGAAAAACCAAACTAAAAATTTTAAAACCTAGGTCTAGGAGTGAACTGTTCTGATACCAATTGATTTTCCGTTCAGGGCGAGGTTTGGTAGCAAAGATAGGAGGTGAGTCTAGGAGAGCCTCATCTCAATGGAGAAACCCAAAAGAATACTCAGAACCAAAACAATATTCAGAAACCGTAAAACATGTAAGAGACAAGAATCACACAAAGAAAGTTATCTTCATTAGAAGGCCATATGCCTTTTTATAGAATTACAAAGGGAGAGTACAATAAATGATACTAGTTATTTATACTAATATGTATAATATATCTACTTACTACATTGCTGAATACATAATGGGGAGTGTGGGCCTCTCATATATCCTATTCCTCCCGGTTTACGTGGAAAGCTTCCTTGCTTTCCTACCTCCCGGTTTAAGTTGGAATCCATTCTTGCAAAGAGGAGAAACCAAATGTAGAAGAGGTGTCGAGCTTTGTTGGAACTTGATGATGATAATGATGTAGATGGTGTAATATGCGAGTAGGTGGGGATGCCCATACAATTGTTGTTCGTCATCTTATTGTAAATAAACTAGAGGGAGATATATGTATTGTCTTAGATCTGTGAACCTCCTCTCTTGCAAGATGCGAGTAGGTGGGGATTCCCATACAATTGTTGTTCGTCATCTTATTGTAAATAAAATAGAGGGAGAGATCTGTGTGCCCTTAGGGCTAGGAGACCTGTGTATACACTCACAAATGAACTGATACTGAAACCCTTAGAAGGCTATGATCTGGATTGATACAAAAAGCTTGAAGCTACCTTGAACCCCATGAAAGCATTCTCTGCAAACAAAACTATGTAGAGTACTTCTGGAAGATTGAGAAAATAGAAAAAAAGGAACTAAAAGAGAACTAATAATGCCGCAAAGTAAAATTGAACCAAAAATATTAAACCATGGCTGAGCTTGGAATGCATAGTGTTTGAAGATGCCATGTTGATGATTGGTTGCTGGAGAATGCTTTTCGCTGGTGAGTGATAGTTGTTGCTGTCGCCAGGCTGAGCTTTTCTGACTGTGGTGGAGGCATACTAATTCACCTTTTTTTTAATAAAATACACTTTTTTTTTAACCAAAACTTTTGTTGTTCTTTTTCAAAGAGCTAGACAGACACCCGACATAATTACTGCACTACTGAATGGATTTATCTAGAGCATTGTCACTCTCATACTTGGAATCTTCTCGATAAGGCCTTGGTTAGCATCTCTGAAATTATCTTCCCTTCCATTATCTCAGGCTCAACTTGTACGCCTTTGTCTTTACAGTCAGGATTCTGCTTAACATGATGAAACCACAAGCTTCGCTGCTAAAGCATCTCTCCTACTTGGACTATACATTCAAATGATAAGGATCAACACTTGACCATGGAACATTCCGCAATGGTGTATATAAGTCTATTTTGAACTCTTCAGTTTCCTCTGATCTCACATAATGAGCAGCTGGGTATTACTTTATATACATTATGTGCACATCAGTTGGAGAAAACATAAGAAAATGCTTCTCTCTTGCCACGACTGCATACAACTATAGAAATTATAGCCATTATAGAAATTATAGAAATTATAGAAATTGTGTTAAAAATGGGGCATCATATGACTATTTACTACACACCATAGGAGACATTTGTCATCATCTAAGGCAATGATCCTTTATGTTACATAGAACAAAGTCTACATATGTATATGTCATGAATGTTGGGATTTTGCGGCATGATGTATGTCATGCTTATTTGAATTCTGTGGGTTGTTTTCCAAAAGAATAATGTGGGTCATATATCGTATATCAATCTTCTTCTCATATGTAGAGACCTCCATCTTTTTTTCAAACAAAATTGTTGTATTTTGAGCTTTTTGATTTGAACTTAAACTGATAATGTCTTTCGTTGCATATAAAATATCCGCTTTCAATGAATTTATTTACTTGTGATCTTCTTACCACCATAGGCATGTCATAATCTACGCTTTGCTTGCTTGTAAAATATATTGATCTTGATTTGGCTTTCTTTGCTTGTAAATTATTTTGATCTTGATTTGTTTATCCAATATGTTGTAATACCTATTCTCTTTGGATTTCAAGATTAGCTTCATTTACCAATGTCAATTTCACTTTGAGGTAAATGTCATGTACATTGCATAGAAAAGTAATAATAGAAAGAATTGAGGTCTACATAAAGTTAGACTTTTTCTTTCAATATAAAACTTTTCATGATATGAAATGTGTCTCACATTGAAGTGATTTGCGTGATTTGAACACAATAATGACCTTAACTGGCTACTACAGTCCAAGATCGAGCATACTGCCTGATTCTATTAGTTTATCGGTTTGTCAATATTCAGGTCCCCACATGTCCGCTGGACCATTAAGGGAGGAGATAACAAGTGGAGTCCTCACTTGCCATGAATCTAGTTAGTGCAGTTGTGTTTCATTGACACCTTGCAGTTGTGACTCGTGAGTCTACATGTTATGTTGTTGATGATGTGATTCATGTTATTTGACTAATGTTGTTCCTCTATTTTTACAATATTTTATAAATCAGTGAAAGATTAGCTAGTTTTTACAATTTTTTTATAATGAAGTGAAATATATGTAAATATTTTACAATATATTATAACTTAGTGAAAGAATCACCAAGATTTTACAACATTATATAATAAAATGAAAGATTCACTAGGATTTTACAACATTATATAATAGAAAGAAAGATTCACTAAAATTTATATATATACATATTATATTATTGATAAAATCGCCTTCAAATTTTCCTATATATCAGAGAGATTCACCCATTTTTTTTTACATCTAAATCTAGGGGGGGTTCTTAAAATCATCACGGTTTTGAATAATAAGTTGTATAACTTATTTATATATAGACTTTAGTGTTGAACATTAATTATTCATTGGCAGTTACATTACATAATAGATGAAATGGTTTCTCATTTTATTTTTCAGTTTTTGTAAATTTTATTGAACAAAGTGATTTTTGATGATAATAATTCTGATAATTTTCTATCTAGAATTACAACGTTTATTTCCCTTTGTTATCTTTAATTATTAATTAATAGTTAATATAATCAATTAATTTTCTCTCAGCTGAGATAGGAGATTAGTTTAGTTTTAATTCATAGTTCTAGCTTAGATTTTAGGTTTAGGTTTACTTTTAGCAACTGTTAGTTAGATTTTAGTCAGATTAGTTATTTAACATCTGAAACTATTTCTTAAGTTAGAAATCCAAACAAGAACCAAAATAAGAGACTTTCCCTAAGAAAGGAAAGTTAGGATAACTTAGACTTAGAAACTGACATTAGGAATTAGGTTAACTCTAGATTAATATAGGAAATATTTTGCTGAGTTTTAAAAATCATATTCTCCTTCGGAGAATAAAACTCAGCTGGTAGCAGGAGACCATAACTTGGGAAATCATGTTAACTTAAACATACTGGGAACTGTATTAAGGAACTGGTGTAGGCTTGATTTCCTCTATTGGCCTAGGTCATAAAATCAGGCCAATAGGGCTTCAATCCATAGAGCTCCTGCATGAAGAAAAAAATTGATATGATGTCTCAACTCCCTGAGAAGCACAATATCCCTCTCCCTGAAGGCACAAACAAGAAGGAGGTAGGGTCAAGTTTTAAAGACAAGGAGAGATTTCATGCCCTAGTAGTAAGCACTGTCAGATCCTCTTCTTTCATCATTGATTATGGAGCTTTCAGACATATGGTTTTGACAAGGGAGGCCTTCACCTCTATTACTGCTTCAAATGGTCCTAAGATTATTTTGGGAGATGACTCTAAAACTGAAATAAAAGGGAATGGTAGAATAGATGTTTACCATGGTTCCTTCAATAATAGTTTGTATGTCCTAGGTCTTGTTTCCAATCTCTTATCAGTCTATCAGATGACCCACAATGGGTCTCCTAAGAAGGTTGTCTTCACTCCCTGTGATGTAGAAATCACTGATATTTCCAATGGTAGAGTCATAGTGAAATGTTTTGTTGATCATAGATCCAAAGTGTACAAGTTCAACTCACACTTCATGCCCTTATAAAACCCATGTTCTCTCCTCACTAATTCCAATGAAGCTAGAAAGTTATGGCATGAAAGGTTTGGACATCTAAAATACAAGTATCTTTTTGATTTATGTAACAAATATATAGTCATAGGGTTTCCCAAACAATTTTTCTAAAGGAGTCTGTTAAGGATGCATCCTAGGAAAACACACTGAGCAAAAGTATGAGAGAGTTAGTCATGAGTGAACCTATGCACCTATTAAGCTTGTTCATAGTGATATTGATGGTCTATTCCCTCATATTTCAATATGTCCTAACCTTCATTGATGATTTTTCCAGATACTGTTGGGTCTTCTTCCTCAAGTACAAGTTAGAAGTCTTTGATATTTTCAAGGGTTTTAAAGCCCTAGTTGATAATAGTCTAGAAGTAATATCAAAGTACTGAGATGTGATAATGGTGGTGAATATGTCAAATATGAATTCATACAATTTTGTGAATATTCAAGTATCCAAATGCAAAATTACATTCCTTACAAACCTTGACAGAATGGTGTTTCTGAGAGGAAGAATAGATCTCTCAAAGAGATGGCCACTTGCATGATGGAGTCTAAACATTTTCCACCAAATTTTTGGGGCTGAAGTAATAAATTGTGTAACCTATATTCATATGGGGTTCCTAAAAAATCTTTGGATGGAATCACTCCTTTTGAAGCTTGGAGTGGACACAAGCCTAATGTGTCCCACTTCAAGATTTTTGGCTCTAAAGCTTGGGCTAGAATTCCACTAGAAAAGAGAAAGGCTTTGCATCCTAAAAGTAAAGAATTTCTATTTGTTTGGTGTTTTGAATATTCCAAATGATACAAACTGATAAATTTTATCACTCAAATATCTTTCGTCAAAAGGAGTGTTCAGTTTGAAGAAGAGCCCATGCAAGCATTTGAAATTGGAGAATCGTCTTCACCATCATCTCTGATTGTAAGTGAAGCCTCTAATGATATTTATAATTTTGATATGTATGATAATTAAGATTTAATTGCATAACCAATAAATCCTACAAGACCTAATTGGGAAGAAAATACTATTCAAGAAGCTGGGGAACTAGCCGGGAATCTTAGTGATCCTAGAAGAACAAGATCTTAGTTTGAAAGTGCCTTTTCTGTTAGAGATCCAAAATAGGTTCAGAAGTGTTATCTAATGACTGAATATGATACAAAATAATATGAATAATATTCAGATGATCCAAGATGGAAAATAACCATGAAATACGAATTCCATTCACTCCATAAAAATGAGACATGGGAGCTAGTCAATCTCACACCTAGCCGAAAGCTAGTGAAGTGCAAATGAGTCTTCAAAACAAAGTTTGTTATTGATGGATATTATCTAAATTATAAATAAAGGTTTGTGGAAAAGGACTTCTCCCAATTCCAATTAATTTACTACAATGATACCTTTGCACCAGTGGCAAAGATGGACTCTATGCGATTAGTTTTGGGCATTGCAACATCCAAGCAATGGGAGGTATATTACATGCATGTAAAAAGTGCCTTCCTACATGGTGGTATCAAGTAAGAGATATATATTTAGAATCCATAAGGTTTTGTTACTAATATATCTCTTCTGTGCAGGTTGAAGAAATCATTATATGGGCTAAAACAAGCTCCCATAGCTTGGTATGCCAAGATATATGGATTTGTGTTATCTCAAAACTTTAGTATATGCAAGTATGATCTAAATGTCTATTTGAAGCTGATTCATGGCTAAATATTTATTATTGTCTTGTATATGGATGAAATTTTACTGACAGGAAGTTCCATGAGAGAAATTTCCTCGTTGAAGGATGCTTTGAACCAAGCCTTCTCCATGACTAATTTGGGATTGTTGAGCCAATTTTCGGGGCTTGAGATTACACAATAAACCTATAGAATCAAATTAAATCAGTACAAATATTATTTAGAAATACTAAATAATTTCAACTTGAAATATTGCAAGCTAAGAAAGACTCCTTTCCTCTAAGGAGTTAAGCTAGAAGATGCCGTTTCAACTCCCTTGGTGAAAAACACTCTGTACAAACACCTAATTGGTTGTCTTGTCTATATTACTCACACTCGACCTGATATTTCTTATGTAGTAATTGTGTAATATAGATATATGGAGAATCCACATTAAATCCATTGGAGGGAAGAAAAAAGAATCTTTCACATTGTGCAAGGAACCAAGACACACGTGATTCACTATGTTGCAAAATATGATCTAGATTTAGTTGGTTTTACTGATTTTGATTGGGTTGGAGATAGAACTAATATAAAATCAACTTATGTATATGTGTTTATTCTTTCATATGTACCAATTTTATGTTCAAGTAAAAATAAAATTTCCATTTCCCTTTCTTCAACAACCGCAAAATACAGAGGAGTTGTAAATGGAACTACTCAATGTTTGTGGTTGTAAGAAATAATTGGAGAGTTTGGGATTGAGTCTAGCAATTTCAAAGTCATATTTTGTGACAAACAAAGTTTTATTAAAATATCAATAGACCCTATTCAGAGGTAGGAAACCAAACGTGTACATATCCATATGCAGTACATCAGAGGACTTGTGCATGCTGATATCATTTCTTTGCACTATTGCACATCATCTGAGCAAGTTGCAGACATATTCACCAAGGAATTATATGACAATAATTTCATCCATCTCAAATCACTGCTTTGGATAGCTGATCACACGGTGAATATATATTAAAGACATGATTTCAACAAAAAAAATTCATGTCCATGTTTTGAGGGAAGGTTTTTTTCAATGAGGTTTTCCTTCTTTCCTTGTTTTTTGTGGACAAGAAGTATGTAAAGGGTGACTAAGACTTGTTTCTAGGTGTTAAAATATTGTAACCTCGAAAGATATTCCAGATGTATTGTTTGTATTCCTCCTTCGGGATATGAGTTTGGTCTTGTTAGTTTCATTGAAAGAATCAATGTAAACCTCTCAGATGTAAGTATGGTCAATAGCACCCAAGTGTCAATATAACAAATGTTATTTGTGGTGTCCAGTTAGACAAGTGGGCCCAGTTGGTTAGAGAAGTCAGCCCTGTTAGGTTAGAGTTCAAGTCAACTGAAGAATATAAATAGGGACATGCTCACTCACTCAAAGATGTCTTAGAAAGAGAGAGAAATATTACTGCGCCAGAAAGAGGAGAGAAGTAGTTGTCTGGGTTTTACACTGCTCTGGTTGAGTTCTATACTAAGGAAGTTTTGCGGGGTTTTCTCCCTTTTGGTTTCCCTAAGGAAAATCTTTGTGTTCTTGTGTTTCCATGCTTGTTGTTCTTTTAGTGATCTACTAGTGAGACATTTTTTTAATATATCATCTAAGAAAATTAAGAAAATTCAACATGGCATCAGATCCACCCTAAAAGGAAGCACTACACAATAAGGGTTTTGTTTTAAAAAAAAATACCTTGATAGATCAACCAGAAAAGAGGGCTCTCCCAAATCGCCTCATAAGAGCGCATCTTTCTGTGAAGACATAACTGGATTCCAAGAATTTTCAATTTTGGACCAGTTACTGCTGCCGAGACAAACTAGGGATTTAGTTTTCGTGAGGTTTCATCATCAATCTTAGAAAAAGGAAGATACAATCTACCTATCCTTAGGGAGGTGCATCTTTTCCACCATTCAGCTCCACCTATGATCCTAATTGAAAAAATAGGGTTTCTGCTTCAAACCCTAGGTCACCCAAAAGGAGGTCAGTTAGGGGCTGCTTTCTTCAAGTAAGTATATTTCCTCCTTATTCCATTTGAAGTTCCCGGTCTTCTAAATATGAAAAAGAATACCAAGCTAGGTGAAAATATTGAAGGGGCTGAAAACTTTAGAGAATGGAAGTATAGGATCATGCTCATCCTCCAAGAGAATGATCTAGATATGTTTGTGAAAGAGGAAGTGAAAGAACTAGAAGAAACTGAAGCCAAGTCTAAGCATAAGAAGGATACGATCATAGAAAAAAAGGATCATAGCTGACTCCATCAAAGATAACTTTATTCCTTAAGTATCCTTAAGGGAGACTCCAAAAGAAATGTTTGATGCCCTATCAGGTCTATTTGAAGGGAGAAGAAATAATAGGAAAATGACCTTGAGGAATCAACTCAAAAGTGTAAGAGCTCAAATGTCAGAGACTATGCAGTATTACTTTACAAGAGTAGCTCAAATCAAGGATCAGCTAGAAGCCATTGATGACATGGTTGAAAAATCAGATATTGTAATGACAACCTTAAATGGCCTTCCAAGAGATTGGGAAGCCTTTATCCGAGGAATTTGCTCAATAAGTAAACTAACCAAATTATGAAATTTATGGGAAGAATGTTTCAAGAAGAAGAGATGATAGTAGCCAGAGAATAAAAGATAAATGACAATGAGGATCAAGCCTTGACTGCTCACACGAAATGAAAAAGGAAGAGTCGTGACCATCCTCCTAAGAATCAAGGGATTAAATACCCAACAGATAGTTCTCAAATTTTGAATGTTTCACTTACCACAAGTTGGGACACATTGCCATCAATTGTCCCATGAAAGTAGAAAGGATAAGAAAGATGAGAAGGTTTGAGGCCCATGCCGCTGAAGATAGTGATCAAGAAGTTGAAGAGGAAGGAAATAAGGATGAAGAATCTAGTGAAGAATATGTTTAATCTCTGCTCTAACAGGATTAGTCTCACTAGGAAATGACACCTTCTTAGTTTATAGTGGTTCCTACAAGAACATGTCTGGTTACAAGGAATCACTCTTATTCCTTGAACAAAAGGAATCTCCACACAAAGTGATGCTTGGAAATGATTCCCAATATCCCATTAAAGGAATATGAGAAGCATCCTATAAATTGGATTATGGAAATCCTATGAAAATGAAATATGTCTTGTATGTCCTAGGACTAAAGAAGAATCTTCTTTCCATTTTAGCCTTAGATAATAAAGGCTTCAGATTTTCCTTTGTGGATGGAAAAGTCCTCATGTGGAAAAAAGGTAAAACCACAGATGATGCAGTGGAGATTGGAGTTGAAGAAGGAGGAATCTAAAAATTGAAGCGACATACAGATTTAGAATTAGAAACCAGTACCATTAACCCATGTGATCTATGGCACATAAGGATTTCTCATGTTCACTACAAAGCTCTTGCAATTGTAAGCAAGGTTGTTATTGGTTTACCATAAATTCAGATAGAGCATGAAGGAGTGTGCAAAGGATGTGCACAAGGGAAGAATACTAATAATCCTTTTCCAAAAATTGATAGTACAACAAAATGGATCTTAGATATTATTCACTCAGATATCTGTGGGCCAATGCAATCCACTTCATTAATTGGGTATGCTTACTATGCTTCTTTTATTGATGACTACTCTCGAAAGACTTGGATATACTTCTTGAAAAAGAAGGATGAAGTGTTTGAAAGATTCAAGGAGTTTAAGGCACTAGTAGAAAACCTCTCTGAGAAGAAAATAAAAGTTCCGAGGTCATATAATGGAGGAGAGTTCACTTCAAATGAATTCAATGATTTTTGCAAGGAAGTTAGGATTAAGAGGGAGCTCACCATTCCCTATAATCCACAAAAAAATAGTGTGGAGGAAAGAAATAATAGATCTATCATGGAAGCTATGAAAGATATGATACATGATCAAGATATTCCAATATACCCATGGAAAGAAGAAACAATAACAAATGTATATGTTCAGAATATAATTTCCCACAGTTCCCTTGGGAACAAAACTCCAGAAGAAATGTTTTCTGGAGAAAAACTGGAGGTAAGTCATCTAAAGATATTTGGTTTTTCTTTTTACATTCACATTCCCAAGGAGAAAAGGTCAAAGTTAGATCCTTCAGGAAAGAAGGGATTGTTCGTAGGATATAGTGAACAATCAAAATATTATTGGATATATATCCCAGGATACCATCCAATTGAACTTAGCATAGATGTCACATTTGACGAAGATACAACCTTTAGAAAGTCAAAGAAAGATAAGGAATATGAACAGGAAGATAAGTTAAAAGTCCTAAACTAGTCAGAAATGAAGAAGATGTCCATATACCCAAAGAGCATGATATTAAAGAACCTCAGATACCTGAAGATTTACCAAATGAGTTGATTTCACAGAAGAGAAAACCTGCCTGGGATAATGAAGTAATTGAAGAAGAAAAAATACACGTTGTTCTTGAAGGAATCATCCGGGAAAGGAAGAATCCAAAGTCACACCCCGGTTATATGGATTTAATGTGTGATATAGTTGATAAAGAACCAAAATGTTTTGAAGAAGAAATAAAATAGAAATATTGGGCTGATGCAATGGTCGAGGAATACCAATCCATTATAAAGAATGGTTTGTGGGAAGTAGTTCCAAGACCGAAAGAAATGTTAGTGGTATCCTCAAAGTGGATATTCAAAACTAAACACTCAACAAATGGAAGTATATAAAAGTACAAGGAAATATTTGTATCTTGAGGATTCTCTCAGAAAGAGGGAATCTATTATGAGGAGAGATTTGGACCAATATATAGATACACCTCAATCAGAACAATCCCTACCTTGACATCCACCATGAAGTGGAAGCTACATCAGATGGACATGAAGATGACATTTCTAAATGGATTGAGTGAAGAAGAGGTATATATCGAACAAACACAAGGATTTGATATTGATGATCGAAAGACTCATGTATAGTAGACTAAACAAGGCATTGTATGGACTAAAGAAAGCACCCAAAGCATAGTATGGAAGGATCGATGGTTTTCTGATGAGCTTAGGATTTATTAAAAGAAAAGATGAATCCAACCTCTACTATAAGGTTGACGATGATGGAATTATGATTTTTTTACTGTATGTAGATGATCTGTTCTTGATAGGAGAAGATAAGGCTATTATCTAATGTAAGAAGAAGCTTGCTGCAGAGATTGAAATGAAATACCTTGGAATGATGCATTACTTTCTAGGTCTTGAAGTATGGCAATATCCATATGAGATTTTCCTAAAAATAGGAAAATATACTATAGAAATCTTAAAAAGTGTTGGAATGTTAGATTGTAAATATATGACTACTCCAATGACCACAATTTTGAATCTATTCAATGAAGATACTTTGGAAGCAATCGATGCCACTTTATATAGACATATTATTGGTTCACTGATGTACTTAACCAATACAAGACCAGATATATGTTTTGCAGTAAACACCTTAATTCAGTATATGGTGAATCCTAAACACATTCAACTTATAGGGGAAAACACATGATGAGGTATCTAAAGGGAACTTTAGATTATGGGCTCATATATGCATCTAGTGGTGAGATAAAATTACATGGAAATGTAGATTCAGATTGGGGAGGAAGTGCCAAAGATAGAAAAATGACATCAGGATGTTGTTTTAGTCTAGGATCAAGCACGATCTACTGGTTCAGTATAAAGCAGACCAATAATGCACTTACTATGGCAGAGGCTGGATACATTGCAACATTTCAACATGTAGCGAAGAAGTATGGTTTCTAAATATGTTAGCATGACTATTCGATGCAGAGATAGATGCTACTGATATCCTTTGTGATAATAAGAGTTGTATTAAGATGATGAAAAATCCCGTGTTTCATGATAAGACAAAGCACATTGAAATTAGATATCATTTCATCTGGGATATGGTTCAGAAGGGAGATGTGAAGCTCAAGTATGTTCCTACAGAAGAAAAGGTAGCATATGTATTGACTAAGCCTCTAGCTCGTGTAAAGTTTGAATACTTTCGATACAAGATTGGTGTATTTCGAAAGGACCTCTCTAAAAAGAGGGAGTGACACTAGATGGATGATGGATGCAGTGGTGAGTAGCTCAGTCTAGAGGAGATTAAGTATGGCTAGGATTGTTTGTCTCGAAAGGGTAAGTAATCCAGTCGAGGCATGTCAATCCTAGGGGGATTAGTATGTATGGATAGGCTTGTTTGTCCCGAAAGGGTTAGTAATATAGACAAGGCTTGTTTGGTCTCCAGGAAGATCCATTTGTCTAACTAGGCTTGTTTGGATCAAAAGAGTTAGTAAGTTAGACAAAATTCCTGGATGGATCTACCAGAGAACTCACTGTGATGCTGCTCCGAGACATTGAGTGGAAAGATGTATCCTCAGTATTGTTACACTGTTGGTTATTGATGATTTTTCATGATGGTTGTTGAGATGTTTGATGATTGTTGATACAATTGTTGCAGTATTGTTATACTGTTGATTGTTGATGATTGCGGATGATGGTTGTTGAGATATTTGATGATTGTTGAGACGATTGTTTCAGTGTTGTTATACTGATGATTGTTGAGATGTTTTTCTATGATTGCTGAGATGTTTGATGAGATTTTTTGTTCAGTATTGTTTTATGTTTTCTTTAATATTGGTGATTGATCGGTTGATTGATTGAGTTAGTAATAGTGATGTTACACTGATGACTGTTGATGTTTGTTCCTTTAGTATTCTTATACTGATGATGTTATTGATGTTCCAACATATCTATGTTGATAATGCAGATGATGATCTAGCATTAGTTGTTTTTTAGCACTAACAAACTAATGATATAGTTGTTGATGTTGTTAGGATCCATGCACATATGTTTCAGATAATGAAGTTACAGATGATGTCTCAGTATCCACACACTGCTACTATAAGAAGATGATCCAATACTCATACCGTGACGAGATAGAAGATACGACATTTATACTCTAATGAGATAGACAATGGTTCAATATTCACATATTGATGCTTCAAGAAGAAGACCCATGAAGATGACTCGGTATTCACATACTGATAGAAGAGTATCCATAAGATAATTCAGTATTCACATACTGATGCTATAGAAGATAATCCAGAAGATGATAGAAGATTCCCAAGTATGTACAAAAGACAAATATTACAGAAGATGATCCAGCTAAGATCGATGATGAAGATGAAATATGATGTTACAAAACTTCCTATGACATATAGAGTCTCATCAGATAGTTGTACAGTTGTAGTAGCAGCTGTTTCTATGGTTGAATACCTTCCTAGTTAAGAGGGAGTGTTAAAATAATGTAACCTCAGAAGATATTCCATATGTATTGTTTGTATTCCTCCTTTGGGAGATGAGTTTGGTCTTGTTAGTGTCATTGAAAGAATCAATGTAAACCTCCAGATGTAAGTCGGGTCAATAACACCCAAGTCTCAATATAATAAATGTTATTTGTGGTGTCTAGTTGGACAAGTGGGCCCAATCAGTTAGAGAAGTCATTTTTGTTAATTTAGAGGTCAAGTCAACTGAAGAATATAAATAGGGAGGCACTCCCATTCATTTGTACTCACTCACTCAAAGATGTCTTAGTAAGAGAGATAAATATTAGTGCACCAGAAAGAGGGGAGAAGCAGTTTTCTAGGTTTTACACTGGTCTGGTTTAGTTCTATACTGAGGAATTTTTGCATGATTTTCTCCCTTGTGGTTTCCCCAAGGAAAATATTTGTTTTCTTGTGTTCTTATGTTTCTGTGCTTGTTTTTTTTTCAGTGACCTACTAGTGACAAATTGTTTTAAGATATCATCTAAGCAAATTAAGAAAATTAAACACTAGGCCCTATATATGTGATATGTTTCGTATATTTCACATAATTTAGGATTAATTGGGGGTGTTAGAATACTCAGAAACCCATATCCATACTTAGGATATAATTTATTAATCTTCATGATTAATTTCCTAGGTTATAGACTAGGTAGTTGGCGTCCACTTGCGCCACTTGATCAACACTTTCCATGTTTACATCCAAGAGTGCCCCACATGGATTCTATATAATATTCTTCCAACTATACAGAATTCCCATATTAGTAAGTTATCTTTCCTTCCTTTCACAAACTTAGACTATTTTTTACAGCTTTAAGGTGGAAAAGATAAAAGCTAGTATCATTGAAACTTCCTTCCCCCCCCCCTACTCATCCTCCATAATTTTCTCTTATAAAAGTATGATTACATTAAATTTCCATCACTCATTAACTGACATGCCTTATTCGGCTAATTCGTGACCTCCTTGACTGATTTGGAAAGTGTTTTATGCACCTAGTGGGGATTTTTGACTTTAGTAAGCCTGCTAATTATGAGGATTCAACTTTCCTTCTTAGGATTTCAAATATCTGATGTAATTATATATTTGGACAACCACTACATTAAAAAGGTTTATTGTTGTAAAATTATTCAATGCAAGTTAGTGTTATGCACCAATTTCAGTCTCCAATTTGAGTGGATCTATGCATGTCTTATAGCAATTTTTTGTGAGTTCAATTGTGCTAAGACTAGGCTTAATTTCCACAAGAATAAGACAAGGAAAATATTGAAGTGTCTCAGATTTGATAATGGAGGTGAATACTACAGCAAGGAGTTTGATAGTTACTATTCATACCATGGATTCATACAGAGAAGATAGTCCCAGGAACACCACAAGAAAATGGTGTTTCAGAAAGTATGAATAGGATGATCATGGAGCATGCAAGGTGTATGAGATTGCATGCAGGGTTGCCCTTACAGTTTTGGGTTGATGATGTAGATATTTTTGTTTACTTAATAAACATAGGGACTTCAAGTGATTTGGATGGAAGGCTTCTAGAGGAGGCATGGACAGGTAAAAAGGTAAACTACTCATTTTTGATAACTTTTTGTTGTGAAGCATTTGTCCATATTGATAAAGAAAATAGAACAAATCTTGAGTATAAATCCAATAAATGCACCTTTATTGGATATGGGGTTGGTGATTTTGGTTATCTCTTATGGGATTATGAAAATCACAAAATCATTAGGAGTATATATGTAGTATTCAAGGAAAAGGTTATTTACAAAGATCAGTTGCAGGGAAAGAACGAAGAAAAGGAAAACACAGAGTACACAATGCTTGATGAAATCAAAGAAAATTAAGTTTCAAAGGTACCATAAAATAAAGAACAATAGGAGGTACCTCAAACTACTGCAAGTGTAACAAGATCTACCAGGTTAAGTAAACCCCCTAAACAATTCTCTCATTCACTGTATGATTTATTGATGACTAATTTTGGTGAACCATAATGTTATGAAGAAGCAATGTAGGTGGAAATTAAAAAGAAGTGGGAGAAAGGCATGAATGAGGAGATGGAATCATTGGAAAGAAACTAGACTTTGGATTTGGTTGAGTTGCATGTAGGAAAAAGAGCATTTCAAAATAAATGGGTTTACAGGTTGAAGGAAGAAGGAGGCAAGAAGCGGTACAAGATGAGACTTGTTGTAAAGGGGTTTGCACAAAAGAAAGGTATATATTTTGATGAAATGTTTTCCCCTCTTGTTAAAATGACTTCAATTAGGACTATTTTAAGTCTAGTGGTAGTAGAAGATATGCATATTGAATAGTTAGATGTAAAAATATCCTTTCTCCATGGGGATTTAGAGGAAGAGATTTATATGCAACAGCCACAGGGGTATGAGGTCAAAGGGAAGGAGAATTTGGTTGGCAAGTTGAAGAAGAGATTGTATGGCCTTAAACTGCAAGCTCCAAGACACTGTTATTTGAAATTTGATAAGCTTATGATAGAACAAGGTTATAGTAGATGTCATTATGACCACTGTATTTATTTTAAGAGGCTAGATAATGGAAGATATATTATATTGTTATTGTACGTGGATGACATGCTTGTTGTAAGGTCCAACATGTAGGGTATAAATTTTCTCAAAAGGAAACTATCTAAATCATTTGTGATGAATCATTTGGGTGCTAGAAAGAAAATCCTTGGTATGAGAATAACAAGAGACAAGAAAAATAGCAAATTGACATTGTCTCGGGGTGAGTACATAGAAAAGGTGTTGAAGAGGGTTAGAATGCAGAACACAAAACTAGTTAGTATACCTTTGTCCAGCCATTTCAAACTAAGTAAGGAGATGTGTCCCAAGACATAGGAGGATATAGAATACATGTCCAAGATTCCCTATTCATCAACAGTTGGTAGCTTGGTGTAATCCATGGTGTGCACAAGAACAAATATTGCAGATTCAGTGGGAGTTGTGAGAAGGTATATGAACAATCCATGTAAAGATCATTGGAGGCTAGTAAAATGATTCTCAGGTATTTGAGAGGTACAGTTTCTCGTGCATTATGTTTTGGAGGTTGAGACACTTTTCTCCAAGGATATGTTGATGTAGATATGGTAGGTGATAAATACAGTAGGAAGAGCACCGCAAGGTGTGTTTTTACTATAGGTGGAACATTAATAAGTTGGATTTCAAAACTACAAAAGGTTGTTGCATTTTCAACCATGGAAGCAAAGTATGTTTCTACTACGAAGTCTAGTAAATATATGATTTGGTTGCAGAGGTTCATGGAGGAATTGGGTAAGAATTAGGAGAATAGCAGGTTGTATAGTGAAATACAAAGCGCCATTCATCTTGCAAAGAAATTATCCTTTCATTCTAACACTAAACATATACAACTCAAGTACCATTTCATACGATCTATTCTGGAAGATGAACTGTTGAAGTTGGAAAAGATACACACTATCCAAAATCTTGCAGACATGTTGACAAAGGTAGTAACCAGGGAGAAACTAAGTTCCTAATTAGTTTCTAGTGGCCTTCAAATGTAAAGGTGAAGATGAGAATTTTTCCAGGTCTAAGGTTCAAAGCATAGTCCAACAAGTGCAACAACGATGGAGTTGTTGTGATCATTATCGAAGTGGGATATTGTTGGTTGAGGAGCTTGATATTCATAATTTAGAGATGTTATTGTTTAGTCATGTTTCTACCCCAGTTTTATTGTACACTCATCTCAAAAAAGGGGATGCAGGGGGACATCGTTCCCCTACGGGGGCATAGGGGGGACCGTCCCCTTGGTTGTGGGTTTTAGGTGTTGTTCCCCCAAGAAAGGGGGTTTGAGGGAAAAAACTTGAAAATAATTTTTTTGGAATGTTTGTTGGGCAAATTTTATGATCCTATGGTATTGTTTTACCTATGGTATTTTCCCGTGGTAATTCCCCTATAAAAGGAAAACATTGTAATGTGGTTGTGTATTGTATTATAGCATTATAAAATAATCTCTCTGATTGATTGAGAGATACTGTGAGAGAGTGAAGAGGAAGTGAAATATAATTTTTGTAGGTTGTAGCCTTTAATTTTGATGGACGGTATAATAATAAAAGGACCGGCAATTTCTATGTGTACGTAGCCCATCTTGGGTGAACCACGTTATATTGGTTCCTCTATTTTTGTTAAGATTTTATATGCTAGACTAGATATAATTAGTGTTAATTTCAAATTCATAGCAGTAGAATATCCATAATCACTGATAGAAACACAATCACAAGAGAGACACAATATTTATCCTGGGAAACCCTCAAGGGAAGAAAACCCAACAAAAAATTCCTATGTATAAGATGTATAAGATATAACCCTGAAACATTTATTATCCTCGATGTTCTGTCTCTCTCTCTCTCCTATGCGCTACACAAGTGAGTGTATGTATGTTCAAATGAGAAGCACAACACTTCTATTTAACACATTGAGCCAACTTGATTTTATCCTAAATAAGTCGGCCCCTAAACTGTCTGGGCCGACTTCACCTAGGAAGAGTCAAAATAGTATTTTATATTATTCATTAGGGTACTAATGACCCGAAATACAGTGGAGGCTCTACCTAATGACTCTATGATGACCAATTACAATAGTGACACCCCGACGGAGGAATAATAACATCTCCCTTGAGTTACATCAGTAAAATACATTTAGAATATCCTTTGAAGTTACAATATTCAACACTCACTCTTAACGAGAAGGTTATTATACTACTAAAAATCATCATAGAATATAGGAGAACAGAGAGACAATATATTCAACAACATCGAGGTAATACTTCTATACGTCATAGGAAATTTTCACAATCAGTAAATAGAATAGTTACTCTTCAATGTCTTCATCTTCTGCATCACATGATCACTTGATCCTTTTACAACATCGTTTCGAACTTTCAATCCTTCATAGCAGCACTTTGATCTTCTTGATCCTTTTCAGTAGTACTTTGATCCTTTGCAAAAGCACTTCTATCTTCTCGATCCTTTGTAGTAGCACTTTGATCCTTTTGATCCTTTGCAGCAACACTTCAATCCTTTCGATCCTTTGCAACAACACTTCGATCCTTCTTGATCCTTTGCAGCCGCACTTCGATCTACTTGATCCTTTGCTTTCGTTATTCGATCTACTTGATCCTTTTTGGCCATGATAGCTGCAGTATGCATGACCTCTTTGCGGGATGACCAATCCCTATCTCTTTAGGACATAGGTCCAAGGATGATGCAATCCTCCATCTTCCTTGTCCATGATATTGACCAGTTGAATCATCTACAACTAAATGTAGATCTCAACTGCACCTAGATGTAGGCCCTATCATCCGTGATGACTCATCATAGACCATCCATACCACTGAGGTTAGGAACACTCCCAAGTGAGTGCTATACTATGGTATCTACACTTATGTGTAGGCATACTATTCCATGCAAGAGTATTGTTTGCAGAGAATACCTCGACCACATACAAAATGTCGGTCCTCATCGTAGAACATCCTTACCATTGAGGTTAGGACCACTACTAATCTAGTGTTATACTATGAATTCCATGAGGACTCATCATAGATAATCCATACCACTAAGGTTAGGACCACTCCCAAGAGAGTTTTATTCTATGGCATCTACATATCAATGTAGGCATACTCTCCATACAAGAGTATTGTCTACAGAGCAAATATCAACCGCATACCAATGACGACCTTGTCATCCATGAGGAATCATCGTAGAGGATCCATACCACTAAGGTTAGGACCACTCTTGAGGGAGTGTTATTATACGGTATCCACAAAATGAATGTGGGTACTCTCCATGTGAGAGTGACATTTGCAGGGCCATACTTAGCTAGTAAGGACCACTCTCATGTACAGAGTGTTATACTTTCCCTTCTGAAGAGATGATACTATCATCCACAAGTGAATGTTGGACCTTGTCAGCATCTTCAGGCACACTTGACCTCTTTCATGCTGGAGCATCACTGTCATCCCATCATCGATGTTAGTCTCATCATCACTCCACCTTTCCTGAGGATCCATATTATCAACCCGCTCTTCCTTTGTCCGAGGAGGGTTCATGTCTTTGACCTGTTCTTCCTTTCCGAGGATAGTCCATATATTTGATTTGTTTCTCCTTGTCAAAGAAGGTCCATATATTCATCATTTATAGTACCATCATTATTCCTCATTGCGAGGAAAGTATTTTCATACTAAATAAGGCTTATCACATAAATATTCAAACTTTACTCGAGATAGAGGATTGGTCAGTACATCAGCAACTTGCTCATCGATACTCACATATGGGAGATTTATATCTCCCTTTTGTACCATATCCCTCATATTAAAATATTATATTTCTATGTGCTTCGATTTGTCATGGAACACCAGATTCTTTGTCGTCTTTATACAACTCTAGTTGTCACAAAGAATCACTGTGTTGTGCAACTCCATGTCAAATAGTGTTGACATCAGTTTTTGAAGCCATATCGCTTCACAACTAGCGGAGAAACCTACAATGTACTCTGCTTCAGTTGTACTGAGATCGACACTGGACTGTTTCTTACTAAACCATGAGATCATGGCAGATCCCAGAAAATAACATCCACCTGAGGTTATTTTTTGTTTGTGGCAGTTCCTGTCCAATATGAATCCATTTATCCATATAATCTCAGTCACAATCTCTACCATAGTAAATTCCCAAATCTATCGTACCTTTTAGGAACTTCATCACATGCTTTGCAGCTATCAGGTGAACTCATCTAGGTTTAACTAGATACTGACTCAAGGTGTTCACAACAAAGCATATATTTGCCCTAGTGTTTTTCAGATACATTAATGACCCAATAATATGCCTGTACTGAGTCATATCCACTAACTCTAATGTCTCAACAGACAACAACTTCAGGTTGGTGTCCATGGCTTTGTAATCCAACATATCAAATATTTTCAAGGTTTCCTGTATACTTTCCAGTTATAGCTGATTTTACCACTCCAAATGAATCACACTTGTATGGCCTTCCCCTATCCCTCTGTAGACTCCTTAGACCCCTTGGACCATTTTTTGTCCTTTGATGTTTCCTATACCATCCCTAAAAACATGTGAAAATTCATATACGCGACTTTTAAACCCCTAATTGCGTATATACGCGGGTTTGACCCCTAAAACCGCATACATCGGGATGTGTACAAAATCCAAATGCTTTTGGAGTTTTCCTTGACATGGATCCAACTCACTTGATTCCTGGCCTTCCATATGCCTTGAGATCGCTCAGATTTGACCTTTCATTACCCCTTTGAAAAGCTATATAAGAAACTCTTTGATACATTGAAGGCATATAAGAGAATTGAGAGCAAAGAAACTATAGTCCATTGTTGCCGAAACTTGTGCTTGAGTTTGCATCCCTTTGTCCCTTGGAGCACTTTTGTGTTCTTCCCAAGATTGCCTTTTGCTTGTGAGCTTGCTATCGAGAGATGGAGGATTGAGGTGGTGGAGGCCCAAGTGGGGGATTCAGTTTCTCCGATTCGCAGACGTGCCGAGAGAGGTTGTATCCATTGTAATATCTGATTTTATATTAATAGAAATATCTTTTCCTGTCCAATAATGTATGTTTGAATGAATATTTTATCCATGGATGATTTCAAATGTTTATACATTGTTGATTATATACGCTAGAATAGATCTAACACCAATATATATAATATGCTTGTCTTGTTTACTTATTGTTGAGGAAGTGATTCATCAATTCAAGCTGAAGTTGGAAAGCTCAATGGGGATCTACTTCAACCGTCCGGAATAAGGTAGGAGGTCTGATCCTTTAGTGTTAGATATTTGATTTCTATTGCATATTGGAAAGGATTGATTTATGGAGTCAAGCTGTCTTTTGTGGTACCCCAAGCCATAGGAATTTCTCTCCATAACAGAATTGGTGACTCTGCTGGGGAGTTCCAAGTCATTTTTCCTTTGGGGGTTTTTATTGGCACAATGGGCTTGATATTCTTGACTTGCTCTTTGTTTCTCCTTGTTTCTGTGTTGCATTTTATAGTATGTTCATCCATGGACACTCCCCTTTATTGGTTTGACCCTTGGCCTGCTTTTTACCACTACCTTCACTGTATACGCAGGTTTTTGGCCAAAAGTCACGTACATACGCAGATTTTTGGCCAAAAGTCGTGTATACACGTAGTTTTTTTCCCAAAATCCACGTATACATGCAACATTTTGGCCAAAATTCGCGTATATACACAACTGTTCTTTAAACAGTCGCGTACATCCTCCCTTTTGGTGAGTTTGATGTTGTGGGAAGTTGCTGGGTGGGTTGTGAGTGTGGTTGGGTATTCCTTGGGTTTGATGTTGTCTGTTGGATGCTTCTTTTGTGACCAGAGACCGCTTTTTCATTGATTTTTCTTTGAAAGTAGTTTTAGTCATTTATCCTTTTTGTTTTGCCATTAGTGCATTAATCCTTTTTGTCTCGGTGTCTTGCTAGGATTTTGTTTTATACTTGTTGTAGAGACTGAGAGTTTTAGATGACTTTTATTGCATTTTTCATTCTTTTATATTGAAAAATACAAGGTAGTTTCACTCTTAGTTGCATCTTAGATATGGATTTGAGGAGGTACTTGCATTGGATTGCTTGGATGAGAGTTGTGTTTAGGCTTTCATATAGGAAGGATTGCATTTGCATTCAGAAAGGAATATATATTTATGTATCTCATGTAGTGGCATACCCTATTTTTCATTTGACAAAGATTGCACTTAGCAATGTTTGTTATGGTGTGCATATTTACTTCACTGCTGAGTCATAACTTCATTAGTTGCACGATCATTTCCCTTTGAGTAATTACAGCCAGCTAAAATCAACGCATAATTTAAATTCAACTACACATTTTCTTTTATAGGGTTCACCAACAAGATTAGGTTTTAGAGTCTTGGAATAGTTCATTGTGAGTAAATTCTCCAAGACCACTAAACAAAAACATGTATGTGTCTGTCCAGGTGAGAGAGTGAAATCCTTGGTATAATTAGTGATTCTCAGGACGCTCCTCTTACATGGGAGTTAAGCACGAGGTAGTGTGAGCGATTATTGATTGGGATGACCCCTGGTCATAACTGAGTAGCACCGGAGATATTTCCAGGATTGTATTCGTATCTAGGGGCTCTTTCAAGAGTTTTGGGCTTTGTTACCCTGCCCATACGATCAATCTTTCCTATGACTGTCTGCATGAGCATTGATTATATTAAGGTGACCTTAGTTTCCTTACCTAGGTTATCACAGGGGGTACTTGCATAGGTTATTCTGTAGGTGTCCCGGTCAGGTAGAGGGCGGACAACACAGTCGCTTTATGCGTTGAAGCTGAGGGCCACTATAATTGGTTACGTACCTCCGCTTGTAGTGTATGGGAGTTTCAAGCCTCTCCTAGGCGAGACATACCTGCTGCATTCGGGAGCTCACATATCCTCCCCTTGGTTTGCTTGTATTTTGGCTGTAGATTTTCTTAGGAGTGTGCTCTTTGTGCGCTAGTTTGCCTTTGGGATCATGGTTACTTGAGTATATTTATGCTCTCTTGAGTTTGGGTCCTTTTATTTTTGGCATGCATGGTATTCTATCACTTGTCTTTAGTCCTAGTATGGACCCTGGTGTCAGACTTGGGGGCATCATAGCCCCTTACCATGCTCATAGATTTGGGAATGGTAATATTCCATCCTCTACTCCATTTGTGGAGGATTTCGACTCCATTCTCTCGGTCTTTACACCGGTGGTCACCCTCACGGGGGTGGTAGTGGATGCGTGAACATTGGGTCTACACCTTACTTTCCTTTTTATATCCCATCGTTCACCACATTGTTTCCTTTGGGTGCTATTGTCATGATCATTCCTCCCTATATCCTATAGTTTGGATTCTTGATTGACTATTTTGGGTTATGTTGAACTAATATGGTTGTCATGTAGGGTCAAGTTTTTGTACACTCTCTCCAAGGTTTCGACCCATTCGTGCCTATCATAGGTATCATGTCTAAATTGGCATATAGGTTAGGATTTCACATCCACTTGCATTTTACATGACCTTATCACTGTTTCATTTTAACCTTAGGCACGAACCCATTCCATGGTATCACAAAACCTTCATGCTATTGTTAGAAGTGGTACTGTGTGAATGGTAGAGATTTCCTATACATGGGTGTCCTAGTTAGCTCCCCTTTTCATTTGGTACCCATGCCATGATTCCTCTCTTAGGTCCGAGAGTTCCTTTTAGTCCCGCCATGTCCTTGAGCAAGAGCTTCATACTAATCTTGAACTTTATGCTGGCATTTCCTTGGGACTCCCTTGTATATGTCAAGTTGTAATTGCATTATCATGAGCTTTGCCTGCCTCATTGAGCCTTATGCTGGCTTCCCTAAATTAGAGTATCAACCATATAGCTCGAGCTTGTCTCATGTCTAGCCATGCAGAGCCATTTTATATATCCTTTGTAGCTTGATCCCCTATTTTTACCGGGAGGGGACTTTCCCCTGAGTGTCGCTATCATACACATGGATCCTTGCATTGAGCATAGGTATGGTCCACTACTTGGAAGTAGTTTGTTTTCCCATTATGACACTCATCCCCTCCTAGTCTGTAACTATAAAGCAATTTTATTCTTTTTCAAGCTTTTTAAATATTTGAAAAAGTCCAAAAAAAAATAAAAAAGCCGAACAAGGAAAGATGTTATCTTTTTGCAGCTGTCGAGTCATGTCGCCTTCGAATAGAGCACTGTATATCACATCCGTTGGTTGGGTTTATAGTTTGACTTTAGGAGCTGTACTCGTTTATCTGAGTTTATCTCCACCGACTGGTTAAGCTTCCAGTCCCCATGGATCCTCTGTTGATGCCTCCTGTGTCACAGAGATGTCCCAGTTTTATATATTGAGTCTATGCTACCTTGATTCAGTCACCATTCACTATTATGCTCTTGTTCGAAGGAAGTTGAAACCTGAGTTGGCCATTCCTTAGTTATCTTGACTTTTTGCATGTCGGCCATTCCCAGTACAGTTACTGGTTCGTGCACCTTATGATCGAGTCCTTCCACATTATACAGCTTTGCTGAGTACCTTGTGTTGGATGATGGGGGATGCCTTAATTTCCTCCTTCTAGCGGATCTCATCCCATCGACTTCAGATCATTTATTCTGGGATTGGAATCTAGAGTCATTTGTGAGTGCCTTGAGACTTGCAGTCATCAGTGGTAGGTTCTCTCGCCATCGACAATTTTTTGGGAATACATTAATGTCCCCTGATCGATGGATCCTCTCAAGTGTTCGACCTCAACACATTTATTCACACTTGTTAGTTTTCCCTCTAGTACCTTGATTCCCATTTTCATTATTGGTGGGTGATCTCGCGTCTGTTAATGGTATACATTAATGACCGGTAATCAGACGATGGACTACTATGTTCGACCTCGACACCTCTATTCACATAGTAGGACATGTACTCGTAGCAGTTTGTGTAGAAGACCTTCCAGATTGGTGGCACCTCTTATATGCTACCTCCTTGATCGTGCCAGTGTTCATGAGATTTCAGCTCTCGTGACTTGATTCCAGTGTATGTTAGACATTTCCAGCTATTATGGATATCTTGATCCATTGTATATCTTCAGCCATTATGGAGATCATGATCCTTTGTATATCTTCATCATGGAGATTCTAATCTATGTATATTGTACGTGGCGATGAACACTTATGTGATATTTTGTATCATTCTTATTCATGGCCATTGTACTCTTATGTATCCGGGACTGCTATATGTATTTGCAGTTATGTGTAGAGTTGTATCATTGTACTATGCTGATTGGGTGGCTGGTATTCCATTTGGGATCCTTCATCACTTCACTGCTGGGATGGACTTATAATGTATTTTGGCCATCGTATGACCCCTCTGACCTCACACATTAGGGGGCATCTGTTATAGCTGATTTTACCACTCTAGGTGAATCACACTTGTATGGCCTTCCCCTGTCCCTCTGCAGACTCCTTAGACCCCTTGGACCATTTTTTTTCCTTTGATGTTTCCTAGACCATCCCTAAAAACATGTGAAAATTCATATATGCGACTTTTAAACCCCTAATCGCGTATATACACGGGTTTGACCCCTAAAACTGCGTACATCGGGATGTGTACAAAATCCAAATCCTTTTGGAGTTTTGCTTGACATGGATCCAACTCACTTGACTCCTGGCCTTCCATATGCCTTGAGATCGCCGGATTCGACCTTTCATTACCCCTTTGAAAAGCTATATAAGGAACTCTTTGATACATTGAAGGCATATAAGAGAATTGAGAGCAAAGAAACTATAGTCCATTGTTGCCGAAACTTGTGCTTGAGTCTACATCCCTTTGTCCCTTGGAGCACTTTGTGTTCTTCCCAAGCTTTCCTTTTGCTTGTGAGCTTGCTATCGAGAGATGGAGGATTGAGGTGGTGGAGGCCCAAGTGGGGGATTCAGTTTCTTCGATTCGTAGACGTGCCGACAGAGGTTGTATCCATTGTAAACTCTGATTTTATATTCATAGAAATATCTTTTCCTGTCCAATAATGTATGTTTGAATGAATATTTTATCCATGGATGATTTCAAATGTTTATACATTGTTGATTATATATGCTAGAATAGATCTACACCAATATATATAGTATGCTTGTCTTGTTTACTTGTTGTTGAGGAAGTGATTCATCAATTCAAGCTGAAGTTGGAAAGCTCAACGGGGATCTACTTCAACCGTCCGGAATAAGGTAGGAGGTCTGATCCTTTAGTGTTAGATATTTGATTTCTATTGCATATTGGAAAGGATTGATTTCTGGACTCAAGCTGTCTATTGTGGTCCCCCAAGCCATAGGTATTTCTCTCCGTAAGATTTCTGTGATTCAGAAGATTCCTTTCAGGATCTACCATAGGATATAATGCATAAATCCAAGATCTTTCATCTCAAATTATTCATCTAGCTTCTTCTTGCATTATGTGATCTGTTTCTCATTTCCAGTAAGAAATAGATCATCCAAATACAGTAATAGTATGAATGGTTCATCATCCATAATGTTCATATAAAGGTTAGGATTATATTTACTCTTGGTAAATCCCATGCTTGTCAAGAAGATATCTATTCTACCATACCAAGCTGTAGGAGCTTGCTTCAATCCATACATATCCTTTTTCAATTTGCATACATGAGTCACTCTGTCTTCGAATTCAAATCCTTGTGGTTGTTCGATGTAATCCTCTTCCTCAATCACACAATTAAGGAAGGTTGTATTTACATCCATCTGGTGTAAGTACCACTTCATCATGGAAGGAAGTGCCATGATGGTTATGATGGAAGTGTACCTTGCTATTGGAGAAAATGTCTTTTCATGATCAATCCCCTATTTTTGAGAGAATCCTCTAGCCACAAATATTGCCTTGTACTTTTCAATAATTCCATCAACAACATGCTTATCTTGTAGATCCATTTTGAGGATACCGCTCTTTTTTTTTCTGGTTTGGGTACTATATCCCAACCATCATTCTTTATTATTGGTTGGTATTCTTCCATCATTGATTCAACCCATTCTTTCTTCTATGCAACTTCCTCATAGATGGTGGGTTCTTGATATACAAGGTCACACATCAAAGCTACATAACTAGAATACGGATTTGATATTTTTCTTGATCTTGTGGATCCTTCTAGAGATCCATATCTCTCTGCTTCTTGTATGATTTCTCTTACCCAAACAATATTTCTCATTTGAGAGATATTCATAGTATGGGGTTCTTAAGGTTATATCATAACATGATCTTCAGATGCTACTATTTCAGGAGAGGGTTCATATTCTACCATTCTGGGAGGTACATCTTCTTCATGTACTTATTCAAGCTATCACCTTCTATATTTATTAAGGATTGTCTCTTCATCAAATGTTACCTCGCTACTAATATCTATGTGATGGAATTCTGAAATGTATATCCTGAAGGATTTAGATACTTGACAGTATCCAACAAATATTCCTTTCTTTCCAGAAGGATCTAACTTGGTTCTCTTATCTTTAAGAATATATACATAAACTAGACAACCAAATATCTCAAGATGGTTCACTTCAGGTTTCTTTCCTGTATACATCTCTTCAGGAGTCTTGAATCCAAGAGCACCGTGAGATAATCTATTCTGCACATATACAATTGTTATTTATGCTTCATCCCATAGGTGCATGGGGGGGTCTTGGTCATGAATCATATTTTTCATTGCTTCCATAATAGCTATGTTCTTTCTTTCCACAACACCATTCTATTGGGAATTATAGGGAGTGGTTAGTTCCCTCTTGATTCCCGCCTCCTTACGGAGTTCTTAAAATTCCTTTGAAGTGTATTCTCCAACTTTATATGTTCTCCATGTCTTGATTCTCTTTTCTGAAAGGTTCTCTATCAAGGCTTTGAATTAATTGAATTTCCTCAACACTTCACTCTTGTTCTTAAAGAAGTATATCCATGTCTTTCTTGAATAGTCATCAATAAATGTGACATAATATTCATATCCACTTAACTATATGGAGGGAATATGACCACATACATCAAAATGAATTAGTTCTAATGTAGCTTTAGTCTTTGTTTCACTTTTAGGAAAGGGATTCTTGATGTTCTTTCCTCTTCCACATCCTTTACAAGTTCCCTCATGATCAATCTTTAGATCTGGTAACCCTATTACCGCCTTTCTCACATGGGGAAATGCTTTGTAGTTGATGTGGGAAATCCTTCTATGCCATATTTCACTTGAGCTGGTATCTCATGGATAAGGGCTATCTCTGGATGTCCTTCAATTTTATATAGTTCTCCTTCTTCTTCTCCAATGACCACAAAATATTCAAGTGTATTTCCTTTGGACCACATAAGTACTTGTCCATCTATAAAAACAACTCTATATCCTTTCTTATCTAGAGCTGAGATGGAAAGTAAGTTCTTTTTCAAACCTAGTACATACATCACTTCCTTCATCTTCATGGAAGTATTAGATTCAATCTTGTAGCTTGATTCACCAATACCTTTGATGGGATATTTATAGTCATCTCCCAATAATTTCTTCTGGGGAGAGTTCTTTTCTTCAAGTATTGACTTGGTTTGCTTCTTTCATGTCATTTTCTTTGAGGCACCACTATCAATAATCCATGTATCTTATCCAGGTGCTACAGACCCAGAGAGTGCAGAGAATAGTACATATTCATCTACATCTTCTTCTTTTGTTAGTCTCTTTCGAGGTCTTTCATCCTCATCCTCATATTCAACTAGATGAGCATGATGTCTCTTGTTGTTGTTGTTGTTCTTTGGTGATAGACACTCTCTGGCTATGTGTCCTATGTTATGACAATTGTAGCATTGATCATTTGAGTAATCCTTCTTCTTCTTTTGAAACTTCTTATTTGAAGGTTTATGATTACCCTTCTTGAATTTTTATTGTTTCCTTTGTTTAGTATGGATGGCTAGAGCTTGATCATCTTCTCTCAGTAGAGATTATCTGTTGGCTACTATAGCTTCTTCTTGAATGAAATATTCCCATACTATTTCAAACTTCATACTTTCTTTTCTGGCACACAGAGTCTGTATGAATGAGTCCCAAGGTATAGTGAGACCATTGATAGCAGTCATAACTAGTTCATCCTCATCAAGGGTGTCTCCAATATCACTTAGTTTTTCTCTGAACTGGGAGACCCTTGTGAAGTATTCTTGAATTGATTATCCTTTGCTAATGATTGGTGCCCTTCAATTGAGCTCTTAGATTCATATTCCTGTGTAGGTTCCTTCCTTCATACATTCTAGAAAGTGCATCATACATCTACTTTGGTGTCTTCTTAGATGACACTTGAGGGATCAAGTGATATTTAATAGAATCAACAATCATTTGCATTGCCTTGATTAGGTCGTGTTCATACTTCTCCTTAGATTCAACTTCTGTTGGTTCTACAAATTCATCCTTGATGTACTTCTCAAGGCCATTATCTCTGAGAATGAGACCATTCCTGTACTTCCATACTAGGAATTTTTGTATGACTTCCAATTTGTTCTCAAGCTTAGTGCTTGTGTCCATCCTATCCAGTAGGTCACTAAAAATTGAAATTTCTCAAAATGAAAAGCTGAAATTACCAGGAGATGTGCTTGACTGAGGTGAGTTGGTTGGTCCAAATGATTTATGGAAATCCCAAATATTCACCCTTCAAATCCTACTTGCGAGGTTGCAGCTCTGCAGAATTTCTGGTTCTGGTTTTTTGCAGTTTTTTGGTTCACGAAAAAAATAGGGTTTGGATTTCCCAAAGATTCAACCACCCTAAAAATTCAATCCTTGGATCAATAGATGTGTTCCATGGAGGTGAAACTTTCTATGCAATCATATATTTCAAATTTCAAATTTTGCAGAAACCCTAATTTATTTTGGAGAGGGAGGAGAGGGAGTTTCACCTTGTGAAAGATGTCCTATTCAGGCTATCTCTGATACCATGTTAATATTTCATATGCTAGAATAGATATCATTAGTGTTAATTTCAAATTCACAACAGTAACATATCCAGAATCACTGATAGAAACACAATCACAATATAGAAACAATTTATCCTAGGAAACCCTCAAGGGGAAGAAAACCCAACAAAAAATTTCTTTGTATAAGATATATAAGATATAACACCAAAATAGTTNCACCAAAATAGTTATTCTCTTCCTTGCTATCCCCCCCCCCTCTCTCCTATGCACTACACAAGTGAGTGTCTGTGTGTTCAAATGAGAATCACATCACTTATATTTATACACATTGATCCAACTGACTTTTACCCTAAACAAGTTGGCCCCACTAAACTGGCAGGGCTGACTTCACCTAGGAAGACTCAAAACAATATTTTATATTATTCATTAGGGTACTAATGACTCAACTTACAATGGAGGATTTAGCTCATGAATCTATGATGACCAATTACAATAGTTACACCCCGACAGAGGAATAATAACATCTCCCTTGGGTTACATCAATAAAATACATTTAGAATATCCTTTAAAGTTAAAATATTCAACAATTGTAATGTGTTAGTCTGTTTTATATTTGCATCGTGTTTATTGTTATTGCTTTGTGATCCTATTTTTATAACAGAGGAGAAGGTGCACTATCCCTTTATGACCCTTTCATGGTTAGATTGATAAGTAGTGAGAAGGGGCATAACGAGCATGGGATCTTTCTCAAATTATTGGTCTTTGAGTGACCAACTAGCCCTTTCTCTCAATCTTGTAATGTTTGGGAGGAAGGGTGAAGGAGAACTAGCCATTTCCTACACTTGTTCCATCAAAGTGAGTACCATGTGAACTCCATTTGAATACTAGGATGGGCTAGAAACATTTCCATTTTCTCACCCTATTCTATTTACATTGGTCCTTTATACCACTTTTAACATTTTAATAAGGAGGAGAAGGAGCACTGGACCTTTCTCACCCTTTTATGGTTGGAGTGATAAGGAGGAGGCGGAGTTGCCTCATTTTCCAATGAGGGAATAATTTTATGACAGTGTGTAATGTTCCCAAGTCTGATATGCATACCTTAACACTAACTAATGCTGCAAATTAAGTACAAATTCTGATATTAAATTACAACCACTCAGTGAATCTGCAGACTAGGTAATTCAAGGTGTTTTGTTGGGAAATTTGCAGACAAGGAAGTAGGAAGTGGGATGAAAACAAGAGTAAATTCAGAACAGTTAATTCCTTTCCCATAAAACATTTATATCTGGGGACATTCATGTTTTAGATTTTTCTATGCGAAAACCTACTCCCATGCTTCTAGGTCACCCAACTGTGAAACTAGGGAAATTCCTTCTGTCCTCTCAACCAGGGGCTTGGGGAAAATTGAAGAGTTGTTATAAGGAATTAATAAAGATTAAAATATTATTTGGGACATTTCATAACAGATCTGGATATGTCTAGATATTTTGGGAAAGAATTGGTATTTTTAGGCAATTTTGGCCTAGTGAGGCCCCACGCAATGGATGTTCCCAAATCACTATAAATCCTCAAATAAATTATGATATGGAGTTATTTATGGGTATATGGTTATTTTATTGATCCATATAAACTTACATAACTGTATTTGAGTGGGTAGAACTCATTTTATAATAGAAACTGTAAAACTAGTCAATTAAAACTAGTGTTCTAGCTAGGGTGAAAAATTAAGCATAAGTATCATAGAAAAATGAATTCAATACACAAAGTGACATATGATATACATTAATAAATATTAAATGGAAATATATAATCATCTAGACTCATGCCCACGACCTTTTCTTACTCATTATTGCACTATATTGATCAATTTCCCCCATTACAATGACAAATTAAGCTTTTCCTAAGAAATTGAGAAGGTAAACTTCAGGAAAAGAATTTTTAAGACCTGAGAAATATAAATGATATATTTTATCAGTTTTTATACATAATATAGCATTGGATTGTCTGACCATTACATAATAGGACTCCAAAATGGTGGGGAGGAGGCCCAAAATATGACAAGAGAAAGGTTGAGATCGTAGGTGAAGCTTGGGATTCATTGTAGCTTGAATTGAATGATATAGAGGATGAAAAATATGTCTGATATGATATTAAATGGATGAAAATCAAGCACTCCATACCAGCAAAGAGAGGAAATGGGGATGAAGGAGTGGGAAGGGAATGTTTGGGGTTCATCTCCTAAGTGTCTGAGGCACATCACTCAGAAAGGCATGCTCACATAAGAAAAAATAAATTAACATATCAACCAAAACCATGTGAATGAGATCGAATTGTCCTTTAATATAACTCTGTGTGACATGTTTAGCAAGTAGAGGCCAATGGTGGCCTATTAGAGAAAGTCAACTACCTAGAAGCCCTAACCCTAGCCACATATGCGCCTTCCTCTAGAAAATTTGCATGTAGGACCATGTGGAGCTATTTTCCTCTCCAAGTCATACCTCTGACTTAGCATATGCACCCTCCTTAGTCAAATAGTTGCTGCTTTTATTCTTGACAGATTTATGATTTTCTCTTCTTTTGAGACTGAATCTCCATAAGAAAACCGCGCCCTCGTTTTCCAAAACTTTCCTGCTTTTTTCCTTATAGATTTTATGAATTTCCAAGTGGAAACTGTGCCCTCCTTTGTAAAAAATTCCTGCTTTTGTCTTTGGATGCTTTTCGGTGGATTTTAGGCACTTTCCCTGTTCCTCTTTGACTGCTTTTGTCATAGAGTTTCCTCTTTTTTTACCTTGGCAAGTAGACTTTCCCAATGTGCCCCCCTGACATGGAAAGTTCATTTCCACATCATTAAATTGCATAATTAATAATAATGATGAATACAAATTAAATGCATGCTTCAATAATAATTATTAGCAAAATTTCCCTAGGAATAATAATTAATGTCAATTTGAACCCCTAGGAGTTTCAACATGGTCAACACTTTTAATGATTAGATTGACATGATAGCCCCCCCTCCCAAATCTGCTTGTTCTCAAGCAGAAACAAAGCAAGGTGGTGCAAGATCCGCTCACTCTCCCATGTAGAATCTTCACTCGGTAAACCTTTCCACTGTATCCGATATTACTTGATTGTTCTTTTCCTTAATTTCCTTTCTCTACCCATCAAAACTTTATCTTGTACTAAGACCAAATGGCCTTCATCATCCAGAGGTGGCAGTTCTTCAGAAGATAGTATCTTTTGTCCAACTACTTTCTTTAGACAAGGAACATGAAAAACATTATGGATTTTGTTGTTTGCTGGAAAATCCAACTCATATTACACTTCACCAACTTTTCAGATAATCTTGTAGGGTCCATAAAATATTGGCTGAATTTTTTCAGCCCCTTTCTTCTTCAAGGAAGATTGTATGTAAGGTTGCAGCCTTAGGTACACTAAGTCTTGCACTTGGAACACTCTGTCTATTATGTGCTTATCTGCATACATCTTTTGTTGGTTCTGTTCCATATGCATATTATATTTCAGTGCCATTAAAATGTCTTGGTTTTCCTGCAACCAATCTTTAGCTTTTTGTGCCCTACAGTCTCCAGCCATTAAGTATGCAAAATTCGTAGCTTCATACCCATACAAGTACATAAAGGGTGTGATTATGATAGAAATATGAAATGTGGTGTGATAACAAAACTCAACCAGGCATAGCCAAGTTTCCCAAGCTCCTTACTGTCTCGTAACATAGTTACAGAGGTACCCTTCAAGCCATTAATTCACCCTTTCAATTTGTACATCTGTCTGGGGGTGATATCTTGTGCTCATGTTCAGATTTATTCCAACCAGAACAAACAATGCCTTCTAAAAAGAACTAGTGAACTTACTGTCTCTGTCACTGATTATAATTATGGGAATTCCATGCAGCCTCAAAATATCCTTGAAGAATAGAGCAACAACCTGACTAGCTGAAATAGTGGATGTTATTGCAAAAAAGTGTGCATATTTTGTCAACCTATCAACCACCACATAATTATTGTCTTTCCCTTGTGACTTTGGAAGTCTAGTGATAAAGTCCATGGTACACTTTCCCATTTTTTTATCTGGAATAGGAAGAGGCTGGAGAATTCCAGCAGGGTGTGTGTGCTCCACTTTGTTTTATTAACATGCAGAACATTCCTTTACATACATGAGAACATCATCTTTAAGGCCATTCCAATTAAATCTCTCCCTTAAATTTCGGTAAGTCTTCAGAAAACCAGGGTGACCAGCCACTGGTGTGGCTGGTGCATCATTAGAAGCTTGTAAAATCTTCCTCTTTAGTGCAGATCCAGGCACTAAGAAAATCCTATTTTTGTTGTAGATGTGGTCATCATGAACTTTGTACTCTTCATTCTGGTTTACCCCATCCAAAACTTCACAAGCAAACTGATCTTTTGAATATTCTGTGGCCAACTAGATCTTCCATTCATTTAACATCTGCAACAAAGAGAATGTGGGATTACGAGATAGTGCATCAGCCACAACATTCATTTTCCCCTTTTTATACCCAATGCCAAAATCATAGGACTGAACTTTACTCACCCATTTTTGCTGCCTATCATTGAGTTCCTTTTGGGTAAGGAAGTGTCTAAGTCTGTTGTGACTAGTCTTCACAATGAATTTACCTCCCACCAAGTACTTTCGAAAATTGGACAAGCATGCATACTGGCAAACATCTCCTTATCATATATGGAATACAACCTTTCATGTGACTGCAATTTTCTACTCTCAAATTCAATAGGGTGCCTATCTTGCATCAGAAAAGATCCAACGCCTACACTAGAAGCATCATATTCCAGCACAAAAGGTTTGGAAAAATAAGGCAAGGCAAGTAATGGACAACTGCTCATTATCTCTTTCATTTTTTGGAAATCGTTTTTAGAATCCTCACTTCAATTAAATGCACCCTTCTTAGTCATATATGTCAAGGGTGCAGTGTACCAGGAGTATCCTTTGAAAAATCTGTGGTACTAGTTACAAAGGCTAATAAAGCCTCTTAGTTCAGAGAGGTTCCTTGGGCTGGTCCATTCCAATATGGCCTTTATTTTTTTTGGGTCTACCTTGAACCCTTCTTGGTAGATCACATGGCCAAGATATAGCATTTCTTTCATGTCAAACTCACACTTAGACATCTTGGAAAAAAAAGACAGATATGCAAGCATAGTGAGTACCTCCTCTAAGTGGTGAAAGTGTTCGTCCAATGTCATACTATAGATCAAAATATCATCAAAAAACATAAGTACATACTTACATAGATGTTTGTTGAACACCTTGTTCATGCATGATTTGAAGGTTGTTGGTGCATTAGTCAAGCCAAATGGCATGACCAGAAACTCAAAGTGGCCAAAATGACAACAGAAGGTTTCCTTTTTTATGTCTTCCTCCCTCATTCTAATTTGATCGTACCCTGACTGGAGATCTATTTTGGATAAACATTTGGCTCCATGCAGCTCATCCATCAACTCATCAATTTGGGGAATTGGGTAACAGTTCTTTATGGTCTTCTTGTTCAAATCCTGGTAATCTATGCACATCCTCAATGTCCCATCCTTCTTCTTCACTAGAACCATTGAAGAAGAAAAAGCACTGGAGCTTGGTTTGTTGAGGCCCAACTCAAGGACCTCCTTGATGGCCTTATCAATTTCATCCTTGAATCTCTTTGGATGCTTATAGGGATGGATTTTTATTGGAAGTGTACCAGCTTCCAACTCAATCCTATGTTCAATTCCACGGTCAGCTAGCCTGCCATGTGCAAGGTCTTCAAAAACCCTCTTATGCTTGTGCAACAAATGTTTTATATATTTGGGCCAAGAGGAAACTTTGGCAGTAGTTCCCTTAGTGGTAATCTGGCATTCAATAACCCGTTCAATGTCCCCATGCCACATAACATATATCATACTTTTGGAAGAAATTACTTGGCTGGGATAAGTATTCATGATTTTCAATACCATTGGCTTTCCTTCAACATCCTTGAAACTTATTTGTGGTATCTAGTAATTCAAAGAGTTCTCCCCAATAGAGTGCATCCATTGTACCCACAATACCATGTTGGTGTCTACCACATTAACAACATAAAATTTGTCTTTCACAATATAGTCACTGATATTTACTTGCATATTTGGAATCCATCGATTGCATTCCATGGTATGGTTACCTGGAATAACCATAATGAATCCTTCAAAGGAATCAATTGGCAGTTTTCTCCTCTCCACCATGGATGAATCAATAAAATTATGGGTAGCACCCCCATCAACAAGGACTGTGATTTTTTTCCCTTGCAGTACTCCTTTCATCCTTAAAGTATGGAACCAGGATACTCCATTGAGTACTGCAATTTTGCTGTTGGTTTGATGGGGTTGCTCCTCTTTTGCAGTTGTTTCATACTCTCCATCATCCATATCAGATTCTTCCACAACCTATTCATAACTTTCAGAAAATACTTCAATATAGTGTGTTTTTCCCTTCATACATTTGTGACCCGGAGCCCAAGGTTCTTCGATGGAAAAACACAGCTTCTTCCTCCTCAATTCATCCCGATCCTTGTAGGAGTAATCTCTCTTACCAGGGGCAGGAAATTTTCTCACAGGAGGTAGTTAATTCTGAAATTTATGAGCCATAGGAGTTCTAGGAGGATTCTTGGTCCTCAAAATTGCATCTTGCAGGTCTCTGGTCCTGCTCACCGCTTCCTACAGATTGGTGGGCTGGTAAACCTTCACCAACCCCTTCAATGGTTCAACTAGTTCTTTTGTAAACAAAATGATCAGACTTGATTCTGATATGCCAGTGACCATTAAAGCCACGTTTTGGAACTCTCAGATGTATGCCTATGGAGTTCCAACTTGTCTAATGTGTGGCAAATCTTGGAAAGAGATATCAGGTTCTCTCCAGTCAAACCATTCTCTTAATTTTTTGGTGAACTCCTCATAGGTGACTACTTGATCATGGCATATGGTTTTAATGCCATGAAAAAACTAGTCAATGGCCTCCCCATCAAGATGTAGGGATTCCAACTTGATGGAATCCCTTTCTGCCATAGGATTCAGTTGAAAATATGTATCCATTTTCTGAATCCAAGAGCTCACTAAGCAATTGGAAGTGCCATCAAAATATGGAAAAGTGGTTTTTCAAATGGAATTATTTAATTCATAAAATTTAAAAACATGGATGCCTTGAATACCCTCTTGGATTCCCCCTAAATTTAGTCTCCCAGAAATCTCTAAATGGTAGATCCCTTCTGCATTCTTCACTCAATGATTGATAAGCATAAAACTTCTCCTCCCATGTAGCAATTGTTTCAGCATGTGCTTCATGGTCTTCCTTTGGGATCTCTACAAATTTGGGAATAGTAGGTCGATTCTGCAAATTTGGTTCATATATATACTCTAGAGGCCTATTTTGTGGCCCAGTCTTGGAGAAAATAGTCCCACCCATGGCGTTTATTTCTTCACATTGGGAACCAATGTTGCTCCCTTCTCCATCTTTCACTCCCAACTATTTAGCTAGGAATTCTCTGGTACCTTGACCATACCGTATGATGTTTATTGAAATGTCTTGAATACCTTTCAATATGTTCTTTATAAATTTCTTGAACTCATCTTTCTCATCCCTCTCATCGTGGAATCTTCAATCCACAGATTCAACTTCCTCCTCTTGAGGGATCTTTCTTTTGGTATCAGAATTATATTTTGGACCCATTGACTAATATAAAGAGCAGGTATCGAGGACCATGATATGATACCAGTGTAATGTTCCCAAGTATTATATGCATACCTTAACACTAACTAATTCTTCAAATTAAATAAAATTCTGATATTAAATTACAACCACATAGTGAATATGCAGACTAGGTAATTGATGGTGTTTTGTTGGGAAATTTGCAGACAATGAAGTACGTAGTGGGAAAAAACCAAGAGTAAATTTATAAAAGTGAATTAATTTCCCATAAAATATTTATATTGAGTACCATTTAGGTTTCAAAGTCTGCTATGCGAAACCTACTCCCACGCTTCTCGGTCACCCAACCATGAAACTACGGAAATTCCTTCCGTCCTTTCAACCAGGGGATTGGGGAAAAGTGAAGAGGTGTTATAAGGAATTAATACAGCATAAAATATTATTTGAGACAGTTCATAACAGATCTGGAGATGTCTAGAGAGTTTAAGAAATAATTGGATTTTTAGGCAATTTTGGCCTAGTGAGGCCTTACGCAATGGAGGTTTCCAAATCACTATATGGCCTCAAATAAATTATTATATGGAATTATTTATGGTTATTTGGGTCTTTCATTGATCCATATAAACTTACAGAACCGGATTTGAGTTGGTAGAACTCATTTTATAGCAGAAATTGTAAAACTAGTCAATTAAAACTAGTGTTCTAGCTAGGGTGCAAAATTAAGCATAAGTCTCGTAGAAGAATGAATTCAATACAGAAATAAAATATGAAAGAAATTAATAAAGATTCAATTTAAATATATAATTATCTATACTCATGCCCAGAACCTTTTCTTACTCATTATTGCACTAGATTGATCAATTTCCCCCATTACAATGGCAAATTAAGTTTTTCCTGAGAAACTGAGAAGGTAAACTTCAGGGACAAAATTATTACAACCTGAGAAATATAAATGACATATTTTGTCATATTTTATGCATAATATATCATTTTATTTACTGATAATTGCATAAGAGGACTCCAAAATGGTGGGCAGGAGGCCCAAAATATGACAAGAGAAAGGTTGAGAGTGTAGGTGAAGCTTGGGATTCACTGGAGCTTGACTTGACTGAGATGGAGGCTGAAAAATATGTCTGATATAATATTCAATGGATGAAAATCAAGCACTCCATAACTTCAAAGAGAATAAATGGGGATGAATGAGTGGGAAGGGAAGGTTTGGGTTCATCTCCCAAGTGTCTGAGGCACATCACTTAGAAAGGAATTCTCACATAAGCACAAATCAATTAACACATGAACCAAGAGTGTGTGAATGAGCTCGAATTGTCCTTTAATAGAACTATAGGTGACCTGTTTAGCAAGTAGAGGCCAATGGTGACCTGTGAGAGCAAGTCAACCACCTAGAATTCCTAACCCTAGCCACATAGGCGCCCTCTTTTAGAAAATTCGATGTAGGACCATGTGGAGATGTTTCCTTGTCCAAGTCATACCCCTGGCTTAGAAAATGCACCCTCCTTAGTCAAATAGTTGTTGCTTTTATTCCTGACAAATTTTATGCTTTTCCCTGCTTTTGAGACTGAGTCTCCATAAGGAAACTACACCCTCCTTTTCCAAAAATTTCCTTCTTTTGTCCTTACAGATTTTCTGAGTTCCCAAGAGGAAACTGCACCCTCCTTTGCAAAAATTTCTTTCTTTTGTATTTGACTACTTTTCTGTGGATTTTAGGCACTTTCCCTTTTCCTCTCTGACTTCTTTTGTCATAGATTTTCCTCTTTTTTAACCTTGGCAAGTTGACTTGCCCAATGCACCCCCTGACATGGAAATATCATGTCCACATCATTAAATTGCATAATTAATAATAATGATGAATACAAATTAAATGCATGCCTCAATAATAATTATTAGCAAAATTTCTATAGGAAGAATAATTAATGTCAATTTGAACCGCTAGGAGTTTCAGTATGGTCAACACTTATAATGAATAGATTGAGGGGACATGACACAGTGGAGAAGAAGTAGCATGGGCCATTTCTCAAAATCTTGGTCTTTGATTTAGGACCTATCCCTTTCTCTCATTCTAGCAATTTTTGGGACGAACAATCAAGGAGCAGTATCCCTTTTGCACACTTGTTCCATTTGAACGAGTAGCCTTTGTTTCTGAGGTTGTACCTCTACTAGATTATATATTTATTATCCCTTTCTCACCCTATTCTAATTACACTGTCCCTTTGTAATGCTTCTTAAATTTTATTGGCAGGCGGTTTTGATGCGCAACACCAAGGGTGATGTGCAAGGTGAATGATGATGTGCAAGGAAAAAGATGATGCACAAGGAGAAAGATGGCGTGCAAGGCAGGAAAGTCAACAAAGAGTCATATTGGTCATAATTTTGTAGCAATTGGTCATTATTTTGTAGTTTTTGGTCCACATATTTAGGAAGTTGATCTAAGTGGACCATTTTGTAAAAGGCGCAAGACTATAAATAGAGATAGGAATGTAATGTTGAAGAGACTTTTGATCATCGCGTGTGATAGCATGAACTTGTATATAATCTTGTGCTTATGAGAGATTGATGTATTGATCAAGATCTTATGCTAGATATTCTACGGAAGAATGTTTTCTTTTTTATGTAGCTGTGGAGATTTTTTGAGAACCTGTTTTGATGCGGAAGTAATATGATATGATAGAGATTTGATGGAAACACTGTGTTTTTGTGTCTTTCGACTTTCCTATTTTCCCTGTGATGCAATGTGAATGGACTACTATCACAGTATGATGGTTCATTCTGAATGATGCAATGTTTCTATGTTTTAACTCATGTTATGGTGATTGATCGGTTTATATTACTGCGATATGAATATGTTAATGTGGATCTGCGATAATAAAACCTTGTTTAGGTAATGCTGTGATAGATATAAATTGAATGCACAAACCTTCCTTATTACTGTGGAAACGTATTTTTTAGAGCTCTCCCTCAAACATCTCGTGTGAGAATTCATCTTCTTCACAGATGTTGCTGGGTAGGGTAAAACCTGTATGGGTCGGTCGGTGCTCAGGGAGATCGCTGAGTTAAGGGTGTTGACAGAGAATGAATCCATGTCAATGGATATGTGTCAAAAAATGGTTCCTTTGTTGGGACCATAGTGTGAGAATAAGGAGGATATGTTGTGGCATCCGACAAGACTGGAGATTCAAGATTGGTTTGATCAAAAGGTTCAATAATTTGCAGTGGAAGAGAATCAGAATTCGAGACTAACAAAAGAAGAGTGGCTGGGAAGGTATCTCTATTATGGTCTCCACGAGTACTTATTTTCTGATTTTTTGATCATCTTGTACGAGTGGCTGGAACGGTTCACCTATCGGAAAACAAATTTTCAAGGAGGTGAACCCACCTACTGGACCCCAGATCTAATCCAGTAGATACAGGAGGTAGAAAACATAGCATCGAAGGTTGTTGAAGTGTGGCTCGACAACATCTTAGAAGGATACATCATTGAGTTCGCAGTCGACACAGTCAAGTCTTATAGTGACGCGGAAAGAGAATTCTTTAAAGGTCCAAGAGGTAGGTTTTTGTTATCATTGCAATTGTCAATTAAAATGCTAATCTGTGAAATGGGCATATTGAAGATGAACTCCGATGAGTAGAGCCATGGGGTGAAGATTTTGTGGGTATCGCGGAGATGAGGGTTGAATGGAATGATACAGGGTAGATGGATGGAAGTTACGATGAGACTATGATGGAAGCTGAGGAAGGACGTGGTCTTCTATGAAGTGGGGCAAGGTTTCGGCAAGAGAAGAGGCAGATGAATGGGGAGAGTCCTGCTGCGACTGGAACATGAAGCTATGAGAGAAGATCACAAGGGACGAAGCGAACCTACAAGGACAAAGGAGATGAATGGGATACGCACAAGCCCGAGGAAGGACCAACCTAGAGCGACAATGTTCCCACACCTCCGTGCACCGTGCCACACTCTGGAAGAAATACTAGCTCAACACTAAATTGTCCGACGTGTCATCAAAACTCTAATAGTAGCGTATCGATGAACGTAGGAAGAAGGACAAGGATGGAGGGTGAAGATGTAAAGTTAACTTTGTTTCATGGGAACGAGACTGAGGATCCCGAGCAATACTAATTTTTATGTGAAGTAGTTGGACTGCCAAGAAATTCCTAGATGAGGATATAAATAAAGGTCAATTGGTGACAAATTTTTCAGGGTCACACATTGGACCGGTACATGAAGTTTATGCAGGTTTCCACAGGGGCCACAACAGAGACTCTGGAAGAGGTTAGAAATGGATTGATCGAATAGTTCTGAAAGCCTATGTCAAAGTCACAATATATCACAGAGCTAAAGTAGATCAAGAAATATCCAAATGAATCCTTCTGGGATTTTGATTAGCGATTCAAGACATTAATGGCGAAGGCCAATTTTGGAATGAGTGATGTACAACACAAGGATTGGTTCATTGCAGCACTGGTACCGCATATTAGAATGCCTTTGATGCAGCAGAAGATTGCGACACAGAGCGAGTCTTTGGAGATCACAATGAAATTAGAAGCTTCACCTATTGGCGAAATGGGAGTTGGTATGAATCAGATCCAATTGCAACTAGTGAACCTAACGATCCAATTGCAATATATCAAGAAGGGAAGGGAGCATCAGGAGGAAATATGGTGTACTAGATGTCATACAGAGGGACATCATAAGGATCAATGCCCAGATTTTTGAAATTATTTGCTGTCAGGAGATCTGAATCCACTGATTAATGGAAGCATTCCACGGTGCCGCATCTGTCAAGTTCATGGAAATTGACACGAAGGCTATGTATATATTCATAAGATGGTATTCAAGCCTATGAACTTGTATTGTACATTTTTTCGATTTGTTGGTCATGAAGACAAGGAATATCGAGCATATGATTTGCTTCAGGATCAGACGATGGACGTATATTACGTTAAGGAAGAAGAACATAGATCAGTAGAAAGACTGCAACTATAGCAACCACCGCAACTGCAACTACAGTTTGTGGTACAAGCACAACCGCAGTTTGTACTGTAGCTGCACTTTTCTCCGAAGCTAGCACAATATAACCAGATGTAGTATGCTCCACAACAGCTACAATATAATCAACCATAGTATGTGCAACCACAGAGGAATCCCCCACCGAATTTGTTTAATCAACCACAATATCAACAACAAGGAGGATTCCGCGGAGGATTTTGAGGAGGACGAGGCAAAGTTTTTAGTCGAGCAGGAGGACAAGGTCGTGAAAATGTACATGTTATAATTGCAGAGTATTGTGACATTAAAATAGAGACTGTTCAAACTTGTAGTTGCAATGTACCTACTATACTGCTGCGGATCACACAGTTGAAGAATGTCCATAGTTTATTGTGAATTGGCAAGCAAATAATGTTCCACCACCACAAAACCAGAATCAAAATGTGAACCAGAATGCGAACCGGCCAGTGAATCCACCACCTAACCAGAACCAAGGACCAATAGTTGGGAAGATCTCAACAGAACCTAGAGTTCAGTCTACTGATGTTGTTGTTATTACTCACAGAGGTGTGACAACAGGAGATGATGGCCCGATTCCACAAGTCTGGTTGGCTGGAAGAAATAAGGTGTAATTTGATGTGGACAATGAGAGGGATACGTTCTTTCAAGCACGTGACACCATAAGAAGAGATCCAAGTAAGTAACCTGTTTATGAAATGCCACCTATTTTTTATTCAACTTTGGTAGGAGGACCATCGTGGAAGCATGGTACCTTGAAAAATTTCTTTGAATGTTGTCTATCGCTAGCAAAATATCCTGATCGATTTTTTGAGATCATGAGTCTGTTGCATCGACCAGAGAAGCAACAGAAGGAATCTATGGTGAATTCCCTACATAAGAATAAAATCGAGAAAGAAATGAGGATGTATATTCAGATCGAGGACCATTAGGTAGGTTCAGTTATTCTGGATCTAGGCTCAAATGTCAACATTCTGACAAAGAAGACATGGGAGAATATGGGGAAACCATAGTTGGGTTGGTCCCCTATACAACTGTGACTGGAAAACCAATCCAAGGTGACACCGAGTGGAAGAGTACCGCGAATACTAGTAGATGTTGAAGGAATGAGGACTTACGCGGACCTCGATGTTATTGATATTGTTAATGAAGGAAGCTCGTATCCTACATTACTGGGGATTGGATGGGATAACCACAGTTTGGTGATGATCAACTTGAAGAAGCGCGTAATGACTTTTGAGAACTACGATATCAGAGTCATATCCTCGATGGACCCAAGTGAAGGAAGAAGGTATATAGAATCAGTCATAGAAGAAGTTGTATGAGGATGGGACAATGCGTACAACATTTCAGAAGATTACATGAGACCTACTGCTGATGGGGAGTTGGGATGGAAAATCTCTAGCTCCATATATTCAGATTCTGATGATGCAATGGAGAACTGGTAGAATCATATGCATGAGGTATCAATTTAGAAGTGTGGAAGAATTACTCAGTCACTGTGTTAAGTCACAACAGAGATTGTTGAGTTACCAACATATGAAGGATTTCCCAATTTACCTGAATTTCTGATTGATTTTGAATAAAGGGTGTTATAACCACAGAGGCTACTGGCGTTGGATGAAGAATTGAAGGATACCCCAGCACGTTGGTGGGTGACACATAAGAAATCGATCAATGGGTGGTCGCTCTTTTGCAGGTTAATGGAAGTTTTCTTTAGGGACAAAGAACAATATCAAGTCTACAAGTATGATGGATAGAATGATCCTAATGATCATTTGATGGCATGTTGGACTACGTTGGTGTCGCGACTAAAGAATGAGTGGGTTAATTATTTTGTACATGCACTAGGTGAAATGTCACGACAGTGGTATATCAATTGAGCTTAGAAGAGACATCACAACATGGGAGGAGTTGTTAGTTTGTTTTAGTCACACCGTCAGTTTTGTGGATGTTGATCCTATGATTCATCATGAACTACACCATTTCCATGATGTTGTTATGGAGGTAGTTCTAGTCGCATATCCTATGGACCTGCATGAAGCACCAATGATGCAGTCGATGATGGAATGTTATAATGTAACAGGAGGACCCGACAATGTCGAAGACCCAAGGAAAATCAACATCTAGAATATGAAGGAAGTCAGGATATCACGTCACCAGAAATGTTGATAGACAGAGTTCATCAACCATTGAATATTCAGAAGGTCAATATTGGGACATAGGAGGAACCAAAGTTTGTAAATATTGGAGACTATTGGGATGAAGAAATGATGACAAAGATCACTGATCTGTTGCATGAGTTTCAAGACTTGTTTCTGAAAAAAGTTTTCGAAATGAAGGGGATCTTAGGAGATCTAGGAGAAATGAAAATCCCACTAAAGCCAGATGCGAAGCCTATGAAGCAACGCTTGTATCTCCTGAATTCGCGACACACGGAAAGAGTAAAGGATGAACTCGATAGAATGTTAGATGCATGAATCATGGAGCTAGTTGAGGAATCAGAGTGGATCAATCCTATGGTTGTGCAAGATAAGAAGATAGGTGAGGTTTGGATATGTGTTGATCTCTAGAAACTTAATGATGCAATCCGTCATGATCCATTCCTGATGTTGTTTACTGATGAAGCATTGGAAGGGGAAGGCAGTCAAAAGATCTATGCATTCATAGATAGATTTTCTAGATATAATCATATCAATATTGCGAAAGAGGATCGACATAAGACAAATTCTGTGACTGAATGGGGATGTTTTCAGTACACTGTGATCCCATTCAGACTCAAGAATGCACATGCAATATTGTCCAGGGTTGTAGTTGGCGCATTCAAAGATTTTATCCATAATTTTTGGTGGTATACATGGATGATTAGATGGTGTATGGGTTGGTAAAGGATCATATTGTGAATCTATGATTGATGTTGAATTCAAAGAAGTGCATATTTTGTGTGCCATTCGGGATGTTTCTAGGGCACATTGTCTGTAAGGAAGGACTCTCGCTCAATCCAACTAAGATTGCACTCATTATTAATTTTCCACCACCAACAAACGTGAAGCAACTTAGAGAAACATTAGGCGATGCGAGATACTATCACAAGTTCATTAGAGGATATTTTGTGATCACAACGCCTATGGAGAAGTTGTTGAAGAAGGATGCATAGTTCGAATGGGGTTGCGAGTGTCAGGGAAGTTTTGAGAATTTGAAGACAAAGATGGCTACAATACTGATATTGGTTTTTTTGGATTGGACAAAGGAATTCCATTTCCATTTTGATGCGTCATCAATCGTGTTAGGAATGGTGTTGTCACAGCCAGGCGAAGGGGATATTGATCATCCGATTTCTTTTACTGGTTGAAAGTTGTCATCTACAGAAAATAATTACACCACAACTGAAAGAGAAGGGTTGGCGATGGTCTATGCATTACATAAGTTTCAACGCTACTTGTTGGGGGGCCATTTCAAATTTTTCAGAGACCATTCTGCATTGAAATACATGGTGAATAATCCTGTGTTGGGGGGAATATATGTCATTGGATGCTCCTCTTCCAAGAGTTTTATGTTGAGATCATTGTGAATCTAGGTTGCTTGAATGCAGTACTTGACCATTTGTCATGAATTGAGGTAGGTGAAGAACCGGTGAACATTGAAGATGGGTTATCTGATGCACAACTATTCAGGGTTGGAATGGTTGATGTCTACTATGAGAAAATATTTCAGTTTTTGGTGACAGGAAAAAAATTGGAAGGGTTCACTACAAATCAAAAGAAGAAGTTGGTTGTTTGGGCCACGGATTTTCAGTTGATTACTGGAGAAATCTATAACATGGGACCTAATGAGATCTTATGGTGATGTTTCCTATAGTGTGAGCAGGAAAGGGTCTTGGTGGAAGCACATGCAGGAGTTGTAGGTGGACATTGTGGAGGTCACACAACTTCTAGGAAGGTACTCCGCGCAGGACTATGGTGGCCAAATCTCAATGGGGATGCTGTAGACTACACATGTACTTGTGATGTTTTCCAAAGAACTTGAAAGCCATCACGAAGTGATGATATTTCATTAGTACCTCAGGTAACGATGGAGCCATTTGATAAATGGGTAGTGGATTTTGTGGGAACAATCAACCCACCAGGAAAGAGAACCGGTACACGATATATCATCACACTGACATATTATTTAAAAAGGTGGTGTTACAGAGAAAAATTCCTATGGATTGGGGTGTACCACAATAGACAGAGTAACCACAGAAATCAATCCCTTCCCAAAATGCAAGAGAAATAAAACATATAACACTAAAGGATCTCGAAACATACCTTATTTCGGATGGTTGATGTAAATCCCCGTTGAGCTTTTCCAATCCTGCTTGTGTTAACAATTTGCTCTCTCAACAATCAGCAAACAAGCCNGTTAGACCTACTCTAGAATATATAATCAATAATGTATAAGCAATTAAAAGCATCCATGGATTCAATATTCATTTAAATGCACATCATTGGACAGGAAAAAATATTTCTATTAATATGAATCAGAGATTACATGAATGGCAACCTCTGTCGGCACATCTATGAACCATAGAAACTGAGTCCTCCACCTAGGCCCCCACCACCTCAATATTCCATCTCTCTATAGAAAGATCACAAGCAAAGGAAATCTTGGGAAGAACACCAAGTGATCCAAGGGACAAAGGGATGCAGACTCAAGTATAAGCAAGCTATGACAACAATGGACTATAGTTTTATTGCTCTTCAATTCCTCTCCTTTCAATGTATCCAAAGGGTTTCGTATATAGTGCTTCAATGGGGTAATGGAGGGTTAAACCCAAGTGATCTCAAGGCATATGGAAGGCCAAGAGACAAGTGACTCAGATCCACATCAAGGAAAAATCCAAAAATCTTTGGCCTTTTGCACACATCTCGATGTACGCAGGTTTAAGGGTTATATCTGCGTATATACGCGAGAAAGGGTTTAAAAGTCACGTATGGAAAATTATAGGTGTTTTTAGGGATGATCTTGGAAACATCAAAGGTACAAAAATGGTCCTTGGGGTCCAAAGAGTCTGCAGAGGGACAGGGAAGGCCATAAATGTGTGATCTACCATGTGTGGTAAAATCAGCTGTAACAGATGCCCCCTAATGTGTGAGGTCAGATGGGTAATATGGTGGCCGAAATACATCCCAGAAGTGGAGTGATGAAGAAACAGGTGGAAGAACCAACCATCCAAAAATACAGTACAAATATCTCTGCATATGACTGCAAGTACATACAACAGTCCTGGATACATAAGAGTACAATGGCCATGAATAGGCATGATACAAAATATGACATGTGTGGTCATCACCACATACAATATAGATGGATAAGAATATCCATGATGAAGATATACAAAGGATAATAATCTCCATGAAAGCTGAAGATATACAATGGATCAAGATCTCCATAATGGCTGAAGATATTTGCCATACACTGGAATCAAGTCACGAGAGCTGAAATCTCATGAACACTAGCATGATCAAGGAGGTAACATATCATAAATGCCACCAATCTGGAAAGTAATCTAGACAAACTGGTACAAGTACATGTCCTACTATGTGAATAAAGGTGTCAAGGTCGAACATAGTAGTCCATCGTATGATTACTGGTCATTGATGTACACCATTAACAGACACGAGATCACCCACCAATAATGAAAATGGGAATCAAGGTACTAGAGTGCAATCTAACAAGTGTGAATAAATGTGTTGAGGTTGAACACTTGAAAGAATCCATCGATTAGGGGACATTGATGTATTCCCAAAACTATCGATGGCGAGAAAACCTATCACTGATGACTGTAAGTCTCAAGGCACTGAAATGAATCTAGACTCCTATCCCAGAATAAATGATCTGAAGTCGATTTGATGAAATACGCTAGAAGGAGGGAATTAAGGCATCCCCCATCATCCAACACGAGGTATTGAGCAAAGCTGTATAATGTGGAAGGACTCGATCATAATGTTCTTGAACCAGTACCAGTACTAGGAATGGCTGACATGCAAAGTCAAGAAAACTGAGGAATGGCTGACTCAGGCTTCAAATTCCTTCAAACAAGAGAATAAAGGAGAATGGTGATTGAATGTAGGTAGCATAGACTCAATATACAAAACTAGGACATCTCTGTGACACAGCAGGCATCGATAGAGGCTCCATAGGGACTGGAAGCTTAACCAACCGGTGGAGATAAACTAAGAGAAACGAGTACAACTCCTAAAGTCAAACTATTAACCCAACCAACGGATGTGATATACAGTGCTCTGTTTGAAGGTGACATGACTCAACTGCTGCCAAATATAACATCTTTTCCTATCTAGATTTTTGGTTTTTTGATTTTTTTTGGACTTTTTCAAATATTTTGAAAAGCTTGAAAAAGAATAAAAGTTCTTTATAGTTACAAATCTAGGAGGAGACGAGTTTCAAGGGGGGAAAAAACTAGTTCCAAGTAGTGTAACATACCTATTCTCAATGAAAGGAAACATGTGTAGGATAACAACACTCGGGGGAAAGTCCCCTCCCAGTAAAAAATGGGGAATCAAGCTGCAAACGATATATAAAATGGTTCTGCTTGGCTAGACATGAGACAAGCTCAGGCTATATGGATGATAATCAAAGTCAGGGAAGCTGGCATAAGGCTCAATAAGGCAAGCAAAAATCATGATAATGCAATTACAACTTGACATAAGGGAGTCCTGGGGAAAAGGCTAGCAAAAATATTAAGAGGAGTATGAAGCTCTTGCTCAAGAACACGACGAGACTAAAAGGGACTCCTGGACCTAAGAGAGGACTCACAACATGGGTACCAAATGCAAAAGGGAGCTAACTAGGACACCCATGTATAGGAAAGCTCTACCATTCGTACAATACCACTTCTAATAGCAGCATGAAGGTTTCATGACATCATCAAATGGGTTCATACCTAAGGTTAATATGAAATGGTCATAAGGCCATGCAAAATGCAAGCAGATGTGAAATCATAACCTATATGGCAATTTAGACACGATACCTGTGATAGGAACAAACAAGTTGAAATGTTAGAGAGATTGTACAAAAACTGGATCCTACATGACAACCATATTAGTCCAAAACAACCCAAAATAGTCAATAAAGAATCCAAACTATAGGATATAGGGAGGAATGATCATGAAAAATGCACCCAAAGGAAACAATGCGGTGAACGATGGGACATAAAAAGGAAAGTAAGGTGTAGACCCAACGTTCACGCATCCACTACCACCCCTGTGAGGGTGACCACCGATATAAAGACCAAGAGAAAGGAGTCAACATCCTACACAAGTGGAGTAGAGGGTGGAATGTGACCACTCCCAAATCTATGAGCACGGTAAGGGGATATGATTCCCCCAAATCCGACACCAGGGTCCGTACTAGAACCAAGGATGGGCGATAGGATACCAGGCATGACGAAGATAAAAGGAACCAAACTCAAGAAAGCATAAATATACTCAAGTAACCGTGATCCCAAAGGCCAACTAGTGCACAAAGAACACACTCCTAAGAGAATCTACATCCAAAATACAAGCAAACCAAGGGGAGGATATGTGAGCTCCCGGATGCAGCATGTATGTCTCACTTAGGAGAGGTTCAAAACTCCCATACACTACAAGCGGAGGTACGTAACCAATTATAGTGGCCCTTAGCTTCAACACATAAAGCGACTGTGTTTTCTGACCTCTACCTGGCCATGACACTCATAGAATAACCTCTGCAAGTACCCCCTGTGATACCTAGGTAAGGAAACTAAGGTCACCTCAATATAACCAATGCTTAGGTGGAGAGTCGCAGGCAGGATTGACCGTATGGGTAGGGTACCAAAGCCTGGAACTCTTGAAAGAGCCCCCAGATATGAATACAATCCTGGAAATATCTCCAGTGCTACTCAGTTATGACCAGGGGTCATCCCAATCAATAACCACTCACACTGCCTAATGCTTAACTCCCGTGTAAGAGGAGGATCCTGAGAACACTAATTATATAAAGGAATTTCACACTCTCACCTGGAAAGACACCTAATTGTTTTTGTTTAGTGGTCTTGGAGAATTTACTCGCAATGAACTATTCCAAGACCCTAAAATCTAGTCTTGATGGTGCACCCTATAAAATAAAAATGTGTAGTTCATTTTAAATTATGCGTTGATTTTAATGGCTGTAATTACTCAAAGGGAAATGGCCGTGTAACTAATGATATGAAGACTCAGCAATGAAATAAAAGTGCACACCTAACGAGCAATTCCAAGTGCAATCTTGTAGAATGAAAAATAGGGTATGCCACTACATGAGATGAATAAATATATATTCCTTTCCGAATGCCAATGCAATCCTTCCTATATGAAAGCCTAAACACAACTCTCATCTAACCAATCCAATGCAAGTTCCTCCTCAAATCCATATCTAAGATGCAACTAAGAGTGCAACTACTTTGTATTTTTCAATAAAAAAGCATGAAAAATGCAATAAAAGTCATCTAAAACTCTCAGTCTCTGCAACAAGTATAAAACACAAGTCCAACAAGACACTGAGACAAAAAATAGTAATGCACTAATGGAAAAACAAAAAGGATAAATGACTAAAAATACTTTCAAAGAAAAATCAATGAAAAGACAGTCTCTGGTCACAAAAGAAGCATCCAACAGACAACATCATAACCAAGGAAGACCCAACCACACTCACAACCCACCCAACAACTTCCCACAACATCAAACTCACCAAAAGGGAGGATGTACGCGACTGTTTAAAGAACAACTGTGTATATACGTGAATTTTGGCCAAAACGATGCATGTATACGTGGATTTTGGCCAAAAACCTGCATGTATACATGACTTTTGGCCAAAAATCTGCGTATGTACATGACTTTTGGCCAAAAACCTGCATATACAAAAAAGACAGTGGTTAACAGCAGGCCAAGGGTCAAACCAATAAAGGGGAGTGTCAATGAATGGACATACTATAAAATGCAACATAGAAACAAGGAGAAACAAAGATCAAGTCAAGAATATCAAGCACATGGTGCCCCCAAACCCCAAAGAAAAACAAGGAACATCCCCAGTATGGTCGCCAATTCTGCTACAGAGAAAACTTCCTATGGCTTGGGGTGTACCACAACAGACAGAGTAACCACAGAAATCAATCCCTTCCCAATATGCAAGAGAAATAAAACATCTAACACTAAAGGATCTCGAAACATACCTTATTCCGGATGGTTTATGTAGATCCTCGTTGAGCTTTTCGAATCCCGCTTGTGTTAACAATTTGCTCTCTCAACAATCAGCAAACAAGACAAGCATGCTATATAATGGTGTTAGACCTACTCTAGAATATATAATCAATAATGTATAAGCAATTAAAAGCATACATGGATTCAATATTAATTTAAATGCACATCATTGGACAGGTAAATATATTTCTATTAATATAAATCAGAGATTATATGAATGGCAGCCTCTGTTGGCATGTCTGCGAACTGGAGATACTGATTCCTCCACCTGGGCCTCCACCACCTCAATCCTCCATCTCTCGATAGCAAGCTCACAAGCAAAGGAAAGCTTGGGAAGAACACCAAGTGATCCAAGGGACAAAGGGATGCAGACTCAAGTATAAGAAAGCTACAACAACAATGGACTATAGTTTTCTTGCTCTTCAATTCCTCTCCTTTCAATGTATCCAAAGGGTTCCTTATATAGTGATTCAATGGGGTAATGGAAGGTAAAATCTGAGTGATCTCAAGGAATATGGAAGGCCAAGAGACAAGTGACTTGGATCCACATCAAGGAAAAATCCAAAAATATTTGGCCTTTTTCACACATCCTGATGTATGCGGGTTTAAGGGTTATATCCACGTATATAGGCGAGAAAGGGTTTAAAAGTCGCGTATGGAAAATAGCAGGTGTTTTTAGGGATGATCTTGGAAACATGAAACGTACAAAAATGGTCCATGGGGTCGAAAAGTTCTGCAGAGGGACAGGGAAGGCCATAAATGTGTGATCTACCATGTGTGGTAAAATCAGCTGTAACATGTGGGAAGAAGCTGCACCAATTGCAAACTGCACCGTTGTAATGACATCAATGTTTCGATTTGACAATGTTGTCACTCGCTTTGTTTGTCTAGATATATTGATGAGCCATAAGGGGAGTCACTTGAACAATCGCACCATCAGTGCGCTGGAAGAGGAGTTCTAGATTCAACACAAGAAGAGAACCCCTTATCATCTGCAAGATAATGGGACAGTTGAAGCGTTCAATAAGGTGTTGGAGCATGCGCTCAAAAAGGTATGAAATGCAAACCATGATGATTGGGATTTGAATATTCCGATAGTCTTATGGGATTATCACACTACCTGCAAAAGGTTGACAAGGCAAACACCATTTAAGTTGGTATACGGGCATGAGGTAGTCATGCCAATGGAATACATTGTTCCAAGTTTGCGCATCGCAGCAGCGACAGGGATGGATGACGAAGGAGCATTGGAAGAACGCCTAGCTCAATTGGTGCAGCTAGAGGAAGACCATTTTTTCGCAGGATTTCATCAGCACATTGAGAAGGACTGACAGAAAGCATGGCATCACCGACACATCAAGAAAAAACACTTTCAACAAGGAGACCCGATACTACTATATGACAAGTTCGTGAAACATCTAGGTAAGTTTCAAATGCATTGGTTGGGCCCTTATGTTATCAATTTCATTACCAAGGGAGGTGCGGTAGAATTGCAACAGTTAAATGGTGTGATGTTGCCTAAATTGGTGAATGGAAGCCAACTCAATTCCTACAGAGAGGGCTCGATGCAACACGATGCTTGAGGCATTATACAAATTTTTTTTTGCATGTGGTGGTAACATGGAGGTCGACGCACTAGAAGCACATAGCAGCACAAGAAAGAGTGTCGAGGTCACAGTTAGGGAGTAGTGTGGTGACGTTCATAGGTACATGATAGATTCAAATAGATAGTTAATGGATCATTTATACTAGTTAAGTGGCAATGCTATTTGAGCGGGATGAACATTAATGGAATATCCGACCGTTAGATTGATAGGATCGGCGATGAATTCAGGGGATGAATAATGGATTTGGTCATGGTAATTAGGAAATATTTCACATGATCAATCGCATGCTATAAGAATTGGTGGGGAACAAATTCAAGTCACCATTATGATTATCAGGTTGCAGAGCTAAGTGAGAGCACAGAGCATAGTTGAGAGTTTGATGAGTAGTTGTCATTTATGTAGAGTGTCGACATTCCGCAAGATATTTCTAGTGGGAGTGTTAGGGGTTCACCAGTTAGTGGTGTTCCAATTCTGTAGGAGGTATCCAACATGTCAGTGGGCTCATCACCAGTTACGTGGAAGAAGAGGGGGGCCAATCGGCCCAAGTCACCAACACAGAAGAAGAGAACCACCATAGCTTTGCAATGAGCAGATCCAGAATTCGGTGATAAGGCGAGGCTGTCAACAATGGGAGCAGAGGGCTCCATAGTGAGAGAAAGGGTGACTATAATGGACACCCCTAGCTTTGTTCCCCTGTGCAATCCAGGTGCAAAGAAGTGGAAGCCGACGAAGAACCAGAAGTACCCTATAATGATGCCATCCTTACCAAAGGGAAGGGAATGCATGTTTGATATTATACCCTTCCTGGTAAAAATAAATATGAGGACCATGATCTGCTAGTGTACACTGAATGTACCGCAAACCCCTTTGAAAAAAGGACAGGACAAGATGGTGATCCAACAGTGTGTACTCCTCTTGAGTGGGCAACGAGGTTGCAGTGATCAGGGCTTTTAGGCCTCATTTATATGCCCCATTTTGGTAGATTGGTGGAGGCCAATGCTTGCGCCAAACAGTTGTTGGAATGTTTCCATGGAGGCTACCAGTGGCTGGACCTGTCGGTGCCAATCATTGTGGTACTAATATTGCAGATTGTGGGGTTTCCTATGTAAGGGCCCGATCATCGCAGTACTTCCGTGGAAAAGTGGCGTGTAAGAAATATGACTTGGAGCGCGATGGACATGAATACGTCACAGATAGCATAAACGATCAAGATGTTCGTATTGCAACAAATATTATAGCCAACAAAGTGGTGTGTAGGAATCGATCTAATTAATGCACTTTGGGGGTGATTGCATGTGTTGAACTGTGAGCCACGGGCATACAAATGAACTGGTCCCTATTTTTGTTGAACCAATTGACTGAAGATGCCATGTTGGTACAAGATGGGAAGCATCCATTCACATATAGTTGGTTGTTAATCTTGATTGCGTTAGTCACGTGGATGGAACCCACAGACTACCAAGGTATGGATGTTGTAGTCACTCAGGTCTATAGGAGCACGAGGTATTAGAACCTCTGGAATATTAGTAAACAAGATAAGATGAAGGATTGTGCAATACAGTTTTGGTTGTATTGGGATGCATTATAGGTTGCAGCTGTGTAGATTTCATGTATATCTAAGGAAGCAGTAGCCAAGTACATATGAGTTGTAAGATTCACCACAGTTCCACATGCAATACATGTGCAAGCACGATGAGACTCGGAGAGACAATGGCTAGCTACGCTGCATAAGCTAACTGATGCTGAGATGGATGCATCCATGGCCAAATGGCTCATGGAGTGGAAAGAATGAGTGAGTGCAGAGGAAGTATCAGACACTGCGGTAGGTCCTCCACCTGATGCGCCAGTAGATCAGGTGCCTGTACATGAATGTGATCGAGATTCAAGAGAGGAATCTTCAAGGAGCTTGACAGATTCAGAAGTAGAGCAACAATATGGGGAGACAAGGAAAAAGAGAATCCAAGAGCACGAAGAAGCCAATGGCACAACACCAATGTCAAATAACCATGTGAACCACATCATTACAACAATCACAGTGGTGGCGAATGAAACTAAGACTTAACTAAGGCATCATTCTACAGAGGGCTTTACAGAGGTAAAGTTGCAAATAACATCACTTATTAATGCTATCATGGAGTGAGTACCCAAGGCTAATTTGTTGAGGCAGACAGGTGAGATTAGTGCAGGTAAGCAGACTAGGATTATACTGATTCTAGTGCATTCATTGGAAATACAGAGCGAAGATCTTGACGCATATTTGCAGCAGTTTGAAACAATTGCGTTGGACGTAAACGAGCTATCGACACACACCTTGGTGCAGCTGCAAAGGTTGGCAGCTCAGGAATTGGTCGACCGAGAGAAAATCATTGGCGATCACCTTTTGAAAGCGTAGGAGTGGGAAGAGGCCGCAAAGAAGGAAATTGAGAACTTGAAAAAGGAGCAAGACAAGCTAGTTGTCGAGAAGGAACATCTACAAGATTCCAGAACACTGCTAGAAAAGGCAGTTTCTTTTGCCTATCAAGAAATTTCAGAAATACCAGAAGACATGGATGCAGAGGGAAAATAGTAGAAGCTTGGGTAAGTCATTGCCGATTTCAGACGGGATCTTGAATACTTATAAGAACTACAGGCACTAGTGAACCTAGGCACACCCTCAGAGAAAGTTGCAGAATGAAAGGGGGTCATTGAAGACATCATGACGATGATTGAGGAGATTGAGAAAGAGGTAAAAATGATTACGGATACCACCACACAATTTTGGGGTAGTGTGGTTCAGGACGAATAGTTAGAGCAGTTAAACACATAGCTGAAGGAAGAGGAAGCACAATTGGTCGCACTACGACCTTCACTTAAAGCGGTGCCCCCAGTTGTCTAAGTTACAAAGGCAGTAGAGTTGAAGGAGCTGCAAAAATGCATCACAAAGGCACGGGAGCATTAGCAATGACGCATGCCTCAGCTTGAATAATTTCAGGATGTTGGTGAGTAGTTTTCATTGAAGGCAGTTACTGCACTTCAAGAGGTGCAGGAAAAATGCAGAGAAGTCACTGTGAATATTGTCAAACATCCATGTGAGCAGGATGTCGTGGAATGCACAGAAATTAGTGACAAGATGAAGGAGCATGTAGAATAAGTCAAGAAGAAATATGAGGACTTCAAGATCAAAATCAATGGCTACATTATTTCTAGTTGACATTGCTCGAGGGAGAGCCACAAGATTGTGTTGGGGGCCTATTGGTAGGCGGTTTTGATGGAGATTAACTGCGCAACACCAAGGGTGATGTGCAAGGTGAACGATGACACAGAAGGAAAAAGATGATGTGAAAAGTAAAATATGGGGGAAAAGGCAGGAAAGTTGCAAAGAGACAGCTTGGTCAATTTTGTAGCAATTGGTCATTATTTTGTAGTTTTTGGTCCAAGTAGTTAGGAAGTTGATCTAAGTGAACCATTTTGTAAAAGGTGCAAGCCTATAAATAGAGATAGGAATGTAATGTTAAAGAGACTTTTGATCGTTTTGTGTGATAGAGTGAGCTTGGATACGATCTTGTGCTTATGAGAGATTGATGTATCGATCAAGATATTATGTTGGATATTCTGCGGAAGATTTGTTTTTTTCATAACTGTGGAGATGTTTTGAGAACTTGTTTTGATGCAGAAGTAATATGATATGATGAATCTTTGATGGAAACATTGTGTTTTTGCATCTTTCTACTTTCTTATTTTCTCTATGATGCAATGTGAATGGACTACTGTCGTAGTATGATGGTTCTTTTGGAATGATGCAATGTTTCTGTGTTTTAACACCTGTTATGGTGATTGATCTGTTTACATTACTATGATTTGAATAGGGTAATGTGATCTGATGATTGATGATGTGGATCTGCGATAATAAACCATTGTTTAGGTAATGCTGCGATATATAGACAGTGAATGCACAAAACCTCCTTCTTAATGTAGAAACATGGTTTTGAAAGTTCTCCCTCGAACATCTTAGGTGAGACTTCATCTGCTTCGTAGATGTTGCTAGGTAGGGTAAAAACTGTCTAGGTCGGTGCTTAGGTAGATCTCTAAGTTAAGGGTGTCAAAAAAGCGTGAACCCTTGTCTGTGGATTTGTGTCAACAAATCTGAGTAGGGTGGAGAAGGAGAATTGGTCCTTTCTCACTCTTTTATTCTTAGAGTGAAGAAAGAATTGGCCTTAATTTCCTACGAGCAAGAGCACTAGCCTCAATTTCCTATGAGCAAGTAAGTTTAGGGCATATGAGGAGAAGGATAATGGGACCATTCTCACACACTCGTAATTTGAATGAGTTTTTTTCCCTTTCTCTTTCTCTAGGAAGAAAAGTTAAGGATAACTAGCCCTTTTCCACACTTGTTGCATTCGAATGAGTAGCATGGACACTCCCTTAGACTACTATGAGGGGAAGTGGCCCTTTATCCCACATTTTAAATTTAAGTGATGAGGAGAACGAGCATTGGCCCATTCTATCCCTTTTATCGTTAGAGTGATGAGGAGGTGGAGTGGCCTCATATTCCAATGAGTGAGTTATTTTATGACAAATGAGGAGAAGTTATTTTTTGACAAAGGAGGAGAAGGAGCATGGACCCTTTATCAAACTCTTGATATCTAAGTGAGGACTTGTCCCTTTCTCCCGCTCTAGTAAACTTTAGGAGGAAGAGTTAAGGAGCATTTCCCCCTACACAAATTTGTTTCATTTGTTTAATTTATTTCCCACACTTGTTTCAGTTTGCAACGAGTGAGTAATTTTAGGACATACAAGGAGGGGCATGGACCCATTCTCAAACTATTGTAATTTGAGTGAGCAGTTGGTTTTTTGTCCCACTCCAACAATTTTTGGGACAAAGAGTCAAGGAGCACTAGCCCTTTCCCAATTTTTTTTCATTTAAATGAGTAGAATGGGAACACCCTTAGAATGACCCCTTAGAATGGGAACACCAATTTTTCCACTCCCTTCTTCAAATTTAACTCATAGTTGGGAATAAAAGAAGGAGCA